>JAPVLO010000371.1:1800000-2251727 GCA_027257055.1 Cephalopachus bancanus | reverse complement strand
AACTCAAAAAATAAAAAATAAAAATAAATACAACATACTCAAATCTAAGGGACACAGCAAAAGCAGCAGTAAGAAGGACATTTATAATGATAAACACCTATATCAAAAAAGTAGAACTTCAAATAAACCTAACAATGCACCTTGCGGAACAAGAAAAGCAAGAACAAACCAAATCCAAATTTACTGGAAGGGAAGAAATTATAAAGATCTGAGCAGAAATAAATGAAATTGAGACTAAAAGAACAATACACTAGCTGGATACAGTGACTCTTGCCTGTAATCTCAGCACTTTGTGCGGCTGTTTGAACCCAGGAGTTCAAGACAAGCCTAGGCAACACAGTGAGACTTCATCTCTTAAAAAAAAAAACAACTGTGTGCAGTTGTGTGCACCTATAGTCCTGGCTACTTGGGAGGCCAAGGCAGAAGATTTCCTGAGTCTTGGAGATTAAGACTGCAGTGAACTGTGGTCATGCCACTGTACTCCAGTCTGGGTGACAGAGTGAAACCCCAACTCAAAAAACAAAACAAAACAAAGAAACAAACAAACAAAAAATATAGAAGATCAACAAAAAAAGTTGGGCCGGGCTCAGTGGCTCAGCCTATAATCCCAGCACTTTGGGAGGACGACGCAAGTGGATTGCCTGAGCCTGAGGGTTCAATACCAGCCTGGGCAACTTGGTGAGACTTCATCTCCACAATAAATAAAAAAATAAAAATTAGCAGGTGTGGTAGCACGCGCCTGTAGTTCAGACTACTCGGAAGGCTGAGGCAAAAGGATTGCTAGAGCTCAGTGGGTCAATGCTGGGGTGGCCGTCAGTGTGCCATTGCACTATAGCTTGGGTGACCGAGTGAGATTCCAACTTTAAAAAAAAAATTTATTTAAAAAATTTTTTTAAATGTTCTTTTTTTTTCTTGAGTTGGAGCCTCACTCTGTCACCCAGACTGGAGTGCAGTGGCTGCTCCCGGTCACTGCAGCCTCGACCTGCTGGGCTCCAGCGATCCTTCCGCCTCAGCCTTCCAAGTAGCTGGAACTACAGGCGCAAAAAAAGTTTTTTTTTTAAAGATATTATAACTAGCAAGCCTTTAGCTAGACTGAGAGAGAAAGAGAGAGAGAGAGAGAGAGACTCCAAATAAAAAATGAAAAAGAAGACATAACTGAGACCTACAAACAAAGACCTACAAGGAATACAAAGAATCATTAAAGAGTGTTATGAACAACTATATGCCAACAAACTGGAAAACCTAGAAGAAATAAATAAATTTCTAGGCACAATCTACCAAGATTGAACCATGACAAAATAGAAAACCTCAACAAGCCAGTAACATGTAATGAGATCGAAGCTGTAATTAAGAGTCTCCCATCAAAAAAAAGCCCAGAACCCAAGAGATTCAATACTGAATTCTACCATACTTTTAAAGAAGAACAAATACCAATCCTACTCAAATATGCTTCAAAAATATTGAAGAAAAGAGAATATTTCCAATCTCATTCTGAGGCCAGCATTAACCTGATACCAAAACCAAACAAGGATGACACTACAAAAGGTGAAAACTACAGACCAATATCACTGATGAACATAGATGCACAGATCTTCAGCAAAACACTAGCAAACCAAATTCCACAACACATTAAAAAGAGCACCATGATTAAGTGGAATTTATCCTGGGATGTAAGGATAGTTCAACATACACAAATCAATAAATGTGATACAACAAAATTAGCAGAATCATGAACAAAAACTATATGATTGTTTCAGTAGATGCCAAAAAAATTTGATAACATTCAGTATCTTTTGTATTAAAAACCATCATCTAGCCTGGGCACAGTGATTCATGCCTGTATTCCCAGCACTTTGGGAGCCTGAGGTGAGAGGATTACCTGAGCCCACAGATTCAAGACCAACCTAGGCAACTTGGCGAGACCTCATCTCTACAATAAATCAAAAAGTTAGCCAGGCATGGTGGTGCTTGCCTATAATTTCAGCTACTTGGAAGGCTGAGACAGAAGGATCACCTAAACCCAGCAGGTCAAGGCTGCTGTGGTCATGAACATGCCACTACACTTCAGCCTGAGTGACAGTGAGACTCCAACAACAACAAAAAACAACCCTCATCAACATGAGTCTAAAAGGAACATACCTCAAAACAATAAAGGCCACCTATGACAAACCCACAACTAAAATTGTACTGAACGGGAAAACTGAAAGGCTTTCCTCTGAAGGCCTTTCCTCTGAAGACTGGGACAAGACATGTGTGCTCACTTTAACTGCTATTATTCAACATAATACTAGAAGTTGTGGCCAGAGCAATTAGGCAAGAGAAGGAAATGAAAAGGGCCAAGGCCAGGTGCAGTGGCTCACGCTTGTCATCCCAGCATTTAGGGAGGCTGGGTGAGAAGATTGCTTAAGCTCAGGAGCTCAAGACCAGCCTGGGCAGATGGCAAGACCTCATCTCCACAATAAATCAAAAAATTATCATACAAATGGGCATAAGGTATATGAAAAAATGCTCAACATCAGTAATTATCAGAGAAATACAAATCAAAACCACAATGTGATATCATCTCATCCCTGTTAAAATAGCTTATATAAAACAGACAGGCAGTAACAGAATACTGGTGAGGATGCAGAGAAAGCGGAACCCTCATACACTGATGGTGAGAATGTAAATTAGCACAGCCGTTATGAAGAACAGTATGGAGGTTGCTAGAAAAACCAAAAATAGAGTTTCCATGTGATCCAGCAATACCCAAAAGAAAGGAAATCAATATATCAAAGAGAGATTTGCCCTCTTATTCTTATTGTAGCACTATTCACTATAGCCAAGATATGGATTTAACCTACGTGCCCATAAATGGATGAATGGATAAAGAAAATGAGTACACACACACACACACACACACACACACACACACACACTGGACTATTATTCAGCCATAAAAAGTGGAATCCTGGCATTTGCAACAGCAAGGATGGAACTGAAAGCCATTATGTTAAGTGAAACAGGAAGATCGCTTGAGCCCAGGATTTCAAGACTAGCTTAGGTAATATATCAAGAACTTGTCTCTATAAAAAAATCAGAAAATTAGCTGACCGTGGTGGCACATGCCTGTAGTCTTAGCTACTCAGGACCCTGAGGCAAGCGGATCACCTGAGCCCAGGAGGTCAAGGCTGTGGTGAGCCATGATCATGCCACTGCACACCAGCTGGGTGACAGAGAGAGATCCTGATTCAAATAGATAGATAGATAGATAGATAGATAGATAGATAGATAGAAGTACATTAGCAGCAAAAGCACTAATATAAAAAAGTATGACATTTATATTAATCAAATATTTTACAGGTGTTAGTGATTACATTCTTAAGCATATATATGTGTGTGTGTATATATATATATATATATATATATATATACACACATACATACATACATATGTACATATATATACACAAATATGGAGATAAAATAAGATATTCCATGTAAATGGAAACCAAAGGAGAGCAGGGGTAGCTTTACTTATATCAGACAAAATATTGATAGATATTAAGTCAAAAAGTATAAAAAGAGACAAACAAGGTAATTATGTAATTATAAAGAGGTCAGTTCATCAAAAGAATATAACAATTGTAAATAAATATGCACCCAACATGGGAACACTAATATATAAAGTAAATACACAAAGATCTGAACAGAGAGAGAGATTGCAATATAATAATAGTAGGAGACTTCAATACCCCACTTTCAATAATGGACAGATCATCCAGACAAAATTAATAAGGAAACATTGGACTTGAACTATACTTCAGACCCAGTGGACCTAACAGACATACAGGGATGTTCCATCCAAAAGCAACAGAATATACATTTTTATCAAGCTCACATGGAACATTCTCCAGATCATATGTTAAGCCACAAAACAAGTCTGAACAAATTTAGGAGGATTGAAACAATATCAATTATCTTTTTTGATTATAGTCAGATGAGATAAGAAATCAATAACAGGAGAACTCTTGGAAAATTCACAAATATGTGGAAATTAAACAACATGCTAAGAATAACCAAAGGGTCAAAGAAGAAATCAAAATGGAAATTTAAAAAATCTTGATACAAAAAATAATGAAAATACAACATAGCAAAACTTATGGAATGCAGTAAAAGCAGTTGTAAAAGGAAAATTTATAGCAATAAATGCCCATATCAAAAAATAAGAAAGATATCAAACCACCTAACAACTCAAGGAACTAGAAAATGATCAAACTAAACCCAAAGTTAGCTGGAGGAAGGAAATAACAAAGATCAATTCAGAAATAAATAAAATAGAACCTAGAAACACAATTGAAAACAACAAATGCTATAAAGAGTTAGTTTTTTGAAAAGATAAACAAAATTGATGAATTCTTAGCTATACTAAGAAAAAGAAAGAAGACTCAAAAAATAAAATCAGAGCCAGGTATGGTAGCCCACGCCTGTAATCCCATTACTTTGGGAGCCCGAAAGGAAAGGATTGCCTGAGCCCAGGAGTTTAAGACCAGCCTGGGCAACATGGTGATACCTTGTCTCTACAATAAATCAAAAAATTAGCCTGGCATGGTGACACACACCTGTAGTCTTAGGTACTTCTTGGAAGACTGATGCAGAAGGACCACCTGAGCCCAGCAGGTCATGGCTGTGGTAGCCATGATTGTGCCACTGTACTCCAGCCTGGGTGACAGAGTGAGACCCTAACTCAAATAAATAAACAAACAAACAAATAAAATCAGAAATGAAAGAGGTAAAATTATAGGTTAATATCTCTGATGAACATACAGAGGGTGCTAAAAAAAGTATAAGCATTTTAAGAAAAGAAAAACTGCATTAAAACTGTAATACTCAATGAGATGAATACAAGTCACGTTTGACTTCTGCAATTACAAAAGGTGCTCAAAGAGGTTACTACCAGCATCCAGACACTTCTGATTGTGGCAAACATCTCTTGAAATATGTCTACATATTTTTGGCTCCCTTGGTTGATGCAAAGATCCTAGCAAACCAAATTCAACAGCACATTAAAAGGATCATTCACCATGATCAAGTAGAATTTATCTTAAGGAAATAAGGATGGTTTAACATATGCAAATCTATAAATGTGATACATCACATTAACAGAATGAAGGACAAAAAACATGATCATCTCATTAGATGCAGAAAATGTGTTTGACAAAATACAACATCCTTTCATGATTTAAAAAAAAACTCTCAACAGGTTAGATTTAGAAGGAATATACCGCAACACAGTTAAGGCCACATATGACAAGCCCACAACTTAGGAACAAGGAAAGAATGCCCACTCTCACAACTTCTATTCAATATAACACCAGAAGTCCTTGCCAGAGCAAATGGTAAGAGAAAGAAATAAAAGTCATCCAAACAGGAAAGGAAGAAGTGAAACTGTCTCTGTTTATTGACAACATTATCTTATATAGAGAAATTCTTAGACTCTACCAAAAATCTGTTGGAACTAATAGGTAAATACAATAAGGTTGCAGGATACAAAATCAATACACCAAAATCAGTAGGGTTATCCATAAACCAACAACAAACTATCTGAAAAAAAAATCAAGAAAATAATATAATTTACAATAGCTACAAAAGAAATAAAATACTTATGAATAAATTTAACCAAGAAGGGTGAAAGATCTGTATATTGAAAACTATAAAACTTTGAGTAAAGAAATTGAAGAAAACACAAATAAATGGAAAGATATTAGTGTTCATGGATTGGAAAAATTAATATTATTAAAATGTCCATATTGCCCAAAGTTATCTACAAATTCAATGTATTACCCATCAAACTTCCAACGTCATTTTTCACATAAATACAAAAAACAATCCTAAAATTCAAATGAAACCACAAAAATACCCAAATAGCCAAGGCGGTCTTGAGCAGAAAGAAAAAAAGCTGGAGGGATCACACTACCTGACTTCAAACTATATTACGGAGCTGTAGTAATTAAAACAACATGGTACTGGCATAAAAATAGACACACTGATCAATAGATCAGCATAGACAGCTCCAGAATGAACCCACACATTTGCAGTCAATTGATTTTTTATGAAGATGCCAAGAATAGGTCACAATGGAAAAAGGACAATCTCTGGTTAGAAGGTACTGAGAAGCTGGGCTCGGTGGCTCAGCCTGTAATCCCACGCCTTTGGGAGGCTGAGGTAAGTGAATTGTCTGAGCCTGCAGTTCAAGACCCGCCTGGGCAACTTGGTGAGACCTCATCTCTACAAGAAATCAAAAAATTAGCCGGGCGTGGTAGAGTGCACCTGTATTTCCAGCTACTTAGAAGGCTGAGGCGGAAGAATTGCCGGAGCCCAGCAGGTAGAGGCTGCAGTGGCCAGGAGCGGCCACTGCACTCTAATCTGGGTGACAGAGTGAGACTCCAACTCAAAAAAAAAAAAAAAAAGAAGGTACTGAGAAAATTGTATATCCACATAAAAAAGAATAAAATTAGACCCTTATCAATACCACAAACAAAAATCAACTCGAAATGGATTAAGGATTTAAACATAAGACCTGAATGTAAAACTACTAGAAGAAAACATATGGAAAAAAGTACATAACGTTGGTCTGGGCAATTTTTTTTAATTTGACCCCAGAAGCTCAGGCAACAAAAACAAAAGAAGACAAATGGGATTACATCAAACTAAAAAGTTTCTGGACAGCAACAAACAAACAAAAAGACTAACAAAAGCCAAACTATTAACAGAGTGAAGAGGCAACCTATGGATTGGGAGAAAATATTTGCAAGCTATACATCTGATAAGGAATTAATATTCCAAATATGTGAGAAACTAAACTGAATAGTAAGAAAACAACCCAATCAAGAAATGGGCAAAGGACCTGAATAGACATTCCTCAAAAGAAGATATAGAAATGGCCATTGATTAATGAAAAAAAGGTTCAACATGACTAAGCACTGGGGAAATGCACATTAAAACCACAATGAGATATCACCTCACAGCCTTTAGGACTATTGTCACAAAGATGAAGTGTTGTTGGGGATGTGGAGAAAAGGGAACCCTTGTACACTGTTGGTTGAAATGTAAACTAATACGTGATGGAAAATGGTGTGTAGTTTCCTCAAGAAAACTAAAAATTAAATTATGATCCAGCATTCCTTTGGGTTTATAGCTAAAGGATTTAAAATCAATATGTGATATATACTGTGATATGTGAAAATGTGGTATATATAAACAATGGAATATTACTTAGCCCTTAAAAGCGAGGAAATTCTGTCATTTGTAACAACATTGATAAAGCTGAAGGACACCACGCTAAGTAAAATAAGCCGGGCACAGAAGGACTGCATGTTCTCACTTACATATGGAATTTAAAACAATAGAACACACGTAAGCAGAAAACAGAATGGTGGTTACTAGAGGCTGGGGGATGAGGAGGAAATGGCAAGAAATTAGGTGCTAGCTGGGCTCGGTGGCTCAGCCTGTAATTCCGTGCCTTTGGGAGGCTGAGGTGAGTGGATTGCCTGAGCCCACGGTTTCGAGACCCACCTGGACAGCGAGACCTCATCTCTACAATAAATCAAAAAATAAACTGGGCGTGGTAGCGCATGCCTGTAATTCCAGCTACTTGGAAGGCTAAGGCGGAAGGATCGCCGGAGTCCAGCAGGTCGAGGCTGCGGTGGCCGAGTGGCCACTGCACTCCAGTCTGGGCGACAGAGTGAGACTCCAACTCAAAAAAAAAAGAAAAAGAAAAGAAAAGAAATTAGGTGCTACATTTCAGCTATACAAGAGGAATACAAGACAAGTATTTGAGGTGATGGATACGTTGATTAACTTGATTCAGTCCTTCCACATTATATATATACATAGTATCATAGCATAACTTCATACCCCATAAATACATACACTTATAATTTGTCAACATTTAATCATATTAAAAAATGTCAGGTGTGGTGGCTGATGCCTGTAATCCCAGCACTTTGAGAGGTGGAAGTGAGAGGATTTCTTGAAGCCTAGGGAGACCAGCCTGGGCAACTTGGCAAGACCTCGTCTCTACAATAAATCAAGAAAAATTAGCCAGGCATGGTGGCGCACACCTGTAGTTGCAGTAACTTGGAAGGCTGAGGTGGGAGGATCATCCAAGCCCAGATGATCGAGGTTGCAGTGGCTGTGAGCGTGCCACTGCACTCCAGCCTGGGTGACAGATTGAGATTCCAACTAAAAAAAAAAAAAAAAAATTAAAAACATTCAGACCATAGCATATCAAAGAGAAATAAAAACAATTTTCCTACCAGAGACATGTACATAAATATTCATAGCAACATTATTCATAACTAACAAGTAGAAACAACCCACTCTCAATCACCTGATTAACTGATAAGCAAAAAGTGCTGTGTCCAAACAATGGAATATATTCAGCAATAAAAAGAAATAAAGTACTGGCACTTGCTACAACATAGATGAACCTTGAAAACATTCTGCTAGGCCAGGTGTGGTGGCTCACACCTTTAATCCTAGCACCTTGAGAGGTGTATTTGAGAGGATTGCCTGAGCCCAGGGGTTCGAGACCAGCCTGGGCAACTTGATGAGTCCTCGTCTTTACAATAAATTAAAAAATTAGCTGGGCATGGTGGTGTGTGCCTGTGGTTCCAGCTACTTGGAAGGCTGAGGCTGAAGGATCACCTGAACCCAGCAGGTCAAGGCTGCGGTGGCCGTGAGTGTGCTGCTGCACTCCAGCCTGGGTGACAGAGTGAGACTCCTACTAACAAAAAAAGTAAGAACGAAAACATTCTGCTAATGTTTTAAAGAAGCCAGACATAAAAGGCCACATATTATGTGATTCCATTTATATGAAATGTCCAGAATAAGAAAAACTGTAAAGATAGAAAATATATTAGTGGTTGCCAGGGACTGGGGGAAGGAATAAATGGAGAGTGACTGCTCATGAGTATGGGGCTTTTTGGGGAGGTGATAAAAATGTTCTGGAATTAGATAGTGGTAATGTTTAATATATTTACAACTTGGTGAATATATTAAAAAGCAATGAATTGAGCATGTTAAAAGGGAAAACTTTATGGCATGTGAATTATTTCTAAACAAAACTGTTAGTAATAAAAAAGAATGAGATATTACTGCAATATCTCCAATATACATATATATATATACAAAACAAAGATAAAAAGGTAAAGATAGTTTGTATAGTACCATGTGTGTAAAAACTAGATAGGTGGACAAATATATATTTTATAGATAGGTGATAGGTAGATAGATGTACACACATACACACACACAAATACATATAAAGGAGTACAGGGCAACCACCTTTTCATTCTATACCCTTTTATGCTTTTTGTTGTTTGTGCTATGTGCAGGTATTAAAACTATTTTAAACATATATATAAGTATATACATATATACATATTTCTAGGATCACATTGCTAATGGCTTATAATTATAACTTTTAATATTCATTCTTTCCTTTTAGGAAACAACAGATATACCTGAATTTGAAGTACTGAATGAAATATTGCCTTTACCAAACTCCAGGTTAGTAAAGTCAAGACAGTCTGCACGCCTGAGAGTCAGGGCTGCCTAACTAGTCCTGAGTTGCTGACTTGGAATCTTCTTCCAATTCCTTCTCCCCTTGCTATTCCTTCACCCCCACACCTTGTAAAATCCTGACTTAAGATAGGAGATAATCCAAAACATAGGTTTAAGGTAAATTTTATTTGGCTTTCTTTGTATGACAGTTGCAAAAAATTGAAATTCTGTCTGTCAGTGCCTCATTCCTGTAACCTCAAACTGCTGCCAGGAAATTCCATCTTCACGATGTCCTCACACATGACGTTTCTCAGTTTTTCAGGAACAGATTTGGTAGTGTCAGTTGGAAATTGTCAAGAGACTCAAGAGCATAAGTCAAAAAGAGCAATGGCAGTCCCAAAGTGTCCTGAGTCTCCTTCGAGTTCACAGAATTCTGAGGCTGGATACATAAACGTGGCTTCTCCAAAAGAGACACAGAACATACAAAAACAAGACCCAAAGTCAGAACTGTAAGCTCACTGGTGTTTGAAACCATACTGATGAAAGCTGCTAACTTAAAGCTTGGATGTAAAGGTGGACCACGACATTGAGAAGAGTTACCACAAATCCCCACTGGACATCAACCAGGTGTCTTCCAAATTTCTGGCCATTCATTAAAGCAGTTCTGAAAATTGATTTCTCAAGTTTGTTTGATATCTTCAAATGCCTTATATTGATCAGTATAGTGTCTTTAGTTCAATGGTTTAGATTTTTTTCCAGCACCACACCCAGCTAACTTTTAAAATTTTTATTGTAAGAGATGAGGTCTCGCTGAGTTTAATTAGATTTTTCTTTAGCAGAGTACATATATGGTTAATTCAGCATTCCTTCCTATTATCATAGGTATTTTTCTTATTTATTTTTTAAAAGTAGGCCTAGCATGGTGGCTCACACCTATAATCTCAGCACTTTGGGAGGCTGAGGGGAGAGGATTGCCTGAACCCAGGGGTTCGAGACCAGCCTGGGCAACTGGGCGAGAGCTTGTCTCTACAATAAATCAAACATTAGCTGGGTGTGGTAGCATGCACCTATAGTTCCAGTTACTTGGAAGGCTAAGGCAGAAGGATCACCAGAGCCCAGCAGGTCGACACTGGGGTAGCTGTGAGTGTGTCACTGCACTCCAGCCTGAGCAATAGAGACTCCAACTCAAAAAAAAAAAAAAAAATGTAGGCCAGGCACAGTGGCTCACGCCTGTAATTCCAGCACTTTGGGAGGCCAAGATGTGAGAATTGCTGAGCCCATGGGTTCGAGACCAGCCTGGGCAACTTGGCGAGACCTCATCTCTACAATAAATCAGAAAATTAGCCAGGCATGGTGTCATGCACCTGTAGTTCCAGCTTCTTGGAAAGCTGAGGAGGAAGGATCACCTGGGCCCAGCAGGTCGAGGTTGCGGTGACTATAAGTGTGCATCTGCACTCCAGCCTGGGTGACAGAGTGAGAATCCAGCTAAAAAAAAAAAGTAAAAACACTGTAATCACATTGAAGCAACTATTTAAAACAAAAAACAAAAAACCCAGGCTGGGCACAGTGGCTCAAGCCTGTAATCCCAGCACTTTGGGAGACTGAGGCGAGTGGATTTCCTGAGCCCAGGGGTTCGAGACCAGCTTGGGCAACTTGGTGAGACCTTGTCTTTATAATAAATTTTTAAAAAATCAGCTGGGTGTGGTAGAGTACACCTGTAGTTCCAGCTACTTGAAAGACTGAGGTGGAAGGATCACCTGGGCCCAGCAGGTCGAGGCTGTGGTGACTGTGAGTGTGCCACTGCACTCCAGCCGGAGCAACAGAGTGAGACTCCAACTCAAAAAACAAACAAACAAACAAAAAACCTTCCTATAATCCCACAATCTTAACGATTTTCATTTTAGAGTTATTCCCTTTTGATCCTTATTCAAATAAATATATTCTAAATGATTATTATATTGTATAGTCATTTTCATAATCTGCTTTTTAATTTACTATATACACCATGAAAACATTTTCTTTTTTTTTTTGAGTTGGATGTTGATGTTCAATAAATTATTTAAACATTCTCTTGTTTGGCATTCATGTTTTTACTTTTTACTATTTAAGATTATGTTGTGGTGAACGTTTTATGCATATAGTTCTTCTGTTGAGTTACTCTAGAAAACATATTTGCAAGATTGGCCTGAGTCAAAGGATATAAATGTTAATATGGCTTTGGGATATCACTTTCATTGCTTTAAAAAAGAGTTGTGCCAATATACTGTTTCCATAGTCAAGTTATTCAACCTTCTTAGGCCTCGATTTCTTTTTTGTTGTTGTTGTTTGTTTGTGACAGGGTTTCCCTCTGTTGCCTATGCTAGAGTGCAGTGGTACAATCATAGCTCTTTGCAACCTTTAATGCCTGGGCTCAAGGGATCCTCCTGCCTCAGCCTCCCAAGTAGCTGGTACTACAGGCGGGCCCCACCATTCCCAGCTAATTTTTATATGTTTTTATAGAGATGGGTCTTACTATGTTGTACAGGCTGCTTCAGACTCCCAAAGTGCTGGGATTACAGGTGTGAACCACTGCATCTGGCCTTAAGCCTCGATTTCTTGATCCATAAAATGGGAACAATAATAGTATCTATCCCAGAGGGTTGTGAGGACCAAATAAAATAAAGCATGTATTTAGCACCTACTAACTGCTTAATAAATGCAAGCTATCATCATTTATTTTAATTAGCAGTTTATGAGTGTACTATTTTTTTCCACAACTTGTCAACACTGAATATTATCTACTTTGAAAATTTATTCTAAAATAGTTGGTATAAAATGAACTGAAGCTGACTGCTGCAATACCTTTTTCCCCTCCTCCTCCTTTCTCGCCTTTCTCCTATCCTCCTCTCTCTTCTTCTTCAGTTGGAAAGGAAGACCAAGAGGAGAGAAGTGACCAGAAATAAAAATGACCCCTTAAATTGAGATATGCTGAATTTTTATGTTGTAACCCTTGCTTCTTTAGATCACAGAACTAGAAAGAATGATCAAAGGATACAGGAAATAATAGCTATCATATCAAATGCATGCTTTTGCTCTAAGCCTTGTGCCCTAAATTCATTGAATCGATTTATTGAGTAACTATTATGTGCTTTTCAGTAGTAGACATTGCAGCTACAACGAACAAGACAGACTAGGAGAGTCTCTACTTTCAGGGAGTTCATATGGTATTAGGGAGGAAGGTTTATGCATGTGTGGCAGGGACTGGGATGTGGAGACAGACCATATAAAGATAATTTGGGATAGTGAATGTGATGAAGAAAACAAGCCAATGATCTGAGTAAGGGTTGCTTTAGATTAGATGCAGTGTTGCCTTTGAGGAGGTAACCTCTGGGTTGAGCTCCGAACTACAAGGAGCATTCCTCTCTCTCCCCAATTAAGAAGGGTTTTTCAGACAGAGGTAACAGGTAAAGCCCTAAAGAGTAAGGATCTCAATGACCTCAAGGAACAGAAAGGCCTCAAGGAACAGAAAGGCCAGCGCATAGTAACTAAGGGCGAGTGGTACAAGATGAGGCCAGGTAAGTGGGGTACACATTAATGCACGGTAGGGCTTTGTATGTAAGGAACTGGATTTTTTTTTTTTTTTTTTTTTTGAGTCGGAGTCTCACTCTGTTGCCCAGGCTGGAATGCAGTGGTACGCTCACCGCCACTGCAGCCTCGGCCACCGCAGCCTCGAACTGCTGGGCTCGGGCGATCCTTCCGCCTCAGTCTTCCAAGTTGCTGTAACCACAGGCGCAGGTCGCCAAGCCCGGCTATTTTTTTAAAAAATTTATTGTAGAGACGAGGTCTTGCCAAGTTGCCCAGGTTGGTCTCGAACCCCTGGGCTCAGGCAATCCTCTCGCTTCCGCCTCCCAAATTGCTGGAATTACAGGCGTGAGCCGCCAACCCCGGTTGGATTTTATTCTAAATATGGGAAGCCAGGAGTGATTTACAGGCGCAGGATTATTTTATAAAGTCTAGCTACCCTGTGGGAAATGAATTGGAGGTGAGAAAACCGGAAGCTTGTGGCTTCAAGAAAGAGATAAGGATTTACGGAGCAAGCTTTACGAGCCAAGCTGTTCTAAACGCTGAGGACGAACAAACCAGAGTTCCTGCCTTCATGGGGCTCACAGACCAGTGCGCAGAAGCGAGAAACAGCATGAATGATGGCTCTCAGGACTTAGCTGCAAGAGCCGATAAGGACCTTGGCGACTGCCTAGTTCAAATGCCCTCGCTGAAGCAAGAGGAAATTTATACTGCACTAGGTAAAGCTACGTGAGTGGAATGCTCAGCAACTCTAAGCAAAAAAAAAAAAAAAATGCCATTTTCCCCTCCCGTTCGCTCCGCTGTCCCCAGCTGAACATCAGCAGGAGCCCGCACCGCCCTCCCTCGGATTCCACTGCGCCTGCGCTGCGGACGAACCGCGCTCCCCCTGCCCCCGCGGGGCTATGTTTAGGTTCGCCGGAACTCCGCGCCCGAGCCTTCTGCTTCCGGGTCGGAGCCATGGCGGTGGCAAATTCAAGCCCTGTCAACCCCGTGGTGTTCTTTGATGTCAGCATTGGCGGTCAGGTGAGATCCAGGCGGCCACCCGGACCTGCACCGAAGGGAAACTGCACGGGGCTAGGCAGTCACTAACCCAGAAAGCGGATTCGGGAAGCCAGAAAGTGAAATTGTAGCAGAATCTTCCCACCTGCCGGGCGGGGGGATAGGAGGTGGAGTCTTGCCCATCCTAGCGCCCCGCTGCTGGAGAGACTGGACGGAAGGAAAGGATAGGCCAGGGAGGTGGAGGTGGGAGATGCCGAGCGGCGTGGATGGTGGGTCAGCCCGTCATGCTCCCTGCTCCGTAAGGTGGTCGCGGTCTTGGATTGGGTCTTCTGACCGTCTCCCGCCGATTGCAGGAAGTTGGCCGCATGAAGATCGAGCTCTTTGCAGACGTTGTGCCTAAGACGGCCGAAAACTTTAGGTAAGGAAAGATGCTCCATTGTTGCCGAATTAGTCGAGCCAGAAGCCGAACCCCAGTCAGTCTCTTGAATCATCTATCTGCTTCTGCCCGTCCATTCACTGTCCTTGGGACCTGATGTCTCTGAGTATTACTCAGTCTGAACCATTACCGTTTTGACTATTCCCGTGTCAATTTATATTGTTAGTCTGTATGCCATCTTGGCAGACTGGTTGGTGGCTTGCATACTCCAGTGTCTGCAGTCTCCCCTCCTTAGTGGCACTCAGCAGTGACGTTATAGTAATTGAATGGTTCACTCTTTTCCCTTTCAGGCAGTTCTGCACCGGAGAATTCAGGTCAGTGTCAGACATGTTTGACTTTGCTTGCTTTTTTTTTTTTTTTTTTTGAGTTGGAGTCTCACTCTGTTGCCCACGCTGGAGTGCAGTGGCATGCTCACAGCCACCGCAGCCTCGACCTGCTGTGTGCGGGCGATCCTTCCACCTCAGCCTTCCCAGTAGCTGGGACCACAAGCCTGCACCACCACGCCCAACTAGTTTGGGGATTTATTGTAGAGATGAGGTCTCGCCAAGTTGCCCAGGCTGGTCTCGAATTTGTGGGCTCAGCCTCCCAAAGTGCTGGGATTATAGGCATGAGCCGCCGCGCCCGGCCCTCTTTGCTTGCTCTTAAGTGGTGTCCTGGGGATGCAATGGGTATTGGGGAACCAGCGGCAGGCCTTGAGTGATTGCTGGTGACAGTGATACAAAGGGTCTGTTCTTAGTTCACTTGTCTTCTTTATCTCCCTTTTCTCAAGGAGCTTTAGGAGAGTCCCTTTGGTGCCACTGTTGTAAACCATGATTACCCGTCATCATTCCGAGTCTTTTTTTTGTTTGTTTATAGAAAAGATGGGGTTCCAATCGGATACAAAGGGAGCACCTTCCACAGGTAAGGCTTTTAGCAAGCTGTCCTGGGAGCTTTCAGAAATACTTCCTTGGGGATTAGACTCTTTAGAGGAAAATAAAATCACAGGCTCATTCTGAGATCTTGAGCAAAAATGTTTTTGTGGACTCACAACTGTCTTTAATATTTATTAAATGCTCTAACTCGGCTTATACTATTCTTTTCTTTTTAGAGCAGGAATCTCACTCTTTCACCCAGGCTAGATTGCAGTGGCACACTCACTGCCACTGCAGCCTCAACTTGCTGGGCTCAGGTGATTCTGCTGCCTCAGCCTTCCAAGTAGCTGGAACCACAGGCATGCATGACCACGCCCAGCTACTTTTTTGTTTTATTGTGTTGATGAGGTCTCGCTGAGTTTTCCAGGCTATTCTCAAACCCTTGGCTCAGGCAATCCTCTCGCCTTGGCCTCCCAAAGTGTTGGGATTACAGGTGTGAGCTACCATACCTGGCCTATACTATTCTTTTATGTATTTAAAACAGAAAGAAATTGCCCATCATTTCAATATCCTGTCTTTTTCATGCTCTTGTTTGTGTGAATACAGATTTTAAAAAAATACGGTTGTCCTTAAGTGCATATAGTATATCCTACTGGTTATAGTTCCTAAAGTGACCGTATGTGATTTTGCTAGGATGATCATATTTCTGGGGATGTTAGAAGTAGAGAACAGAAGCTGGGCTCGGTGGCTTAGCCTGTAATCCTGCACCTTTGGGAGGCTGAGGTGAGTGGATTGCCTGAGCCCACAGGTTCAGCTTGGCGAGACCTTATCTCTACAATAAATCAAAAATGAGCCAGGCGTGGTAGCGTGCACTTGTAGTGCCAGCTACTTGGAAGTCTGAGGCGGAAGGATCGCCGGAGCCTCGCAGGTCGAGGCTACAGTGGCTGGGAGCAGCCACTGCACTCCAGTCTGGGTGACAGAGTGAGACTCCAACTCAAAAAAAAAAAAAAAGAAGTAGAGTACAGAGATACTCAGATAGCCTCATTTTACTCAGATAGCCTCATTTCCATATAGAATCTTCCTCAATGCCTCACTGGTTAATAACAATGTTAGCACATAATTAAGTTGGGAGTTTTAGAGCTATGGTCTCTAATCCTCAATCACATTCCTGTAAGGTGGTATGTGTTAATATCTACATTATATAGAGGAGGAAACGGAGGTTAAGAAAGGTTAAGGATGCTGCCAAGATTTATTACCCATGGGGTAATAGCTACCAGTTATTGAACCCTTACTGTGTAGCAATCCATTTCACATATATTCTCTGCAGTTCTTTTTCCTAGAATTTACATCAAACCCTTGACCTGCCTTTTGCTTTGGTGAATACAGGGCCTGACAATTAAGTTCATGAACTCATCTTAGAAAAAGTGCTACGTACCGCATTGCTGAATATCACTACAGTCACCTTCGAAGTACTCACCTTGGGAAACTATGCATCCACACCAGCGCCTAGTCCACCTGCCAAAGTAGTTTTAGTTTTGGAACTCATTTCTGGAATGGCCATCAGAGCTGTCGTTGCGAGAATGCCAGAGTTTGAATTAAAGCAACCAACAAACATTGCATTTCTTTTTAAACTTGGCAAGAGTGGAAGTGAAATCAGGGACCTGCTAGTCCAAGTTTATGGGGATAATGCCATGAAAAAAATGACAGTGTACAAATGGATTGAATGTTTTTGTGAGGGGACAGAAAGCATCACTGATGAGAGGTCAGGATGGCCAGTAACGAGCAGAACTGATGAAAACATTGAGAAAATTTGTCGATTTGTGTGTCAGAATTGTCAGCTGACTGTGAGAAGCATAGCAGGCCAAATAAACATCGATAGAGAAACAGGAAAATTTGAATTAGAGTCTCACCCTGTCGTCCAGGCTGGCGTGCAGTGGCACACTCACGGCCACCCCAGTGTCGACCTGCTGGGCTCCAGTGATCCTTCTGCCTCAGTCTTCCAAGTAGCTGGAACTATAGGCACCCACTACCACACCCAGCTAATTTTTTTGATTTACTGTAGAGATGAGGGCTTGTCAAGTTGCCCGGGCTGGTCTCGAACCTGCGGGCTCAGGCAATCCACTTGCCTTGGCCTCCCAAAGTACTGGGATTACAGACTAAGCCACTGAGCCCAGACTAGGAAAATCTTAACTGAAAATCTTGGCATGAGAAAGGTGTGTGCAAAAATGGTCCTGAAGGAGCTCTTGTACCATGGCAATGCACCAGCTTACACGGCACTGTCTATAAAGGAGTTTTTAGCCAGTAAACAAATAACTGTATTGGAACACCCTCCCTACTCACCTGATCTGGCCCCCAGTGTTTTTTTTCTTTACTCAAAGATAAAGGAAATACTGAAAGGAAGACATTTGATGGCATTCAGGACATTAAGTGTAATATGACAACAGTTCTGATAACCATTCCAGAAAAAGAGTTCCAAAATTGCTTTGATGGGTAGACCAGGCACTGGTGTTGGTGCATAGCTTTCTAAGGGGAGTACTTTAAAGGTGATAGTGGTGATGTTCAGCAGTGAGGTGTGTAGCACTTTTTCTAGCATGAGCTCGCAAACGTAGTTGTCAGCCCTTGTATTTTGGTAATTATTCCTGTAGGGTTTCAGCCCCTTCTTTGTGTTACTGTTCAGGTACCAGATCATGCACTTTGATTAACTCTAAAATGCCCTTATTTATAATTAAAATCCTTTTTAAATGATCCTTTCAGCCCAGTCATTGCAGGGAAGAATAATCATTTTGTAAGCCAAAGTGATAAAAAGTGTATTTTGAAATCAACGTTAAGCCAATACATTGACTAACCTTGTTTTTCTAAACCATAGAATCTTCTCTCAGAATTCTTTGTTCTCTGTTTCAGGGTCATAAAGGATTTCATGATTCAGGGTGGAGATTTTGTTAACGTAAGTACAGTTCCTTTCCCATTAGGGAAGTATAGACTTAGTTTTTGTTGTTATTGCTGCTGTTGTTTCTGCTACAGGGATCCAGTCTTCAGGCTTAAGATAGCCTTGTTTGATGTGGGGAGCAGGCAGGGAGGATCATGATGGGGAGGTCCTTTAGAGTTGCTGACTGCTACCGACTATAAATAACAGACGTTAGTACTTTGAGTCATTATTTTCCATGGTCCAAACCTCAGCATTTTTGAGCCAGGAGCTGGAATTTTCTAGCATACCTATAGAGAATCGATGACAGACCAAAACTAATTAGTTACATGAAGCATGGTTAGAAATCATCAACTGCAATTTGTTTTTTCTGAATGGCCGTGAGTCTTTCCAGAGAGCTGAATGCTTATGTCTCATTCTTTGTTTCACTTATGATGTCACAGTGTCTGGAAAGCTCAGTTTTTATCAGAAATTGATCAGTGAGCAAAGAATCAGAGCAAGAGAAACGAATCGTTCTGGAGGGATGTTTGCTCTATTCATTGAGAGAACTCAGTGGAATAGTTCTTTACTACTAGCCATGATTTTCTTGTGAGTAAACTGTGTCCTTTCTATCAAGCCTTCCTCCCCACTGCCTCCCCTCCCCAACCTTGGAGGGAACTAGATAAACCACGTTTTTTTCTGTCTTAAACTTACTTTTGTTTTTGCCCACCCACTTCTTAGATCTGGGAGACATTTGTATTTCTTTAGTTTTGACTTCCATGAACTTTTCAGATCTCTTCTATGCTATATAGGGTTGAAAAGTAGCAGGTTTGCCGGGTGCAGTGGCCATGCCTGTAATCTCAGCACTTTGGGAGGCTGAGGCAAGAGGATTGCCTGAGCCCAGGGGTTTGAGACCAACCTGGGCAACTTGGTGAGACCTTGTCTCTACAATAAATAAAAAAATTAGCCAGGTGTGGTGGTGCATGTCTGTGATTCCAGCTACTTGGAAGGCTGAGGTGGAAGGATCACCTGAGCCCAGGAGGTCGAGGCTGCAATGACCATGAGTGTGCCACTGTATTCTAGCCTGGGTGACAGTGAGACTCTGACTAAAAAAAAAAAAAAAAAAAAAAATTTTTATATATATATATGCTTTGTTTTATCTGTGTGGTGGTGTGAAACTGGGAAATTTCACCAAAAAAATCCTAGAATTTTGTTTTATCTTTAAACAATGGAAAAATAAGGGTACACTAGGCCAACATTAACAATTGGTAGGAATCAAGTAACTGGTCCCTTTAGACCAAGGTGCACAATTCCCCACCACCTGCTTCCCTTATTTATGTCATCTGCCCCTTTAGGCATTTAAATTTGTAACCCCAGCCACAGCTGATGTTAGTGGGGCTTGTATGCTAGTAAGAAGGGTTGAGCAACTGCCTTTTTTTCCCTAGGCTCCCTTGTGTTGCCAACTCCCTTGTGTGAGAGGACCAACTTCTGACTGGTCTTTGCCCCAGGCACATCTGATCGTTTGTTGATAGCTCCAGGACTAGACAATAGTTGCTCAGTCTGAAGGCTGAGTATCAAAAGCAATTGCTTAGAGCCTCCCTTTAGGGAAGACAAAATAGATTGAACAAGAACCAGAAGAAGGATTTGAGACCTTCCCAATTTGGACCCAGAATATTTGTTTGTTTTAAGAGTATTTATTGTTTTGTTGTAAAAAAAAAAGTGCAAAGAAGAAAATAAATCACTGAATAAATCACCCTCAATCTCACCTCTTAAGGTCTGTACTACTGGCATTTTGGTGTACAGCTGCCAGTCTTATCTGAGCATGCGTATGTGTGTTTATATAAATTTTAGTAGACTTAGAATCATACATATGTTTTAAGTTTTTTTGTACTTAATAATCTGCATTTCCAGCCGGGTGCAGTGGCTCACACCTGTGCTCCCAGCACTTTGGGAGGCAGAGAAGAGAGGATTGTCTGAGTCCAGAGGTTCGAGACTAGCCTGGACAAGTTGGCAAGACCTTGTCTCTACAATAAATCAAAAAATTAGTCAGGCATAGTGACGTGAGCTTATAGTTCCAGCTACCTGGAAGGCTGAGGCAGGATAGCCTGGGTCCAGCAGGTTGAGGCTGCGGGGCCATTAGTGTGCCACTGCACTCCAGCATGGGCAGCAGAGTGAGACTCAGGCTCAAGAAAAGAGAAATTATCTACATTTCCTTGTCATTAAGTCTTCTACCTAATATTCCACTATAATAGACAATTAGTTCGTTTGATCAGTTCACTATAGTTGAAGATTTAAGTGGCTTTCTGTAGTTTGGTCTAAATAATTTGTTATTTTCCCTATGGCTTCTGGATAGTGTGATTATATAGAGAATGACATGGTAACTGATTCTTCCCTAGTTCATTGGGAAATTGGAAATGAACTTGTTTTCTCTCTTCCTTCTGTATATATGTGGCATTAGTTAGTGATATAGTCACTTATTTGATTATTTATATAGTGCTATATTATTTGCAAAGTGCTTTTCTTAGTCAATATCTTACTGAATCTTCATGGCAACTACAAAGAGTATGTGATTTCATCCTCATTTGATAGGTGAGGAAATTGAGGCTCAGAGATAGTAAGTTATTTTCCAGCTCATAAGATAGATCTGGAACTCAAATCCATATCTTTCCAATATACACACTTGATTTTATTTGATAATTTTTAGCCAAATAATGGTTTGTACTTGGACAGGTTTTTTTTTTGTTTTTTTTTTCTTCTCTGGCTTATATGAATCCCCTCTGGTATCTTTGGCCCAAAAAGGGACCCTTGATTCTACACTGGATCAGTGTTTTTTCTTTCTACCTTGCATCTTTTCCTTGTAGCATGCACTCTTTTTTACTGACTGGCTCAGGGAGATTGATCTTTTTGGCGTCTTTCCATACTACCTTTAAACCTCGGGGACTCTATTTAAGGTACTGTAATTATGGCCTTGGTCAAGTTGCTTTATTGCCCACACTTCAGTTTGCTCACTTGAAAAATGGGGAAGATGATAATGCTTACTCCACAGGGTTGATGGAAGAGCAAAGAGATAACTGCAAATAAAGCTAGTTTAAGCAGAAACTGGGAATTTATGATAAGGTGAATATTTCATGGAACCAAAGGAAGAAATAGAACTAGGAACTGAAAAGACACATAGAACCAAAGGAGTTCTTTACCTGTTGTTTCTCTAGTGCTCCCTACACATCTGTGCTACGTTCTCTTTCTGTTCTCTAGCCCACTTTGCTGACAATAGTCACCTCCAGCTTCCAGGTTCACATGATACAAATTCAACCTCAAAGACAGCATCTATCCAAATTCCACATTCCCAGAAAAGGAACTCTTATTTGGCCCAGTATGAGTTAGGTATCCTTGCCTGGATCAGTCAACTTTGGCCAGGAGAGTGGTATCATGTTGGATAGACCAAACTACGCAGAGCTGACCCACCCTCACAGTTAGTTTGGGAGAGTGGAGTGGTAGTCACTTAAGTGCGTATTTTTTTTTTTTGAGTTGGAGTCTCACTGTCACCCAGGCTGGAGTGCAGTGGCACTCTCACGGCCACTGTAGCCTTAACCTGAACCTGTGGGGCTCAGGTGATCCTTCCACCTCAGCCTTCTAAGTAGCTGGAACCACAGGCAAGTGCCACCGTGCCTGGCTAATTTTTTAAAATTTATTTTAGAGACAAAGCCTCACCAAGTTGCCTGGGTTTGGAAGAGGGTACTTTTATGTGACTGCAAGAATGAGAATCTTTGGAAATGGCAAGGATTCTTCATGTGATCACTGTGCTGCTGTTGTTCCCCAACTTGCCTGTATCCTAATCCATCTTTCTAGACACCTGCTGTGACCTGTTTTATCCAGTCTGTGGATGCCCTTGGTGGGGTTTTGTGGGCTGCAAGTTCCTTGCATGAGGTCTCCTTTGATAGCAAGTTAGGGTCAAATAGGTGTGACTTCCAAGGTAACCAACACAAGTAAGAGTAGACTTTGAAGAAGCTAGGCTTAAGGTGCTAAAGCATTGTTCCTCTGGTTTTTAGGGGGCCCAGCACTCGGAGTTTCTAACACTTCCCTTTTCTCTGCTCAGGGAGATGGTACTGGGGTCGCCAGCATTTACCGGGGACCATTTGCGGATGAAAATTTTAAACTTAGACACTCAGCTCCAGGCTTACTGTCCATGGTAAGTAGGTCCAGTCAAGGTTTTGGATTGCATTACAGCCAGCTGGTTTCTGGCCCCCTCTTGAGGCCCAGTGCTGTCTCCTGGGCTAGAAGCAAATGTTTTCTTTTAGCTTGGCCTAGGACTCACCTCTGCTCTTTTCCTCAGTCTGGTTTGATTTTGTTGGGTAGGGCCCATTAGCAGGCTGGGGAACTAAATTTGAGCTCTGCTGTGTGCTTTCTCACCTTTGTTTAGCCATGATGGATGGTGGGGCACTCAGCCTTATTGCTCGGAATGCAGCTTGTTGTGCTTTCAGGGCATGCTTGCCCGCTTGTCACACCATCACACCCAATCACCCACACTGCCTCCTGGCTGCTCTCCCTCTTCTGCTCACTCACCTCTTCTTTTTTTTTTTTTTGAGTTGGAAGTCTCACTCTGCTGCCCAGGCTGGAGTGCAGTGGCACACTCATGGCCACTGCAGCCTCCACCTGCTGGACTCAGGCAATCCCTCTGCCTCAGCCTTCCAAGGGTTGGAACTACAGGCGCACTGCCACTCCTGGCTGATTTTTTGGATTTATTGTAGAGATGAGGTCTCACCATGTTGCTCAGGCTGGTCTCGAACCCCTGAGCTTAGGTAATCTCGCCTCCACCTCCCAAAGTGCTGGGATTATAGGCTTGAGTCACCGCACCTGGCTGCACTCACCTCTTCTTGCTCACCACTCCTGCTTCTATATCTTGGCACCTCTTTTCCCACTCAGAACTCCCTCATGCCCTCTCCTTCCATAGGCCCCTGCCTTCCTCACATGCCCTTATCTTCCCCACCTCTGCTCAGCCTCCATGCTCACTTCCCCTTATGCACCCTTCACTCCTTTTCCATCCTCCTCTTCCTTCTCTCTCACTCCTCACCCTCATCTCACTCCATCAGTGCCCCAACTCTCACTTTCCCAGCCCTGATATATACATGCACATTCTCTGTCCAGCTTGCCCACTCTTCTACTCATATACTCAGGCATTCAACAAGTAGACATTTGTTCACGGCCACTCTGGTTCAGACCTCATAGTAAGGCATCAGATGCAGACACGATCCTGCCCTGGTGACACTTAATGTCTAACAGGGGAAACACACATGCAAAACAGCCAGTCCAGTGTTGTATAATGTGTGCCATCAGTGTTTTAAGGCAAGGGCACCTCAGTGTATATGAAAGGACTGTGAGGGCCCAGAGGAATAAGGGTATGTTGCTAGAGGCTGGAGAAGCTTTCACAGAAGCGGAGGCATTTGGGTTCTTAAAGGAATGCTATACCAGATGACATTGGAAGAAAGAGCACGTCAAGTCTAGTCAACAGGCTATGCAAAGATCTGCAACCATAAAATAGCAGGGTGGCACATTCAGGGAACAGAGTGTGACTGAGATGATGAGAACAGAGAATATGTGTGAGGAGGGAATGGCCAGTAGACACAGTGGGAGAGGCTGGTGGGCCTAGCTCCTGAGGGCTTTAAATGCCAGAATAAGGATGAAGTGTGTAGACTTTTTTTTTTTTTTGAGTTGGAGTCTTACTCTGTCGCCCAGACTGGAGTGCAGTGGCCGCTCCTGGCTACCGCAGCCTCGACCTGCTGGGCTCCGGCGATCCTTCCGCCTCAGCCTTCCAAGTAGCTGGAACTACAGGCTCATGCTACCACGCCCGGCTAATTTTTTGATTTATTGTAGAGATGAGGTCTCGCCAAGTTGCCAAGGCGGGTCTCGAACCCGCAGGCTCAGGCAGTCCACTCACCTCAGCCTCCCAAATCACGGGATTACAGGCTGAGCCACCCTTTTTCAAACAGAGTTGATCAGTGTTGTATTTTAGAATGAAGACCCTGGTTGTGTGCCATGAGTGGCAGATGGAGAGGCTGGGGCAGGGAAGCCATTTAGGAGGCTGCAGTAGTAATTGGGCAAGTATAGCAAGCCCTCTTGGGAAAGCCAGACTGTGCAGGTAAAGGGTGCAGAAGCAGCTTAGGTGGGCTATTATCTTCAACATGGGATTAGAACCCTTCTATGTGCATGCGACTGTGTTATCATCTGTGGAGAAGTCAGAAAAAAGGAAGGAGGTCCTGATCTCTGACCCCTTCAGGCTAGCACTAGCTAACTTGTGCTGTCTGTCACATATCTTGTAGCACAGTTGATTTAACCTTCATCCATGAAATCATGAGTTCTTCAAGGACAGATCTCGTTGATCTCCAGGCCTTACTACCTGACAGGGAAAACCTGCTGAGCAGATATTATGAGTGACTGAATAATTATCAGAATAAGACTGGGTATGGTGGCTCATGCAATGCCAACACTTTGGGAAGCTGAGGCAGGAGGATCTCTTGAGCCCAGGAGTTCAAGACCAGCCTGGGCAACATAGTGAGACCCTGTCTCTAGAAAAAATAAACAAAACAAAACAAAAAAAACTAGATAGGCATGGTGATGCATGTCTAGTCCCAGCTACTGGGGAGGCTGAGGTGAGAGGATCACTTGAGCTCAGGAGGTCGAGGCTGCAGTGAGCCACGATTGTGCCATTGCATTCCAGCCTGAGTGACAGTGAGACCTCGTCTCTGAGAAAAAAAAAACAAAGAAAAAAATAATAATCAGAATAATAGCTAACATTTGTTGAACACTTACTCAACAGTATATATATTAATTCATTTTAATCCTCTCAATATCCCTCTGAAATAGGTACAAATGAGGAAACAGAGGCATAGAAAAGCTATGTGACTAAACTAAGGTCACATGGACAGTGGTGGAGCTGGGGTTCAAGCTAGGGCATCTGGCTCCCGGACTTTTTCTCTAAACATATGCTATACAACAAGGAAGAATGAACAAATGAGTGCCTAAGGGCAGAGAGTGTCCCTGAGCTATAAAAACATGTTGTTGACTGTTTTTTGTGCCTGCTTGTGAATAAATGATTACACATGAGCAAGCAAAAGAAAAAAGAAAGATAAACAAAATGAATTGGGTCTCCTGGGCATGCTGTCTTTTGTTTCAAAACATGGGCCTTCTCTGGTCAGCTCTGGCAGTCCTGTACTTGCATATATAAAATGCTCTTAAGTACATGTACAAAATCCCAAAACAACCTCATATTATGGGGGGTTTGTAAAGTATATAAAATCCCTGATTGGGCTGGGTCTGGTGGCTCACACCTGAATCCCAGCACTTTGGGAGGCTGAGGTGGGAGGATTGCTTGAGCCCAGGAGTTTGAAACCAGTCTAGGCACCATAGCAAGACCTTGTCTCTGCAAAAAATAAAAAAAATTAGCCAGGCATGGTAGTGTGCACCCCTCAGCTACTCAGGAGGCTGAGGTGGAAGGATTACTTGAGCCTAGGAGGTCAAGGCTGCAGTGAGTTGTGATCTTGCCACTGCGCTCCATCTGGGCGTCAGATTGGGACCAAGGCTCAAAAAAAAAACAAAAAAAAAACCAATCAGCCATGTGTGGTGGCTCACACCTGTAATCCCGGAACTTAAGGAGACTGGGCAGGTAGGATGCTTGGGCCCAGGAGTTCTAGACCAGCCTGGGCAACATAGCAAGACCTTGTCTATATTTAGATAGATCGATAGATTGATCTTCCTAATTGGAGGTGTTTCTTTTCATAGTATTAGTACTTTCAGTGTTCTATTTTCTGCTCAATTTTTTCCAAAATAAGGAAGTATGCAATAACATACTTAAATAGTTACATAGACACCATTTTAAGGCACTGCTGCTGAAGCTTAACTTGGGATTGCTGATGTACAAAAATCTAGATTTAGCATATTAGAGGCAGCTTAGTGGTATCAGTATAAAATGTACAAAAGTACACTTTACATGAAAGCCAAATGTTCTTTGCTAAGTATTTATTACTCTGTATTGCAAATTATAGCCTTTTTCCCCCTTGTTCTGTTGCCTGTCCTGGAGTGCAGTGGTGTCATCATAGCTCACTGCAGCCTTGAAGTCTTGGGCTCAGACAGTCTTTCTGCCTCAGCCTCCTTAGTAGCTGGCACTGCAGGTACACATCATCACACTCAGCTAATTTTTTAAAAAAGGTTCTCACTGTGTTGCTCTGGCTTGTCTCAGATTTCTGGCTTCAAGTGATCTTCTTGCCTTAGCCTCCCAAAATGTTGGAATTACAGGTGTGAGCCACCATACCCAGCGTAGCCTGTTGTTTCTTAATACACTGTTAAATATAATGATGTAAAAGCAATTTCAAGAGAGGAGAAGGGAAGAGATGTGACTAGAGAGTTTCAGATTCTCAATTTTAAAAGTATTTTTTCTAACCAGTCACGGTGGCTCATACCTGTAATCCCAGCACTTTGGGAGGCTGAGACAAGAGGATTGCCTGAGCCCATGGGTTTGACACCAGCCTGGGCAACATGGCGAGACCTCATCTCTACAATAAATAAAAAAATTTGTTTGGATGTGGTGGCGCATGCCCATAGTTCCAGCTACTTGGAAAGCTGAGGTGGATGGATCGCCTGAGCCCAGCAGGTCAAGGCCGCCTTGGCCATGAGCATGTCACTGCACTCCAGCCTGGATGACAGAGTGAGACTCTAACTAAAAAATAATAATAATGAATAAAAAGTATTTTTTCCTATAAAATTCAATAATAAAGGGTAGTGGGTATAACTATAAATATGAGTAACTACAAAACAAACATCATTGATTAAATGTTGTCTTTTTCCTTGCATAGCAGTTTATTGCACCTTCTTAAATTTTTTATTACTATTGTTATGATACAGTACAAAGCTATTTAGACAAAACAGCTTATTTCATATATGCAAAAGATGACAGGTCTTTCCCCAGATGGTAGCTAATTTGTAACTAATATAGTTTTAACCAGTTTTGGACTAAGTACAGCAAAGCGTATCCCATAAACACTTGTTTCCATTATAAAATAACTCACGGTCTAGGAGAAATGTACTTTTATTAGAGGATCTAGCTCTTTGAGGGAAGGGATTGTCCTGCTCATCTCTGTATCATTGGGTCCTAACTTAATCCGTGGCTCTTAATTGGCCTTCGTTGGTTTTGCTGAAAGAAAGCATTGAGGAATCAGGACTCTAGGCTCTTTTGGGAATCTTGCCCTTTAGCTAACATGGCCAAGGAAACTTACTGCAGGTATATTTGGTTTCCATCAGGCAAACAGTGGTCCTAGTACAAATGGCTGTCAGTTCTTTATCACCTGTTCTAAGTGCGATTGGCTGGACGGGAAGCATGTAGTGTTTGGTAAGTCCTCTCCTGCCCCATCATCCAGGCCCCATTTACCCAGGGTGGGGCTTTCAGGGGAGCAAGTTCTCTTATTCTCACCAAGAGTGCTCAAATGGTATAACTGCTCTAGGTGTTAGTAGGGAAGTGGAAGATGCATGTTTAAAGAACTAGAGGAAAAGACAAAGGGGCCATCTGATGTAGTGTGGAACCACTAGGGTAATACGTGTTCTGAGGAGGGAAAATCAGATGTAAACACTAAATAAATGCCACAGAGGTAGCATGGTCCCATGGGGCTTTTGAATTGCTCAGACCTAGGTTTGTCCCCTAACTCTGCTACATAATTGCCTATGACCTCAGGCAAGTCATTTCACTTCCACTGAATCTCAATTTCCTCAAGTCAGTAAGATAATCTAATGAGATAAGAGCTAAGAATGAATATTGGAAACTGGAAAATGTTATGCAAACAAGAATAAAGTCCAGCTCATTCTCTTTTTACAGGAAAAATCATTGATGGACTTCTAGTGATGAGAAAGATTGAGGTAAGTCCTTCTTTGATTTCCTCTTGCCCAGCCATTCTGGTCTGGTGCTATCTGACTAACATCAAGAAACTAGAGAAGGGCAAATGGGATCTAGCTTGAAAGATCCAGTCTTCATTGCCTTCTTGGACTCCCTCAGGAAAAGGGAGGAGAGACCACATGCCTCTCGAGTTTTCTTGGCCTCATGAGGTAGCCCGTCCAGTCCACATGGAGGTTTGGCCTCTGATGACCCTGTCACCTACTTGATAAAATTCTACTCCTCGCATTGCACTCAAAACCCATCATGACCTGGTCCCTGCCTCCTTCTCCATGGCCCCTTCTGCTACTGTCTCCTCCATGTTCTGCTCCCATCAGGCTACCAGCACTTATCTAAGTATTCCATACATGTCCCTACCTCTTGCCCTTGAGCCTTTGCTCATGCTATTTCCTCTACCTGGAATGTTCTTCTTTCTTTTGCTCCTGGGGGGATTCCATTCATCCTTGTAGGCCCAGCTCTACGTCCCCTTTTCTGTGAATCCTTCCCTGAACTCTTTAAGCAGCAATTTTGTTGCCTTGTCTACCCCTTATCCACCTTCCTCTTATAAGTTATTACATTGTTATGTGTCATAGATTTGATCTTTTGTTGGTGATTTGCATTTTCTCTTTGCTCTGTATTGTATGCTTTACCTGTCTAGTTAGAACATGAACTTTCGTATCAGTCTGAGTCCTGGGTCCTTAGCCAGGGGCTGGCAGGCATCAGTAAAGGTTTGCACAAGTGCTTGAGTGGATGACTCTCCACCTGCTTTCTTTTTTAGAATGTTCCCACAGGCCCCAACAATAAGCCTAAGCTGCCTGTGGTGATCTCACAGTGTGGAGAGATGTAGTCCAGACTACGACTGAATCACGTAAGTGTGTCTTTCTCCTATCTGGTTGGGAGTCAGACCCCAGAGCAGGCAGTATGGCTTTGTGGAAAGAGCTTTAGTCTTGAAGACATGGGATTGAGTCCGTTTCCTCGTCTGTCAAATGGAGATATTGTAATGCCTATCTATTAGAGTCATTAAAAGGATCAAAAGAGAAAAGATCATGAGAGCGCTTTACTTGTCTGCCACATGTAGCATACAAAGTCTCAACCTGAAAACCAGCTCAGGCAGTTTCTAACAGTACTCTCAGACTACGCTTTCATTCAGTAGTCCCACTAGAAAGACCTGGCTCCAGGCCTGGGTGACTCTGTGCTGGGATTAAGCTGGATAGCCAGGAGACACACCCATCCTGCCTCTTAGAATCGATGTTGCAACTCCAGGCTTCACACTAGAATTTGCCTTGTATTCGCCAGCCTTAGGGGTGACCGCCTCACATCTTTCAGCCTTCGTGAACTTACTTTAGTAGCTAGGTGAGGGGTGGCAGTGTTTTGTTTTGCATTCTTTTTAAAAAATTTTCAAACCATAGCCAGGCGTAGTAGCACGCAACTGTAGTTCCAACTACTTGGAAGGCTGAGGCGGAAGGATCGCCGGAGCCCAGCAGGTCGACACTGGAGTGGCCGTGAGTGTGCCACTGCACTCCCACCTGGACAATGGAGTGAGACTACACCTCAAAAAAACAAAAACAAAATAAAACAAAAAAATGTTTCAAACCAGCAGAAAAGTTGGAAGGATACTACATTGAACACCCATATACTTTTCACCTGGATTCATCAGTGATTGACCTTCTTGTTTTATTGTTTTGCCTTGACATTTGTCTTTTTTTTCCTTTCTCTTCATCCCTCTCCTCCCATTCCCCCTCCTCTCTCCTGTTCCTCTTCCTTCTCTCCCTTCCTTACTACCCTCCTTCCTTCCTTTCCTGTCTTTTTTTCCTCCCTCCTTTTTTTCCTTTCTTCCTTTCCTATTTGAAAGTTGCAGGCTTCTTGACACTTCACCCCTAAATACTTCAGCAAGGAACCCCTAAAAACAAGAACATATCACATAACCACAAATAATATTATCTCATTTATAGTACATTGTCAAACTGGCTCAATCGTCCCAAAAGTAACTTTTATACACTTTAAAAAATTCAATCAAGATTTCCTTATTTCTTTTTTCTATACTTTTAAAAATATTTTCTTTCCTTTTTTTTTTAGAGACAGGGTGTCCTTCTGTTGCTCAGGGTAGAGGGCAGTGGCGCCGTTACAGCTCACTGTAGCCTTGAACTCATGGGCTCAAGTGATCCTCCCGCCTCAGTCTCCTGAGTAGCTGGGACTACAGGCATGTGCCACCACACCTAGCTCCCATATTTCATTTGGTCACTTATTTATATACACAAATAATAAAATGATACATCCTCATTGTTGAGAACTTTCACACTGCAGAGAAAGTAAAAGTCCCTGTTGATAACATCCCACCCTTAGTTCCGTTCTCCTCCCCAGATGTCATTTCCTCATCAGTTTGATGTTTGGAAATCAGGATTTTTTCCTTTGCCTATCTAATTTTGGGAGATTTTGTTTTTCCTACATGAAATAATAATTTTAGGAGGCTTTGTTTTTTCTAAATGAGATCATACTATATATTGTTCTCTTTTCCCACTTGGCATTATGTCTTGAAAAATTTTCCTTCTTAGTTCATGTGAAACTACACTGTATTAAAAATTAAAACATTTAGCTGGGCACTAAAGCTAAAAAAAGATAAAACAAGCAAAAACTGGTTGAAAATCCGTAATCTAAAAATCCCAAATTCCAGGTACCTCAAAATCTAAAACTTTTTTGAGCACTGACATGACACCACAAGTGGAAAATTTCACACCTGACCTCATGTGATGGGTCACAGTCCAAACTTCATTTCATGCTTAAAATCATTTAAAATATTCTAGGTCTAGTGTGGTGGCTCATGTCTATAATCTCCAGCACTTTGTGAGGCCAAAGCTGGAGGATTTCTTGAGTCCAGGAGTTTGAGACAAGTCGAGGCAACATAGTCAGACCTTGTCTCTATGAAATACAAGAAAAAAATTAACTGGGTATGGTGGCATGCGCCTGTGGTCCCAGCTACTTGGAGGCTAAGACAGGAGGATTATCTGAGCCCAGGAGGTTGAGGCTGTGGTGAGCCATGATTGTGTCACTGCACTCCAGCCTAGGTGACAGAGTGAGATCACAACTCAAAAACAATCTATAAAATTACCTTTGAGTTTTGTATATAAGATGTGTATGGAACACAAATGAATTTTTTTTTTTGAGTTGGAGTCTCACTCTGTCACCCAGACTGGAGTGCAGTGGCCGCTTCCAGCCACTGCAGCCTCAACCTGCTGGGCTCCGGCAATGTTTCCGCCTCAGCCTTCCAAGTAGCTGAAACTATAGGCGCATGCTACCACGCCTGGCTCGTTTTTTGATTTATTGTAGAGATGAGTTCTCGCCAAGTTGCCCAGGCGGGTCTCGAACCCACGGGCTCAGGCAGTCCACTCACCTCAGCCTCCCAAAGGCGCGGGATTACAGGCTGAGCCACCGAGCCCAGCTACAAATGAATTTTATGTTTAGACTTCGATTTCCTAGGATATTTTATATAACGTAAATGCAACTACTTCAAAATCTGAGAAAAATCCAAAATTAGAAACGCTTCTGGTCCCAAGCATTTCAGTTAAGGAATATTCAACCTGTGTAATATTCTGTGAATTGTTCGTATCATTTACCTTTTCCTTAATGATTCACATAGTTGTACATTATGAGTATTAGTTCTGTATTTTTTGTATTTTTATTTATTTATTTTTTTGAGTTGGAGTCTCACTCTGTCACCTAGACTGGAGTGCAGTGGCCGCTCCCAGCCACCACGGCCTCGACCTGCTGGGCTCTGGCGATCCTTCCGCCTCAGCCTTCTAAGTAGCCGGAATTACAGGCATGTGCTACCACGCCCAGCTGATTTTTTGATTTATTGTAGAGATGAAGTCTCACTGCCCAGGCGGGTCATGAACCCGCGGGCTCAGGCAATCCACTCACCTCAGCCTCCCAAAGGCGCGGGATTACAAACTGAGCCTGGCAGTTCTTTATTTTATATGTTGTGACTTTTCTTCAGAATATGTTTTAAAATTGGCATTGTGTTGCTTACCTTAAACTTGGTGATATTCTTGTTAAACAGAAGTCCTAAATTTTGATGAAGTCAGAATTATCAGTCTTATCCTTTATGACTTTTCTGTTTTTTGTTTTGTTTAAGAAGGTCTTTACTACCTCAGATCATAATGTTTTGTATTTTTTCTAATATTCCTACAGTTTTATAAAATTACCTAGAATTTATTTTTCTGTGTGGTGTTAAGATCGGACCCTTGTTTTTTTTTTTTTTTTTTAACTAGACAGCCAGTCAAATAATGACTATACATACCTTTATCTATGACTTACTTTGTGTTCAGAGTATCTGGCACTTGTCAGCATTCAGTAAAAATGTATTACATGAGTTAATAGGGAGAATGTCAGGCATTTTAGGCAAGGAGCTGGTATGAGCAGATGCTGAGGCAGGAATGCGCACGTGTGTGCTGGGAGCTGCATACTGACCTCTTGTCCAGCCAGGTAGTCCCTTCTCAGGCCCACTTGACACCTCGAGGTTTCCTTTCTGCCAGTACTGAGGGCCCCTTGGGCTCACCCTGTTCTCCCCCTTCAGTAGCTGCTGGTCATTCCCTCCTTCTCCGACTCATTTCTTTACTGGAACTAAAGTTGACTCACAGGTCCTTTCCTTCCAAAGATTGACCACTCTCATCCAAAAGAATAAAGTTTAGAAATCCTTTATGTTTGGTACCTCTTTTCTGTATTTGAGTTCTTTACAGAAAATTACTAGAAGTCTTCATTGGGGGTTTTATTTCTGAGAATGGGAATCATCAATCCTCCCCTCCTCCCCTACTATTAGCAAAAGTTATGTGAACTTTTGCCCCCAAGAAAGTCCCTCTTCTTAGCCTGCAACTCAAGCAGAACAAATTCCCAGGTGGCCATTGTACATTCCAGAGGCCCTCTAGACCAGGACTGTCCAAAAGTTCTATGATGATGGAAACGTGCTCTATCTGTGCTGCCCAGTATGGTAGTTACTAGCCACATGTTACACCTGAGCACTTAATTTTTTTAAATTTTTAAATTTTTTATTTTTTTTGAGTTGGAGTCTCACTCGGTCGCCCAGACTGGAGTGCAGTGGCTGCTCCCGCCCACCGCAGCCTCGCCTGCTGGGCTCCTGCGATCCTTCCACCTCAGCCTTCCGAGTAGCCGGAATTACAGGCATGCGCTATCACGCCCGGCTGATTTTTTGATTTATTGTAGAGATGAGGTCTTGCTGCCCAGGCGGGTCTCGAACCTGCGGGCTCAGGCAATCCACTCACCTCAGCCTCCCAAAGGCGCGGAATTGCAGGCTGAGCCACCGAGCCTGACTTGAGCACTTTAAATGTAGCTGGTATGACTGAGGGACTGAACTGTTCCTTTTCTTTCTTTCTTTCTTTCTTTTTTTTTTTTTTTGAGTTGGAGTCTCACTCTGTCACCCAGACTGGAGTGCAGTGGCTGCTCCCGGCCACCGCAGCCTCGACCTGCTGGGCTCCGACAATCCTTCCGCCTCAGCCTTCCAAGTAGCTGGAACTACAGGCGCACGCTACCATGCCTGGCTAATTTTTGATTTGTTGTCGAGATGAGTTCTCGTCAAGTTGCCCAGGCAGGTCTCGAACCCGCGGGCTCAGGCAGTCCACTCACCCCGACCTCCCAAAGTGCTGGGATTACAGGCTGAGCCACCGAGCCCAGCCTGTTCCTTTTATGTCAATAAATGTAAATCACCACATGTGGCTAGTTGGTACTGCATTGAACAGTGAGCTCTAAACTTAGGCACCTCCAGTTCAGTCTCCTTACTCTGACTTGCTCAGAATTGAATCTCAGAGCTAATACTTACAGACATATTTACTGAATACTTCTTGTGCCCAAATACTGATCTAGGAACTTAAATTATCTCATTTTACTTTACCAAAGACCTCAATCATAGGTTTTAAGGTGTTAGGGAATCTGGGTGGCAGTGTGACATAAAGGAGTTCTGCAGACAAGGGCCTCACTTTGAGTTTCTGAATAATGCGATTTGAGAGAAATGAAGGCAAAGAAGAGATTGATTCTCCAGGAGCGGGGTCTGGTGGGAAGACAGGTGGTATCATTCTTTCATTTTTCTTTCCAACACTAAAGTTACAAGTCTCTCTAATCTTACAGTAGTGTTTTGTATACCTCAGGGTTTTGAAGGGGGCAAAATTATGTTTGGCGGCTATCATAGATGATGTTTTCAGCCATATTGGGGAGTATTTTTCATTCAATAATGTGCATGTGGATCTCCAGATCTTGTTAAAATGCTGGTTCTGATTTAAGGGTCTAGATGGGGGCTGAGATTTTGCATTTCTAATCAGCTCCCAGGTGACCTGAAACTGACTTTGAGAGGGAAGCCTTTTAGGAATCTTTTAATTGAGAACCTGCCATGTTCCCAGCAGAGAAAAGGAGCAAATAATTCTCTTGATGGTGCTGGTCCAGCAGGAATTCATTGCATTCAAATCAAGGAATCACCTAATCCTGCATTTGAGGCCTTGTTCCCAGGCACTGGGAATGTGAGATGAAGAAGCTAGGAAGGTGACAGAAGACAGGTGAGGTCACGTTATCAGCTGTACCTCCCTGTGGAGCACTTCCTTCTAGAACCCTTGAATTTTGCCTTCCTAGGTTGACTTTGGTTTTGGTGAAAGTTAAGCCTTCTGTACAGGTGTAGATATAGAAACCTTGGTCTTATGTCAGTGGGTCCTGGGGATGTTTTTTATGATGAATTTGGTTAGGTATAGCATAAATAAACCTCTACCCTCAGGATTCTCCTGCTGTAATTTGAGTGGGTTCTTTACTACTTGCATATACATGAGGAATGATGAAACCTCTAGTTTGAAAGCCTGAGAGTCTCTTGGAAAAGGAACTAGCTATGAGCTTTGGCAGCCCTGCTAGGCTAATATACTGCCCCTATCCTTGGCAACCCCCAAACCTGGTGCCAGTACCACGTGGTAGAGAGCTTTCCTTAATTTATTGTTGCCCAAATTCCCCTACAAAGAATAATCACTTGGGGGCACAGGTTAAATCTACTAATTCCAGATGCCCATCGTGGAGTGTTTGATAGAGTGGGTTTGGGGTAGAACCCAAGATGCTGTGTTTTTAACAGGCATCTCGGGTACTTTTTTCCCCCCCTGAATTTAGGTCTCACCTTGTTTCAAGGCTGGAGTGCAGTGGCATTATCACAGCTTGGTGCATGCCACCATGCCCAGCCCAGCTAATTTTTTAATTTTTTGTAGAGACAACTCACTATGTTGCTGAGGCTGGTCTCGAACTCCTGAGCTTAAGCAATCCTTCCTGCTTCAGACTCTCAAAGTTCTGGGATTACATACGTGAGCCACTGTTCCCGGGCTTCCAGGTGCTTCTTAATAGAAAAGTGTGGGAAACAGTATTTTAGATAGTGCTGGGATGACTATCTTTTATTTTACTATTTGGATCTTAGGAAAAGTATATAACTAGCACAAGACGTAATTTTATAGTTATAGCTTACAATGAGGCAGTATTGAAGATCAGATAGTGATTAGATTAAAATATAAATTGTGCCTGTGGATGATAAATATTGTAACAGTTGTGAAGGTGCTGTTTGAATGACTGAAGTTTAGGAAACACTATCTTCCATTCTAGAATTACCTGTAAATGTGATGCATTCCTATAGGGACCAGTTTGGCTGGTCCTCCATTTATTCTGCAGCTAAGCACTAATTAAGTAAAATAGGTCCCATGCCACATATGAGGTTACAGATTTGAAAAGACCAGTTCCTTCCTTCAAGGAATTCAGTCTCTTAGGAAAACCGACAATTACAGTACAATAAAGCACTGGATTGGAGGTCTTAGAACAAGGTGAGGATAGCATGAGTTTCTGGGTCTTTCTGGAGTAGCTTGGGAAGACTGCAGAAAGAGGATGCTTTAGCTTAGTACAAGAAAGAATAGAACTTATCAGGTGGCTAAATCTGGGGAGGGCATTCCAGGCAGAAGTAACAGCATGTGCAAAGGCACAAAAGCAGGAACCAGCAGGAAGTGTAGGGGAAGCTGCAAATAATTCAAGATGGCCAAGGCAGGAAGATATGAAAAGTAAACGGTAGGAGATGGGGCTGGAGGGAGGCCAGGGCCAGTTGTGACAGCCAGTGCCAGGCGAAGCAGTTCATATATTATCCTGAGGGCAGGGAATAGGCTTCAGGCAATAAGTCATTCCCCACCCTGGAGACAGAGCCTATTGTGCTCCTGAGATTTTCGAAGTAGGCCCTAACCCTCCAAAAAGAATCAGGTCAGTAGGAGCTACTGAAGGATTTTGAGCAGAATATTAGAGTTGAATTTTTGTATTCAGAAGATGATTTTGGCAGTGATATGGGAGATGGGCTGGAGACAGGTGAGGAGTCCACTGTGGTAGTCCAGGCAAGAAAAAAAGACGTTCTAGGTGAAAACATGGGTCTAGGGAGCGTTGGGGATTTGGCAGCATGTATGTATTTGCATACCTGCAGGGTGTGTGACACTGGTTTGTTCCCTGCCTTAAAATGCAGGAGCTTTGCCAGCTCAAGAGGCCAGGGAAGGGAGAATGTCTGGCTCCATTCCAGTCCAATCTAGTACAAAGGCAAAGTTACCTGCAATGTAGCCAAGTCTCACACACACAGAGGTACATCTCTTCAATGGAATACTATACAGCCTTAACAAAAAGAAAGTGGCAGGTCTGTATGTGTTGGCAAGGTAAGGTAAATTAAGTGACAGTCAAGACGTAGTTCACTAGCTGGGCTCGGTGGCTCAGCCTGTAATCCCGCGCCTTTGGGAGGCTGAGGTGAGTGGATTTCCTGAGCCAGCGGGTTCGAGACCCGCCTGGGCAGTGAGACCTCATCTCTACAATAAATCAAAAAATCAGCCGGGTGTGGTAGTGCATGCCTGTAATTTCAGCTACTTGGAAGGCTGAGGCGGAACGATCACCAGAGCCCAGCAGGTTGAGGCTGTGGTGGCCGGGAGCGGCCACTGCACTCCAGTCTGGGCGACAGAGTGAGACTCCAACTCAAAAAAAAAAAAAAAAAAAAAAAGATGTAGTACACTGTGTAAGGGTACTGTATATTTTGAATAGTTTTCAGAACTCTGTTGTAATATATAGCAGATTGTTAATAATAGAGATAGTGAAGAGACTTAGTTTTCAGTTTATGTTAATGCTTGAATTTGCTCTTATTTGTGCATGAATTTTCTACATTGAGCATGCATCTTATAATAGAAATACATACTGTTTATATGTAGTTTTAACTAATCTGATTCCTCTCAGCACCTCTCAGGAACATGCCCATAGCTATGGCTGGCATCAGTTTGTGAATCCTTCCCTGGTCCCTCCATCTCCTCCTTCCAGATCTGGGCCAAGTCAGTGGTTCCTACCTGGGTGTTTCTGTAGCACTTGGTTCATCTTTTCATTATATAGCATTTAACACAATGTAGCATCACAAGTGTGTTGGTTTGTTTGTCCCTGGAGTAGGGACTGTGTTGATGGACACAGTTCCTGGTCTAATAGGGCTTAGGTCCTGGCATACCATGTGGTTTACAAAGTACATTTATACATTTTGCTTGAGGGCCCAGGGTTAAACTTTTGTATGGGTCTGCAGTACAGCACCAGGATCCAATGTCCACTGGAGGAGGGTGTGGCCATGTTTGGGGGATGGAAGGAAATGAGGGACAGTAGCATTTGAGTATACTCACCCTGTTCTTTTAGTTCAGCTGACTTGGCTTCAAGACCATCAGTTGAGTGTGTGGACTTTCCTTTATCTTTACCCTGGGACCAGAACCTGCAAGGATTGATTGCTCTTTGTTCTAGAGCTCTACAGAGAGTCATCAAAGTCTGCCAAAAAGGACACAGGCATTGGAGCCAAGTAGACTACAAAGCCTCCACACTGTCTAGTTCTGTGACCTTAGTCAAGCCATTTAAGCCCTAGTTTGTGCCTTTGTGTAATTAGATCATCTGTACTATACAGAATTGTGAAAGTTTTAATAAATGAGACAGTATGCCTGACTATAAATATTAATTTTTTTCTTCTTGTGTAATATACTTCAATTTTTTTGCTCTGGGGAAGCAAAAATCTGACCTCTAGTGAGAATCAGACCTGTTCCGACCCTTTTGGGAAAGAGGTTGAGGAGTATAGGGGATGGTCGGGAGCATTGTTGCTCATGGGATGTCCCCTTCCCGTTCCTTTGAGCTGCTCATCTCCCCATCCTTCACTGACCTCCATGTTTCTGCCATTTTAGGCCTTCCCTGGTTCTGAGCGATGTTCTTGAGTAAGGCAATTTGGACTGGCCCCAGTGTTTGCTTCCCTGCCTGCTGCTGCCCCATTTAATCAAGAGACCCTGGAAGTATCAGAGATTCAGACCTCAACACTGTCTGTGTTTAAGTTTTCAACTGTAAATAAAGTTTTTTGTGTGTGTTGTTTTTAAATGGTTGTAGTAACCCTGTCTCCTCACACCTCAGAGGACACCAGCATGGACCAGGGACCAGCATGGTCCAGAGCCAAGCCCTTGCTGTGTGAGGCTAATGCCTCTGACTTACAAGCAGTTTTAGCAGGCCCCTCCTAGTTTCAAGCTGATGGGCAAAGAAAGCATAGCCCTGGGGCGCTAAACTATTTGTTCCAAGGATGTTCCCAGTAGGTTCTGGATAGAGCCTGAGGGAAAAGGTACACTAACCTGAGATGTTTGGGGATGGTAGACCAATTGGTAGAATGTGTCATGATCAGATGGAGTGGAAGTCATTTTGTCAAAAACCTTGGTTTGAATCTAGGGCCATTTTATAGATAGTTCAGGTCGTGAGAGGATCAATTCCCCCTTTAGAGCCCTAGTTTCCTTATTTGTAAAATGGAGATAGTAATACCTGTCTGTTTACTGCAGAGCATTGTTGAAAGTATCAAACAGCTGCCAGGTGTGGTGGCTCACGCCTGTAATGCCAGCACTTAGGGAGGCCGAGGTGAGAGGACTGCCCGAGTCCAGGGGCTCAAGACCAGCCTGGGCAACTTGGCAAGACCTTGTCTCTACAATAAATCAAAAACTTAGCTGGGTGTGGTGGCACACGCCTGTAGTTCCAGCTACTTGGAAGACTGAGGCAGAAGGATCACCTGATCATAGCAGGTCGAGTCTGCAGTAGCCGTGAGCATGCCACTGCATGTCAGCCTAGGTGACAGACAGAGTGAGACTCCAACTCAAAAAAAAAAGAAAAAGCGTCAAATAAGAGAATGGATATGAATGTAACTTGTAAACAGTGACATGCATGTTAGTTTTGAAAGGAAACACCTCAACATATGAAGATCCCACTGAGCCGGGTGTTTTGGCTAACCCCTGTAGTTCCAGCTACTCAGGAGGCTGAGGTAGGAGGATCGCTTGAGCCCAGGAGTTCAAGGCTGCAGTGAACTATGACTGTGCTGCTGCACTCTGGCCTGGGCGACAAAGAACCCATCTCTTAAAAAAAAAAAAGCCGGGCTTGGTGGCTCAGCCTGTAATCCTGCGCCTTTGGGAGGCTGAGGTGAGTGGATTGCCTGAGCCTGTGGGTTCGAGACCCGCCTGGGCAGCGAGACCTCATCTCTACAATAAATCAAAAAATCAGCCGGGCATGGTAGCGCATGCCTGTTATTCCGGCTACTCGTAAGGCTGAGGCAGAAGGATCACCGAAGCACAGCAGGTTGAGGCTGCAGTGGCCAGGAGCGGCCACTGCACTCCAGTCTGGGCAACAGAGTGAGACTCCAACTCAAAAAAAAAAAAAAAATTCCCAGTGCGTCCAAAGTTGAAGAAGGAAAGGAGAGAAGTTCGCTGGTGTTCTTTTAATGATTCATTTTCTATGTTCTCCCATCCCTATTTACTTTTTCCTGTCTTGTGGGAAGGGAGGCCTCATGAGTCCTGGTAGCAGGACTCTGTGGCAGCAGAGTTAGCAAACAGCTGAATTCTATGACAGTGTCATTTCAGTGTATCAGAGGACAAGGGAGAGCTGGTGAGATATATTAGGGTCCTGCAGTCTAAATATTTGCAACTCTCTCTAGCCAAGTCACAGGCTTTTTGGGATATAAAGCAGAGAATCTGCTGATCTAGGGGAGGAGAGATCTTTAAGTAACTAGATAGGGTGGAACTGTAAAGAGATAGGAAGGAGGGTGACAGCTGTGATCCTGAGCAGACATTCTTGTTCAGTTGAGTTCACCTACATTTTGTGCCAGTTACTGTCCTAGGCACTGGTGCTGCAAAAATGAGTAAGATATGACCCATGCTTGTGACAGGAGACAGGCACAGTTCCAGTGCAAGGTGTAAGTAATAGAATGCAACACCCTTAGGGCGGGAAGCTTAGGCTTTTGTTTTTTTAACTGATGTATTCCCAGCACCTGGAAGAGGTAAGCTAATAGGTAAGATACCTAATAGATGCTCAGTAAATATTTGTTGCATGAATGACTGAATCATAGTGGTATGAGAGAAGTCAAAAAAGGCTCCTTGGAAGAGGCGAGATTTGAGGTAAGTATTGACAGATTTGTTGGAATTAGCCAGATCAACAGGGTGGGGAGGATGTTCCGGGAAGAGGGAACTATGATCTTAGGCCAAAATCTGTTAGAGTTGGGGGGACAAGATGAAAGTTATTTTGCAAAAGAAGTTCTGGGATGAATCCCCTTGCTCCTGACACCACTTAAAGGCAGTCACTGGAGTTGCCTGTACTGTAGTCACTATGGACAGCTGGGTGGTATAAGCTCCCACTCTGGAACAGTAAATGAAATCTGACATGAACTCTTTGTGCTTCAGTGCCATCTTAGTGGTAAAGAGCTGGCCACAAGAAAACTAGGTTTTGGCTGGGCTCGGTGGCTCAGCCTGTAATCCCAGCACTTTGGGAGGCCGAGGAGAGTGGATTACCTGAGCCCGCAGGTTCGAGATCTGCCTGGGAAACTTGGTGAGCCCTCATCTCTACAATAAATAAATTAAAAAAAAAAAATCAACCGGGCGTGATAGCGCGTGCCTGTAATTCCGGGCTACCCGGAAGGCTGAGGCGGAAGGATCACCGGAGCCCAGCAGGTCGAGGCTGTGGTGGCTGGGAGCGTGCCACTGCACTCCAGTCTGGGCAATGGAGTGAGTCTCCAACTCAAAAAAAAAAACAAACAAACAAACTAGCTTTTGTTTTTGAGTTGGGGTTTCTCTGCCTACCAGGCAGCAATACAGTGGTATAATCAAGGTTGACTACAGCCTCGATTTCCTAGGCTCAGGCAATCCCTCAGCCTCCCAAGTAGCTGGAACTACAGACACATGCTACCATGCCTGGTTAATTTATTGTAGACACAAGGTCTCGCTGTGTTTTCCAGGGCTTGCTTGAATTCTTGACCTGAAGCAGTTCTCTTGCTTTGGTCTCCCAAAACTGTACTGGGACTACAGTTGTGTGCCACCATGCCCAGCTAATTTTTTTTATTTTTTTATAGAGAGACAGGGTCTTGCTGTGTTGCCTGGGCTTGTTTGGCATTCCTGAGCTCAAGCAGTTCTCCCGCCTCAGCCTCCCAAAGTGCTGGGCCTACAAGCGTGAGCCACCGTGCCTGGCCTTAGTTTCATTCTTAAACAGCTCATCTTCATACTCATTGAGTAGGAAGAGAGCTGAATGAAGTAATTGGATGAGTAAGTAATGATACTTTTTAAAGTAACATTTTAAAGACAAATGGTACAGAATTTGTATTTTTGCTTGATAAGCCAGTCAAAGCAGTTACATAGGGAGGTTGCTCACTTAACTAGAAGTACTGCTGCAATTTTCTAAGTGTAATTTAACTTGGGATAAAAAGCTCTCAAACCTATAGGGCATGCTTTTAAATGTCCTCTGTGTTGGCAGATCTGCCTTTTGAGGCAAGATTTTTAACATTCAAAAGATGAACAGCAGCTGTGGACTCCATCTACTCTCCATACACATTTGGATTACTGCTACAGCAGCACAGATGACCTTTCTGCTGCCAGTACCCTTCTTCAATTCATTTTTTACACTCTGTCATTCATTTAACAAATGTATTGAGGTATTATGTGTCAGGCACTAAGCAAGACGCTTGAGGAACTCACAGCCTGGTAGGGAAAACGTAATTAGAGCAGTGCTACAGTGCATTAGGATGAGAGGGACTCAACCTAGTAACATCTGAGCCTACACCTAAGGATGAAGAATTAAGGAGTCAAAGAGGAAGGAGGAGGACAGGAAGAGTGTTACAGATACAGGGAACAGTATGTGATCCGAAGGAAGCAATGGCTAAAAGAGCACCTGGAAGGTTGGACAGGGACCACGAAAGACGAGTAAGGAGGTAAGCCTAGAAAGGTCATAGAGTCCAGTAAACCACATTAAAGAATTTGGAGTATCAGCTGGGTGCAGTAGCTCATGCCTATAATCCCAGCACTTTGGGAGGCCAAGGTAGAGGATTACCTGAGCCCACAGGTTGGAGACTAGCCCGGGCAACTTGGTGAGACCTCATCTCTACAATAAATCAAAAAATTAGCAGGGTGTGGTCGTGTGCACCTGTAGTTCCAGCTACTTGGAAGCCTGAGGCAGAAGAATTGCCTGAGCCCAGCAGGTTGAGGCTGCGGTGACTGAGTGTGCCACTGCGCTCCAGCCTGGGCGACAGAGTGAGACTCCAACTCAAAAAAAAAAAAAAAAGATAATTTGGACTATCTAAAAATAATGCTAGGCACTGGAAAATTTTAAGTAAGTCAGTGTCATGATCAAATGTTTTCAAAAAAACTTTCTAGCTGATATGGTGGGGGATATTAGAGTATGAAAGAATAGAGAGTCTGGTTAGGAGGCCACAGCCGTGCTCTAAGCCAGGTGTCAGCAAACTACACTCCCTGTTTTTCTATGGCTCATGAGCTAAGAATAAGATAGTTTTTTAATGTTTAAATAGTTGAAAATAATGTTTTGTGGCATGTAAAAATTACATGAAATTCATATTCCAGTGTCCACAGATAAAATTTTTTTGGAACACAGGCACATTTATGGCTGTTTTCAGGCTCTAAAGTTGAATAGTAAGAACCAAGTGGCAAGCTGAGCATGGTGGCTCACACCTGTAATCCCACTGCTTTGGGAGGTGGAGGCAGGAGGCATGCTTGAGACCAAGAGTTCAAGACCAACTTGGGCAACATAGCAAGACCTTGTCTCTACAAAAAGTCAAAAAATTAGTCGGGCATGATGCACACATCTGCTGTCCCAGCTACTCAGAGGCTGAGGCAGGAAGATCCTTTGAGCCCAAGAGGTCGAGGCTGTGCTGAACTGTGATGGTGTCACTGCATTCCAGACTGGGCATCAGAGTGAGACTACTGACTCAAGCAAAAAAAAAAACAAAACACCAAATGGCCCACCAAGATGAAATACTATTTGGTCCTTACTGAAAAAGTTTGCCTACCCTTGTTTTAAGCAATTGATGATGGCCTATAGCAAGGGTCCCCAAACCTGGTCTGTGACCTGTTAGGAAGTAGACTGCACAGCGGAGATGGGCAGCAGGCAAGCAAGTGAAGCTCCTTTGTATTTATAGCTGCTCCCCATTGCACACATTACTGCCTGAGCTCCGCCTCTTGTCATAGCAGCAGCGTTAGAGTCTCGTAGGAACCGGAACCCTATTGTGAACTGCGCATGTGAGGGATCTAGGTTGCGTACTCCTTATGAGAATCTAATGCCTGGTGATCTGAGGTGGAGCTAAGGCAATGATGCTAGCACTGCAGAACAGCTGCAAATATAGATTAACGTTAGCAGTGAGGTTTGACTGCACAGAGACCATAATAAATCAATTGCTTGCAGACACATATCAAAACCCTATCAGTGAGTGGCAAGTGAGTTGATGTATTTCAGTTGTACAGCTGCATCTGGTGGCAGGCTTTAAGTCAGAATCTGACATTTTAGTCTGTGTGGCCTGCCCATTATTTTATTTACCATTTGTCAGCACCTCTTTTATTTTAAATGGTGAACTGTATAATTACTTCATATGCTACAATGTAATAATAGAAATAAAGTGCGCAATAAATGTTATGTGCCTGAATCATTCCCAAACCATCCCCCACCCCGGAAAAACTGTCTCCCACGAAACCAGTTGCTGATACCAAAACGGTTGGGGAACGCCGGTCTATAGAGTAGTGGCAGTAGGAATGAAGAGACTCAGAGTTTTTAGGACCCATTCAGGAAGGCTCTTAGGTGGAACTGACAGGCCTAGACTATATTGATAGGGGTAAGCCTTACTGCACTAGCCTCCTAAATGCCTTCCGTTTTCATTCCTTGCCCTCTACAATCCATTTTCTGTTCATTATTTTTTTTAAAGATGCCACTCCCTACTTACAATTCTAAAATTGCCCTTCTCACTCACGCCCTTAGGGTAAATCTCAAATTGAATACACCTAATTGAACCCGTTCACCTCTATAACCCAATGTTTCATTCTAGTCTTGTTGAACTACTTCATTTTCAATTCCCTTGAGACTCTATCTCTTCTCGCCCATAGGCCTTTGCATAAATCTCCCTGTTCTTGGAAAGTCAGCATTCCATCTTCTCCCTGCTTCCATTCTCAAAATGCTTCGTGCTTTTGCAGCGCTGGCTGCTTAAATTTCTGCCTCCATCACAAAGTAGAAACTGACTCGCCAACTACTCCATTCCCAACCGACAATAGACGCTTAAAAAAGAACGAAAGGAGGTGGGTGGCAGACTTCAGTAACATCAGGTGGCAGCCTCGATTTTATCGTTTGTGAAACGTGGATAGTAATCCCTATTTCACATGACTGTTATAGCAATAAAATGATAAAAAAGTCTTGTTCGTCCAATAAACGTGAGTTGAAATTAAGTCTGACTCATGGTCAACATACAAAGATGTGAATACTTAAGAAGGAAAACACAATTCTTATGCGCCTGGAAAAACGGATCAGAAGGCAGGTCCCCACGGAGTACCCTCGCCCTAAACATGCTGAGCCCGAGAACCTGCGTGGTCCCTCCAAGGTGACCACGACAAAAGCGTACACTATTGCACACGTTTAAGCCAATTCCAGAAACCCTCGATTGTGCCGCGAGTACACGGCCATTAAAGAAAAGACGACTGACTTATGCCCGCGGTAATGGTCCGAGATCACAAGGACCGTATTTGGAACAGGCAGGAAAGGAGGCCTTCTCTCCACGAGGGTCTACGTTGTCGTACGGCCCCCTGCCAAGCGGCAGGTCAGGCCGGGTAATTCCTGCTCAGCGTTCGGTCAAGCCTTTTCTTCAGCCGGAACACAATCCTGAACGTGGGGCCCGCCCGCCCGGGCTGCAGCCTCGTGAAAGTCACGTTTTCTCTGCTCGTCCTCTCGGGTACTCTATGGTTCTCGTGGTGACTACTCTAATTCTAGTTCCGGTCTCTATGGCGGCCGGCGGAGGCAGGAACGGTTGTAGGTCGGCTGAATTAGCCACCTAAGGGCCAATGAGGGTGGAGGAGTGATAAAGTATTAGCCAATGGAAGCCAGGAACTGGGGTCAGGTGGTGAGACTGACAGCACTGCTGGCCTGTAAGCAATGCCGAGGGCGGGTCGATCGTAGGGCTTATCCCGCCTGTCCCGCCATTCTCGCTAGTTCGATCGGTAGCGGGAGCGGAGAGCGGACCCCCAGAGAGCCCTGAGCAGCCCCACCGCCGCCGCCGGCCTAGTTACCATCACACCCCGGGAGGAGCCGCAGCTGCCGCAGCCGGCCCCAGTCACCATCACCGCAACCATGAGCAGCGAGGCCGAGACCCAGCAGCCGCCCGCCGCCCCCCCCGCCGCCCCCGCCCTTAGCGCCGCCGACACCAAGCCCGGCACCACGGGCAGCGGCGCAGGGAGCGGTGGCCCGGGCGGCCTCACATCGGCGGCGCCTGCCGGCGGGGACAAGAAGGTCATCGGTGAGGGCCGGACAGGGACGGGGGTGGGGCCGCAGGGAAGCCTGGCAGCGGAACCGTTAGCCGGAGCGGGGCTGAGCCGGCGGGCGCGCGGCCGGCGGGGACCGACTCCGCGGCGCGCGGCTGCCCCTCCCCCCGGCCCCCCCACTCGCCCTCGCGGGGGCCCGCCCGCCCAGCAGCCGCGCGCGCGCTGCCTCCCGCGCCCCCTGTGGACCCCGCGCGGCCTTGCGCCCCTCCCCCTGCAGCCGCGCGCCGCCGACCGCGTGTGCCGCGGGGTACCCTCCCCGCCGGCCTGCCTTGTGCGCCGGGGCCCGCACGCCGTTGTTCCCGTCTCCCCCACCCAGCTCCCTTCCGCGTGTGCCCTGAGGGCGCGGCGCGCCGCCTACGCAGGCCGGAGTGGGCCGGGGCGGCTTCCCCTTCCCTCACGTGCTCCCCGCCCGCGGCCTGCGCACACACCCATCTTGGGTCCGCGCCGCGGGCCTGCCCTGGGGCGCCCGGCGGCTTCAGATTCACCCACGTGTACGGTGAAGGCGGCGTCGTGGCCCCGGCACGGCCACGCAGACGGGCCGCGCGGAGCAGAGGCTGTCAGGTGGCGGTGGTCGGCGGCGTGCGGGGGACCGGATGCGAAGCCGGGCTGTTCGAGAAAGGCTGTCTGGTAACCGTGGGCTGTTTTGCTTTGTTTTCCAGCAACGAAGGTTTTGGGAACAGTAAAATGGTTCAATGTAAGAAACGGATATGGTTTCATCAACAGGTGAGCTGCCTGGCGCAGGAGCCTCGTCCCACCTTTTCGCATGCTTGCAGCTCTCTAGGCTTTGCGGGGCTTGGGATGGTTTCAAGCCTGTGTAGGCACACCACCGTGTCGTGGAGGGCGGTTGTTACCTCTGCTGTGTTCGTGTAATTTTGCTTTCCTTGATGACTGGAGGGATTAATGGAGCTAGAGATTGTCTTTGTGTTGTAGCTGCATATTAATTTGAAGCTAACTTCAAAGGCTTCAGTGTGGCACAAAGCAGTTTAAGAGGCAAACGGAGTGAATGAACCGTACCTTAACAGTTATGGCAAACTGGGGAAACTACGGTCCAGTGCGTTTTTATCCTTGTCCTTTCATGTACTTTACTGAAATTAGGTTTGAGAATGTGATCCACTAATTAACAGGTTGTTTACACCTTGTTAACCTTTTGGGGGTAGCATGATCTGACATGACAGGTATAATGTTTTGTCATCTTTATCAAAAGGCTGGATTGGCTTTGTTTCACATTTCAAATATGCTGTCTTTTCAATATCTCTGGTAAATTCTGTAACAACTCTGTTTTGAACAGAGAGCTGTTTTTGTTTACTCCGAATAAATAATAGATCTGCAAGAAAACAGCCCTTTTTCCTTCTCAGTTTTTCATTTCTCCTAGTTTCTTGTCCTAAAATCATACTGGTTAAATCCATTTTTGTGAAAGCCCTGGTTGTAGCTCACTGGAGTGGCCATTGTTCCTGGTAACTTTACATCGCTCTTCTTCTTTGAAGGCAAAGCTACAAACTACATCTCTAGGAATTATCCTTGGAACCGTTTGTAGCAGTAGTGAGGGTAACGTACTGTGTACACACTACTACTCCGTGGTCTCCCTTGTGAGCCGGGCATCATTTTCAAGATGGCTGCCAAGGCTAGTAGTGCAGTTGCACGGGTGTAGAGCACCGCGTGTGCCAGTGGCAGTCTTGGCCTTACAGGTATGATACTTAGTGCCATCTCAGCATTTTCTTTCTTACGTTTTTACTTTAGAAGATGTTAAGAAGATGGTTAAAAGAACACATGAATAAACGTTTGTCAAATGAGCAGAATCAAGCTTAAATACAGACATGATTTGCAAATGAAAAACCATTAATCAGCTATACAATATTGTGGAAACACTCAGCAAGAGATTGTAAGCATTTGATGTCTGTTCTCCACATTTGCAATTGTTGGGAAATGTTTTGTTTCTTCCAAAATCTTAAGGATCTTCCAACTATTTTATACTGTTTGGCTTCATGACTAGCTAGACAGTTTTTTGATAATGGGCTCCTAACTAGTTGGTAATGAAAGGTTATTTGGTGCTTATATATGATTTACCGATAGCTCTCTGAATATATTAATTTTTAGTTAGTATTTCCATCTTACTCTGACTCTCCTTACTGGTCTCATCGTTAGAGTAATGTTTCTCAAATTTAAGTGTACTTTTTACCTTGAAAGAGAGTTATGAATGGCAAGTTCCAGAGTTCTTCCTTGTGAGCTTTGGATTCATTAGGTCTGGGTACATTTTAAACAAGTATCCTACGTGAGAATTGTCTGTGGGCCATACCTTCAGTAATCAATGCTTTTGACTCTTGACCCAGTGTCATAAGATAACACTCTAGTGTACATGTTTGCAGGCTTTTCAGTGGATAGAGTGTAGTTTTTGTGTTTAATAAATTTTAGCATTAGTTTTGCTGCATTTTCTTAAGTGGATGTGGGTTACATGATATTTTTTAAGTGAGCTGTTTTATCCTAGATAAAAGTAGCTATTTACATTTTAGAAATAGGTATTCCGTGAGTTGCCATTTATTGACTATCTGTTCTGAATTGTAGTCAACTCAATCATCTGGGGAAAGTTAAACATAAATTGACTCTTGATGATCCTTAGTTTGGAGTATCCTAACCTCAATTGTTTTGTCAAATTAGCTGGTTGAGGTGTGTTTTATGTTTCTGAACTGTTTTAATGATTTTGAATCTTATTACTAAGATACTGTAAAACCTCCAATTAAATATAGGGGAGGTTTGCAGTAATTAAGGAAAATGTACATGTCTTAAAGAAATACAGGTTGGAAGCTAGCAGTTCTATGTAATTCATGTAGTAGAACAAATTGGGCTAGAGGCACCTGACTTTCCTGAGGGAGTGAGGAAGACACGTAATGTGCTGTTTCTATATAAAGGGGAGAGTGTAGTGTTTGGAATGACTACTGTAACTTTCATTTTAGAATTCTCTGGATTATAAATTCTAAACTCTTAAGATATTTTTGTAATTAAAATATAAGATATCTTAAGTAAATTTTTGTCTATAAGACATATTTTCATTGTAAATGTTTGTTCCAGCCTAAATTACCACCTATGATGAATTGTTAAGAGACTTGTTAGAGTTATTTCTTTAAAGGGATTTCCCGTGATGATTATATTGTATAAAAGCTCCTAAATAAAAAGAGCATATTGCTTTTAACATATCAAAGTTTTGGCTTTATTTTGTTAGACTATGTAGTCTAGAAATTCTGAGAAAGTCGTTATTCCTTTGTGTGCTATGTCTGCAAAAGATAATTGGACTGTGTGACTAGAGGGGTTTATTACCTCCCCCCAAATTACTATTTAATTTTATTAGCTGTTTAGGATTGATCTATATTCACCAAATTCATGAAAGATTACCATGAATTGGTAACAATTTATAGTGACCAAAATGGGAATACTTTTCTGTTCTCTTGAAGTACTTAAAAAGCCTAAATTAACAATTTTGACATTTTGAAGTGAGCAAAGAATTTGTAGTGAAGGGACTCAGTAGACCACAGGTCATAAACTTGTAACCAGCTAGCTAAATCTACCCCTAGGTGTCCTGATTGAAGAGTACGATGTCTTTAAAAAGAATTGGAATTAATTACTAACATTCAAAATTCAAGAGATAACACCAAAAATAATCCAGGTTATATTTTTAAGATCTGAACTAGAGCTAGCTTTGGGGCCCTTTATTTCCACATAAATAAAAACTAGCTGGTTGTATTATCACCACATTTAGTTGGGGTGTGTATTTTTTGCCATAGTCATGCTTATTTGAATTATATTGCTGACTTCCCCGCCCTCCTGACTTCTGTATGTGCATTTGAGTTTATTACCCATGATCTAGGAAGATGTAATAAACCAAGGTAAGGAATGGCTTAGCTATTTCTCTTTAGACTAATACTTAGTCATGCCTGTCAGGCTTAGTCTTTCTATGAGGAGCCTCCCCTGTGGAGATCCCATGTGTATGTAACAGTTAACTTCCTTCACTTGTTGGTGATAAGGTATAACTAATAAGTATTTATACAGGGTTTATTGTTAGTGCTTAAAAATGAATTAACTCATTTAATCCTCAAAAACCTTTGAGGTGTGTTACTTTGAGGCATGAAGAAGTTGTTGCTTGTCTATAAGCATAACTAGTAAGTGGCAGAGTCAGGATTTGAACTCAGTTTTCTGAATATAAAGTTTGTGTTCATCAAATGCAGTTACATTTTCTCTGAAATAGACCTTTATCATCTTTCATTTGGTTGTTTTTCTCATAGTTACAGATAATTTCTTAGGGCAAGCTATCTTAGTCATTGAAAGACTTTGCTTACATGATCTCTGGCGTGTCACTGGGGCTCCTGTGTGCTGGCTGCTAGTGCCCTAGTTTTGAAAAGCGTTGTACTTTTTTTTTTTTAAGTCGGAGTCTCACTGTCACTCAGGCTGGAGTGCATTGGCACACTCACGCCACTGTAGCCTCTACCTGCTGGGCTCAGGTGATCCCTCTGCCTCAACCTTCCAAGTAGCTTGATTCACAGGCGTGTGCCACCACGCCCGGCTGATTTTTTTATTTATTGTAGAGGTGAGGTCTTGCCAGGTTGCCCAAGCTGATCTCGAACCCCTGGGCCCTGGCAGTCATCTTGCCTCTGCCTCTCAAAGTGCTGGGATTATAGGTATGAGCAGCTGTGCCCAGCCAGCTTTCTGCTTTTCATTGTCTGTGTCATGAAGTTTGGGATTGCCAGAAGTCTTGGCTTAGCATGTACATTAGCTTTACAAATTAAAGGAGGCAAGGAATGAAAGGAGAGAGAGCGAGCATTGGCTTTTATCTCACTTCCGAATCTTTTAATTTTGTTTTTATATGGCCTGTGGGATAAGAACGAGCATTACCATTTTTATTTTTTGAATTGGGGGTCTCACTCTTGACACCCAGGCTGGAGTGCAGTGACACGCTACTCATGGCCACCGCAGCCTTGACCTCCTGGGCTCAAGATGATCCTTCCACCCCAGCCTTCCAAGGGCCATTACCTTTCTAAAGGGTTGTTTTAAAAGAAAAAAACAGACAGCAGAGTCTCTTGTAGGCCCTACAAGGCCTAAAATGCTTAATGTGTGGTTGTTTTTTGAGATAGGGTCTCCTATGTTGCCCAGGCTCAAACTCTGGCTCAAGCACTTCCTCCCATTTCAGCCTCCCATTATGTGATACTTATTAGGAAAAGAGCAAACCTATGGAAATGATTACCAAAAATTTCTTGGGCTGTTAAAGTCAGATTGCTTTTAACTTGATCACAGTATTTCTATCTCTAAGCCATTGAAGTCTATGACATAGTCTATGTTCATTATAAATCTACATAAATGCCTTAGTGGTTTGGTGCTAGAAAAGAACTAAAGATACAGGGTTTTCACAGCTAGAACTCTAAAGACAAATGACCGTGACTTGTTTACAGAAGACTGAGTGATTTATATGCAGGTTATACTAGCCACTGATGTGACTTGGAACAGGAATATTCTGTCACGTAGTGGTTCGCACTCCACCCCGCATAAAGTAAAATTCTTTGATTTTAAAATCTCCTGCTATAGACAACTAGTGTATAGTTAGCCCTTGAACAACATGAGTTTGAACTGTGTGGGTCCACTTACAGATTTTTAAAATAAATTGACAATATTTATTTGCAGCAATTTAAGAAAACTTGCAGATGAATTGCATAGCCAAAAAAAGATGGGTATGTCATGAATGCCAAAAATATATGTAGATACTAGACTATTTTATCGTTTACTACCATGAGATATAGGCAAGTCTACTATAAGAGGTTAAAATTTATCAATACTGATTCCCGCAAACAGACCATACATGGCCGGTCACAGTTGAGAAATGTAAACAAGCCAAAAGATGCAATGTTAAATCATAACTGCATTAAATTAACTATAGTACACATTGTACTGTAATAATTTTGTAGCTACTGCCTGATGCTGTTGCCATGAGCTCAAGTGTTAGGACTATCCCTTAAAACACACAGTTTATGAGCATAAACAGTTCCTCTCTCCAGTAAATTGTCCAGTAAAAAGTGATCTTTCATGGTTCTCAATGTTCATGTTTAGTGCAATACTGTAAACCTTGAATAACACAGTAGGACCCGTGTGAAGTGACACTAGTGATGCTGGAAGTGCTCCCAAGAAGCAGAGAAAAGTCATGACATTACAAGAAAAAGCTGAATTGCTTCTTAAGTGTCATAGATGAGATCTGCAGCTTTGGTTGTCACCATTTCAGACAGATGATTCAGCTTGTAAACAGATGATGTATGTAAACTTAGGGTATCAATAAATACAGTACTGTAAATGTATTTTCTCTTTAACATTTTCTTTTTTCTAGCTTTATTGTAAGATTATGATTATAGTATATAGGCTGGACTCAGCTCAGCCTATAATCCCAGCACTTTGGGAAACCGAGGCGAGTGAATTGCCTGAGCCCGCGGGTTTGAGACCAGCCTGGGCAACTTGGCGAGACCTCATCTCTACAATAAAAAATAAAAAAATTTTCTGGGCGTGGTAGCACACGCCTGTAGTTCCAGCTACTTGGAAGGCTGAGGCAGAAGGATCACCGGAGCCCAGCAGGTCAACACTGGGGTGGCCATGAGTGTGCCACTGCACTCCAGCCTGGGTGGCGGAGTGAGACTACAACTCAAAAAAAAAAGAATATGGTATATAATACATACAACATATGAAACATGTTAATTGACTATGTCATTGGTAAGACTTGCTGGTCACAATAGACTATTAGTTAAATTTTGGAGGAGTCAAAAATTATATGTGGATTTCAACAGGTTAACCCCAGCCCCCTCTTCCTACCCTCAGAGTTGTTCAAGGGTCAGCTGTACTAACCTCCTGTCCTCCTAGCACTAAGGCTGCTGTTGCCAGGTTTGTTGCCCTCTAATCGCAGTCCTTAAAAGCATATACAGTCTAGCCTAAGACTGAATGGCACACAATATGTGGGAAATAGAAGTGTGACTGCTGCATCTCAGAGATGTTTAATGGAGAAGAAAAAAAGATAAGTCGGGATTGTTACCTTATGGTCATCTACAGGGCTTGGAAATTGGTGTCTGGAAGCCTTAGGTTATGGAGCATATAAATGCTAAATCCTGGAATTTATTTTTGTAACTACAGAGTTACAAGTGTATATAGTTAAGTGAATTAGGTGTTAAATAGCTTGATATAGTAATCTTCAACAGGGTAGAAGGATAAGATTTAGTTGTGAGTAGTTGTATCATTTAAGGCAATACTGTTTGAGTTGAGGTCTTGCTCTGTCATCCAGGCTGAAGTATCATGGCACAGTGGTGGCTCACTGCGGCCTTGACCTCCTAGGACTGTAGGCATGTGCCATGTGCCACCATACTCAGCTAATTTTTATTTTTTATAACGAAGAGGTCTTGCTGTGTTGTCCAGGCTGGTCTTGAGGCTCCTTAAGCAACTTTCTCTCCTTGGCCAAAGTGCTGGGATTAGTTGAATCAGACCACTGTGCCCAGTCTAAAAGACAGCTTATGTTTATGTAGTATATACTGTTAAAGATAGTTGTTTCATTTGGGAGGCTGAGGTGAGTGGATTGCCTGAGCCTGCGGGTTTGAGAGTCGCCTGGGCAACTTAGTAAGACCTCATCTCTACAATAAAATCAAAAAAATGAACTGGGCGTGGTAGCGCGCACCTGTAGTTCCAGCTACTTGGAAGGCTGAGGCGGAAGGACTGCCGGAGCCGAGCAGGTCGAAGTTGCGGTGGCCGGGAGTGCGCCACTGCATTCCAGTCTGGGCGACAGAGTGAGACTCCGACTCACAAAAAAAAAGATAGTTGCTTCAGATAGTTTTAGGAGTGGGAAGGCAGTTGGTGAAAGCATGGTGAATGTGCTTGAGTTTGGATGGATTGGACCTTGAAAAGCAAATGCTGGAATCTAAAGATAGTTTCTGAGGCATGTAGAGTATTGGGCAAGCTAAAATTGTCATTTGAGTTGCTAGAAAGTTTCTTTGGGGGGGTAAAATTTTTTGTTGGCATTTTTTTTTTCCCTTTTTGAGTTGTATTTTGTCTGTTTTTAAGAAACTTACTGCCGGGCTCGGTGGCCCAGCCTGTGATCCCATGCCTTTGTGAGGCTGAGGTGAGTGGATTGCCTGAGCCTACAGGTTCGAGACCCGCCTGGGCAACTTGGCGAGACCTCATCTCTACAATAAATCAAAAATGAGAGCCGGGCGTAGTAGTGCACGCCTATAGTTCCAGCTACTTGGCAGGCTGAGGCAGCAGGATCGCCGGAGCCCAGCAGGTAAAGGCTGAAGTGGCTGTGAGCGGCCACTGCACTCCAGTCTGGGCGACAGAGTGAGACTCCAACTCAAAAAAAAAAAAAAAAGAAACTTACTAATTTGAATAGACTTAGTAGCATAGGAGTAGCAGTAATTACATTTCAATTTAAAAAGCTGGATGTTATTAGTGAATAATAGGCACCCATGTTGGTACAGTGTGCTGGGTGCTAGTGACAGAAGAAAGAATTTGGTGTACAGTCTGTCCTCAGTGACTTGCTGGCAGTCCAGTGGGGAGGAGAAGCTCTTGTCTGCCCTGTCTCTAACCAAGGTAGAATGTGGCTCTTGGTTCTCAGGATATACTGTAGAAAGTGGTAAGATGCAGTGCTGGGGATTCCCTCCCTCATCACATTAATAATAACTAAAGGTTAAAAATGCTTTGGGGCCATTTTTGGCATTCTATTTTTATTGTTGTACTTCCCTTTTCAGTAAGATAGATAGTGACCATAACAGTGCTTACTGCACTGGCATTACTCTAGGTCAGAGGTCAGTGAACTGTCACCGGCAGCCTGTTTTTGTATGATTCCTGAGCTAAGGATTTTTTTGTTTGTTTGAGTAGGAGTCTCACTCTGTCACTTGGGCTGGAGTGGAGTGGCACGCTCACAACCACCTCAAGCTTGACCTGCTGGGCTCGGGTGATCCTTCTGCCTCAGCCTTCCAAGTAGTTGGAACCACAGGTGCATGCCTCCATGCCCAGCTGATTTTTTGATTTATTGTAGAGATGAGGTCTCGCCAAATTGCCCAGGCTGGTCTCGAACCCCTGGACTCAGGCAGTCCTCTCGCCTCCACCTCCCAAAGTGCTGGGATTATAGACATGAGCCACTGTGCCTGGAGTATTTTACATTTTTAATGGGTTGTTGGGGCAGGGAGGAGAAAGAGTACACCACAAACTGTATGTGGCCTGCAAAGCCTTTATTTACTGTTTGCTCCTTTACAGAAATGGATTGCAGAATCTTGGTCTAAATACATATAATAAATTTGATCACTGTAGTGGGTATGTGTAAGGATTCTTGTTACTTGTTCTCTCCTAAAATTGGAGAAACCATGTGCTTTAATCTTCCTTTAAAGCTAAAACATAAGATTTCAGTAATGGTCTCAACATAAAAAAAAAACAAAAAAACAGAATCTGTGGTCAGAATCACTATGAGCAAATGACCACTGTACTTTGCTTCCTCAGTTTGTAGGATAGGGGATTAATAATAGTACCTACTGCAAGATTGTGAGAATTAAATGATATATTTGAAGTCCTTAGCATAATTGGAACTGAAACCCTCAGTAATTTAGGCTATTTTGTGTCCAGTGTTTTTTACAGGTGAAAAAAAATTATTCGGTGAGTAGGAGGCAGCTTTTCTATGTTACACAACTATTAATACTTGATCAGGCCGAGTCTCCTGCTTATAATCTCGGCACTTTGGAGGCCGAGGTGAGAGGACTGCCTGAGCCCTCAAGTTCAAGACCAGCCTGGGCAACTTAGCAAGATCTCATCTCTCCAATAAATAGAAAAATTAGCCAGGCATGGTGGTGCATGCCTGTAGTTCCAGCTACTTGGAAGACTAGGGTGGAAGGATCGCCTGAAACCAGGAGGTCAAGGCTGCAGTGGCCAAGGGTGTGCACTCTACCCTGGGTGACAGAGTAAGACTCCCAACTCAAAAAAAAAAAAAAATAGTTGATTTAAGACTAAAGATCAGGTATCCTGTTAGCAGTGCCTACAATTTCTGTGTAGTCATTTAACAAGTTGCAACTAGATTGATCTGTATCCAAATCATAGTATTCTATCTTGGTTGAAACTGCATTTTTTGCTGTCAAGTTTTTTCCTGAAATCCAGATACACATTAGTCATGTTATTCCTTATAAGGCTGGTTTAGTGTCAACAAAATAAATTAGTTCTTTGTTGTCTGGCATGGCTTGATTAGTGAGCCTATGTTCATTGTAACTTTTGTTCTGTATGTCATTAGATAATAGAATTTCTATTGAACAGAGTGGAGAGGGTGGGGCAGGAAATCTGTTTTTCCTCCATTGGTTCTTGCTCCTAGTATCAACTTAATTCTAAACTCCAGGGTCAAAACTAAAAACCTAAGATTATTCTCTACTTTCCCCTCACTTCTAACATTCATTTATCCACAAAGTTTTTCCCATTTTAAGAAAGATGTCTCTAGCCAGGTTCGGTGGCTCAGCCTGTAATCCTGCACTTTGGGAGGCTGAGGTGAGTGGATTGCCTGAGCCCACGGGTTCAAGACCCGCCTGGGCAACTTGGTGAGACCTCATCTCTGCAATAAATCAAAAAATTAGCCAGGTGTGGTAGTGCGCGCCTGTAGTTCCAGCTACTTGAAGGCTGAGGCGGAAGGATCGCCAGAGCCCAGCAGGTCGAGCCTGCGGTGGCTGGGAGCAGCCACTGCACTCCAGTCTGGGTGACAGAGTGAGACTCCAACTCAAAAAAAAAAAAAGAAAGAAAGAAAGAAAGACGTCTCAAATATCTCCCTCAATCTTGGCCCCTTTGTCCAGGCCTCCGTCTGTCCTGGTCTAGGCTTCTAGAGTAACTTTTATAACTAACTGGCCGATCTCCTCTTGCATTCAGAGTTACCACCTAAAGTCCTTAGTTCATATTAGGATTCACTCTTTGTGGTGGTGTACATTCTATGGGAATTTTTTTGTGGTCATTTTCATGATCTCAAGGAAAGTTAGGAATTGGAAATGGTGAAGAGGAAATGATTGAGGGTGAGATGAGAAAGTAATTCCTCCTTCTGTTGGTGACCATGCTCTAGAGGTAAGAGTTGATGGTGTGTTGGAACATTGTTAATGTTTAATAGAACAAGGAGTGGCAGAGTATGTGTTGCCAGTCACTGCCACCCTCTTAATTCAGGTCACACTTTTGTTTCTTTCTTTTTTTTTTTTTTTTTTGGAGTTGGAGTCTCACTCTGTCGCCCAGGCTGGAGGGCAGTGGCATGCTCCCGGCCACCACAACCTCAACCTGCTGGGCTCCGGCGATCCTTCCGCCGCAGCCTTCTGAGTAGTTGGAACTACAGGCGCGCGCTACCACGCCTGGCTAATTTTTTGATTTATTGTAGAGATGAGGTCTCGCCTGCCCAGGTGGGTCGCGAACCCGCGGGCTCAGGCAATCTGCTCACTTCAGCCCCCCAAATGCGCGGGATTACAGGCTGAGCCACCGAGCCAGCACACTTTTGTTTCTTAATGCTTTTTTTGTGTGTCTCATGTAGGTAGTAAGGTTACAACTGTTTGCAACTGCTTAGTCTTTAAAGCAGAGATCATGGTGGCATGTGGTTTTGTTTTTCCAAATTTCCTAGTAGCTCATTGGTAGCCAGAAAGTCTCTGGGAAAATAAGAGGGAAGTGATGCTTCAATGACCAGGCATAATTTTAATCTAACTTGTTTGATTTGGTTCTGTCTTGCAGGAATGACACCAAGGAAGATGTATTTGTACACCAGGTGAGTGCTTGTGTAGATATTTGCACTTCTGACTCAAGGCATGTGACAAGAAAAGGGTGGATATTTTTTCAACTGTTCATTGCAAAAGATTAAATTCAAACACCAATTTATTTAGCTCCTACAGGAAGGGTAGTGGCTTGCTTAAAATGTATACATTGAAACATTGTATTGGCGTTTACCTAATTAAAAAGGTGTTTCAAATTGGTATTGTTGATAGTGGTAGCTTTGTAAATGTTGAATTTGCTCGACTCATTGCACTAAATTTTCATAACTAATTTGAACAGAAAACCTGCATGATTCTAAACTTGAACTAATAATTTTGCTATAAATACACAGAAACTTTGGCAAGAAGTTTTCAGATGCTGTTAGGTCTGCCTGTAGAGATAAAGATTATCACCATAATCATGGGGGAAATAGGACAGAACCACAAAACAGTGATTTTTTAAAAGTTGAGTACTAGCGAAGTAAGTAGCATATAGGTTCTATGTACTCTACAGCATTTGGTAGTGTTTTTTGTTTGTTTTTTGTTTGTTTTGTTTTGTTTTTTTGTTTTGAGTTGAAGTCTTACTGTTGCCCAGGCTGGAATGCAGTGGCACGCTCACAGCCACCCCAGCATTGACCTGCTGGGCTCTGGCAATCTATCCGCCTCAGCCTCCCAGGTAGCTGGAACTACAGGCATGCGCTACCATGCCCGGGTAATTTTTTTGATTTATTGTATAGATGAGGTCTCGCCAAGTTGCCTGGACTGGTCTTGAACCCACAGTCTCAGGCAATTAACTCACCTCGGCCTCCCAAAGTGCTGGGATTATAGGCTGAGCCACCGAGCCCAGCCTAGTGCTTTTTTTGGTAACCTCTGGAGAGTTTTGGCTGACTTGGAAAAATGAAAATTCTCAGTAGTTTACAGTTAAGTGAAAGGCAATGTGGCAGAATTGGTAATTGCTCATTAAATAATTTTTTGTGAGTTGAGGTCTCATGGTTGGTCCGTGCTTTTTAGACTGGCTTCCTAATATAGGAAGAAATAGGAGAAAACTAACATAGCACAAGTGCTACAGGTTGAACTTTATCCTCAAGGAATAATTTAAGGAAAGTGTTATGGAGAGTGCCTTGACATTAAGGAATTAAGATAATTACTAAAGTAAGTCACTGCCAAGTGAATGCTAGTATCTCAAACTTAAGTGTGTTATAGGCTCAATTGGATTTATTCATCTTCACAGGTATGAAATGTGTAGGAAAAACACGTTTATGTATTTGTACTTCTGTACTATGCAGTTCTTCACTAAGAACTTTTAATTTTTATTTTTTGAGTCAGAGTCTCACTCTCACCACACTGAAGTGCAGTGGTACACTCATGGCCACCGCAGCCTCGACCTGCTGGGCTCAGGTAATCCTTCCACTTCAGCCTTCCAAGTAGCTGGAGCCACAGGTGCATGCCACCACGCCTGACTGATTTTTTGAGTTATTGTAGAGATGAGGTCTCATCGTGTTGCCCAGGCTGGTCTCAAGCCTGTGGGCTCAGGTAGTCCTCTCGCCTCTGCCTCCCAAAGTGCTGGGATTACAGGCATGAGCCACTGCGGCCAGCTATTTTAAGAACTTTTTTTTCCTTAGGAAATAAAACTTATTTAGAAGGTAAATAAGAGGCCAAACGCAATGGCTCACCTATAATCCCAGCACTTTGGGAGGCTGAGATGAGAGGGTTGCCTGAACCCACGGGTTCAAGACCAGCCTTGGCAACTTGCTAAGACCTCATCTCTACAATAAATCAAAAAACTAGCCGGGCATGGTGGTGCATGCCTGTAGTTCCAGCTACTTGAAAGGCTGAGGTGGGAGGATCGCTTGAGCCCAGCAGGTTGAGGCTGCAGTGGCCGGGACCTTGCCACTGCCCTCCAGCCTGGGCAAGAGCAGGAGACTCCAACTCAAAAAAAAGAAAGTAAATGAGAGAGAGGAGAGTCGCTTCCTCAAAGTAGGGGAGGGGGCCAAGGTCAGGAAACATGGCGACAGTCATAAGTCAGAGAGCACATGGCCACACCATAGCTTAGCAAGACAATGACTAGCTTAAGAACTTTTAAACCACCTTTTTAATACTATAATCCAGAAATCAAATGACCTGCATACAGTTTTCATACTCTTATTTATTCAGGCAGATAATGAGCTTGGATAGCAGCATGCTTCATAGAAAGGGCTGTCACAGGGTGAAGCTTTATAGCTCTCTGAAATGTCCTACACAGATTCAATGACAGCAAAGGGACAGCCTTATCAATTTCTAGTACAGCCAAAACCCTGTCAGATAGTCCTCAGGGTCAGATGTATGTATGGAAACATTGAAATTCTAAATGTAAAGAAGTACAGGACTGCACAGACAAAATATTTTAAAGTAAATGTTTTATAAAATTGATGGTCTTGTTGGGGTGAAGTCAACTAACCTATTCCTTACTTCTCTTCTGCATGTTCAAAAGAATATGTAGACTTAGGAACAAAAGACAGCAAGGCTTATTATCAGTCTTGCTGTCTGTCAGCAATCTTTGGGGTAGGATGGGGAAGTAGAGATGTTGACTAAAAGGAGTCTGGGGACTTTAATTATCCTTGCTTCTGCTATCCCCTATGACTGCAGGTAATTGATAGTTGACTACATGCGAAAGGCATGAAAATTATGTGCCAGTTTAGATGACAGATGAGATCAATTATTCGACTCAACTCACTCAGTTGTACTGATTGACAGGTGTCACCAATATACTTTCCTCTTTATTTTGGAAGTCGTTTCAACATGTAGTTGTTTCTTGGTACTTTGTCTGGCTGCTCAGGTCTTAGTGGTGTATCAAGGAAACTGCAGCTCTGGGCAACTTAGTTTAACTGGCCTTAGATTTGTTGGTTGTCCTGCCTCCTCTGGAATGGAAATGCATGAGTGATCCTGTAGTAGATACTGCTGTGATTTGGAATGAACATGGGATTTGGGGTCCCAAGACATGGATTTATTTAGAGAAGTCCCTGCTCTGCCACTTAGCTACCCGTGTGACCTTGGGCAAGTCACCTAAGTTTTTAAAGCCTGCTACATTATTGTAAAAAAGTATTAATAATACCTCATGTCCTCTGTCACAATGAGATTGAATAGGTAATACGTGAAAGAACATTGTAAAAATATATAAAAATGTGAGGTGTTATTCTTCCTCTTTTACTTTGCCCTAACAGTCTAGAGAAGTAGAACAGATCTGCAATATAAGATTTATTATATTTCTAGGTGAGAATAACCAGTAGTCCCTTATAGTCAGATAATACAAAGAATGACATAGTTAACATACGTGAATTGCATTTCCATTTGAAGTATTAACACAGGTTGGAAGGGATTTTGGTTGACATTTGTAATTGAATTTATATATAGTATTACAGGGACAAAGTTGGTTTGGTCAACTTTGAAGCATGCAAAACCAAACTCGCCTGTCATCTAAACTGGCCCTGTGTGGGGCTAGCTTCTACTATTAAGTGCAGTCTTTGGGGGATAGATGGATATCCTCATTTTGTTGAAAGTTACATAAGCTTTTGCAAAAGGCATTTTAAAAAATATTTATATATTGTTGCATTTGTCGTGGGTATTACATTGTTTTAGATTTGTAAACAGTGGTAAAATGGGGCCTTGTAAGATTGGAGTATTTTGGTTGAAGCTGGGGGTAGAATGGACCCTGCTTTTCTAAATTTCTTGACAGTTTGGTCTTATTTAAAGCAAATCTTAAGTATATATCCAAGCTAAAATATTATTGACTCTGGTACATTTTAAATGAAAAAGCACATTATTCTCCCCTGTTAATCTATTTTTGGAATGTGATATTACTAGACTGCCATAAAGAAGAATAACCCCAGGAAGTACCTTCGCAGTGTAGGAGATGGAGAGACTGTGGAGTTTGATGTTGTTGAAGGAGAAAAGGTGAGGATGCTTTTTGTGTAAAGGTTTGACTTCGGTATGGAAATAATTTGGAGATCTCATTCGTTAAGCTGGTGGCTCTAATGTGGATGGATGTGTTCAGGTGAACACAGGTGCATTAAGCCTAACGTACTGGCTGCAGTTAGAGGGCAATCTCTCAGAACAGTGAGGAGCGGATACTGAGTCATTTCTGTGGCCACGCAGACAAGCCCCCCTTTCCTTTTCTTTCTTTCTTTTTTTTTTTTTTTTGGCTTTGTGTGAAATTTATTGAAAAAGTGTTCTGATTTCCTTTGTCATTATCAATATATGATGGCTTTTGTAGGGTGCGGAGGCAGCAAATGTTACAGGCCCTGGTGGTGTTCCAGTTCAAGGCAGTAAATATGCAGCAGATCGTAACCATTATAGACGCTATCCACGTCGTAGGGGTCCTCCACGCAATTACCAGCAGAATTACCAGAATAGTGAGAGTGGGGAAAAGAACGAGGGATCGGAGAGTGCTCCCGAAGGCCAGGCCCAACAACGCAGGCCCTACCGCAGGCGAAGGTTCCCACCTTACTACATGCGGAGGCCCTATGGGCGTCGACCACAGTATTCCAACCCTCCTGTGCAAGGAGAAGTGATGGAGGTAAGTTTCACTTTAAAAGGATCAACAACAATATGTGATAGAGCTTTTGGTAGGACCGTTTTTTAACCATTTCCTAGAGTTCTTTCTCTATATTGGAGCTCTTAATCATATGGAAAGCACATATGATTCCTAATGAGAACCAAAAGGGTTAATTATTTATAGTGTGGTCACTATTGCTATAGTGGACTTGGTGTTCTTGTATTCAGACTTTGGATTTGTCTGGTTGGGTTTTTCCTCTTATGTTACTGACCTAGTAGGCTTGATTTTCATTGTCTTTTCAGGGTGCTGACAACCAGGGTGCAGGAGAACAAGGTAGACCAGTGAGGCAGAATATGTATCGGGGTTACAGACCACGATTCCGTAGGTATGGTCCAGATTAACCTGTTTCTACTTAATAAAAACTCCTCAAGCCTAAATTAGGACTGAGCAGAGTCACTTATCTTTAATGCACACTTTCTTTCATTAGATGCCTAAGAGGTGAACCTGAAGTCAGTTACCTTTGATAATGTGTTCTTTTGTGTCTTTGCTGGCATTGGTTAAAAACAGCTTATATAGATGAGGTCTACTTTTATGCCCTTTTTTAAATGAGGGTGTGGAATTTCACATTTTGTGTCCTTGAACAGGTAAGAGAGTAGTTTAAACCCATCTTTTGAAACTGCTTCCTTGGGAGGGAGAAAGGTAAAGGTAATCATCCAAGCATTAGGAGTATCTGATTTGCATCATTTGTAAGTGAAGAATCAGTAGTTTTACCTCTGAAGTGGCGTGATCTTCCAGTTTTTTTTTTTTTCTTAGTCGCTCCAAAGTTATAAAATGAAAGTATACTGTTAAGAATTTACTTTTTTTTTTTAGTAGGAGTTTCACTGTTACCCAGGCTGGAGTGCAGTGGCATGCTCACAGCCCCCATAGTCTTGACCTGCTGGGCTCAGGTGATCCTTCCACCTTAGCCTTCCAGGCAGCTGGAACCAAGGGCATGTGTCACCATGCCTTTTTTGAAGAAAAGCTCCATGAGCCGAGCATATTTTAGAGCATGCTGCGATATGCTTTGAAGCAATGTTCTTAGTTCCACAGTAGTAGGATAGAATGATATAACAGTTATTTTTTGAGGGTCTTATGTCAAAGTATTGAGTTTTCTCATATGATTCTTAAAGCTGACAGGTATCACTCAAGAATCAAGCCAAAACAGTAATAACACTTTATTTAAGAGAGTCTTGCTCTGTTGCCCAGGCTGGAGTGCTGTAGCACAATCAGCTCACTACAGCCTCTACCTCCTGAGCTCAAGTGATCCTCCTGCCTCAGCAGCTAGGATTTTAGGTGTATGCTACCATGCCCACTTTTTTTTCCCTCTCTATAGAGACAAGGTCTTACCTGTCGCCCAGGCTGGTCTCAAACCCCTGTCTCAGGCATTCCTCTTGCCTCCACCTCCCAAAGTTCTGGGATTACAGGCGTGAGCTACCGCACCTGGCCTTTTTTATTTTTTAAGTTAAAGAAACAAGTTCTGGGCTGTAGATGTGCAGAAAGTCTCCAGAATATGTTATAACTTTACAAGAAGGGAGGTTTCTATATACAGGCTTTACATATTATACCAAAGTTATAGCATTCATTGTCATAGTCATTGACATTTTAGGAACTAGGGGACCCACCTGAGGTTATTGCTCATATATCAACTTACGTACATTGAGAATTTTGCAAGAGCAACCAATGTTATGCTTTTTCATATTTGTATTAATGTATGTCCTGTCCTGAGTTTTTAAGTAAGAAGAGCTGGGTTGTAGCTACACTTCACTTCAGTTGAATCTTCACTTCAGTTGAAGATTTCTAATTCGTTGCTCAGAAGATTATATTACCCAGGTGCTAGACCTGGATGGCTTGAAGATCCTGGCAAATTGTTGGATATTATTGATCTTGAGCTGTGGGTCAAGCTGTTTTAAACCTAGACATTGTTGTTAGAATATTGCAAAACAGTATCATAGTATCTTTTTTTTTAAACTAGACCTGAGATAGACTTGCATAGTGTCCATCCATTGTCTGTGGGTGCCAACAGCAGAATCTTTAAGTTTACCTTTTTTGTTGCATTGAAGAGCAGCATTGAATTCAATTGCCTAGTTTGAATGTTTATAATAGTTCGCAATGCCAGATAATTACTGCAGTAACACATAAATGCTTTGAAGTCGGCAGTGATCAGTGAATGTGGGACTTTTCCAGACTGGACAGGAGTCCTTTGTTCAAATAAGTAGTAAATGAAACCTGCTGCATGGAGTGGTGGGGTGAAATCCTGATGGAATCCTGATGGTGTGAATCCAAGAGCAAATTGAAAGAGAAATCTTCAGACAAGGAATATAGTATAGTAGGAAGGAATATAATAGGAATTATGCTGAAAAAAAAGACAAGATGGTAGTAAGGGGAAAATCTGGGGTCAAAAAAAGTTTTGGTTGATGAGACAAACAGGCAAATGCAAAAGATGATGACAAAGACAGAAGTTAACTCAGATAGAGAAGTGTTTGGTTCACAAGTGGAAGTGTTGGCCTTTTGTTAAGAACTTGGGCACTTTTATGTTTAAGAAACCAGAGTAGGGCTGGGTGTGGTGGCTCACACCTAATCCCAGCACTTTTGGAGGCCAAGGTGAGAGGATTGCCTGAGCTCACAGGTTCGAGACCATCCTGGGCAACTTGGCAAGACCTCATCTCTACAATCAGTCAAAAATCAGCTGGGTGTGGTGGCCTGTGCCTGTAGTTCCAGCTATTTGTAAGACTGAGGTGGAACAACTACCTGAGCCTAGCAGGTTGAGGCTGTGGTGGCCATGAGCATGCCACTGCATTCCAGCCTGGGTGACACAGTAAGACTCCCACTCAAAAAGAAGAAAGAAACCAGAGTGTATGGGCACAGATGTGTTAGGAGGAACCTATAGGAGTCATTGACTGCTAAGTTGTCAATCAAAAGAGAGGTTTGGGATAAAGATGTGAAATTATCTGTTGAAGAGAACTACATAGGGTAAATTTATAAGTAATAGGGTGATGATGATCATAAATTTACACTGAGTCCACCCAGCTTGGCTCTTTTTCCAGCCATTTGAAGAAGCAGGCTCAAGTTGGGCAGAGATAGATTTGTTTGACCTAGGCTTATTTATCCAAAGGAAGACACTGAGATTTAAGAAGAAAGAAAATATTACAGAGATGTGAGGGGGTATTTTTTTGAGTCGGAGTCTCACTCTGTTGCCCAGACTGGTATGCAGTGGCATGCTCATAGCTATTGCAGCCTCTGCCTGCTGGACTTATGTGATCCTTCCACCTCAACCTTTCAAGTAGCTGGAACCACAGGCATGTGCCACCACACCTGGCTAATTTTTTGATTTATTGTAGAGATGAGATCTCACCGTGTTGCTCAAGCTGGTCTCAAATCCCTGAGCTCAGACAGTCTTCTGGCCTTGGCCTCCCAAAGTGCTAGGATTACAGGCTTGAGCAACCACGCCCCACGAGATGTGAGATTAATGGGTGATAGGATCACTGTTTATAGGTTCTAGTGGAAATTGGGGATGGGAGGACAAGAACAAATGAACTAGGAAAATCAGAAGGGGCAGGAGCTTGCAATAGAGAATCCCCGGTAAAAAACAGTTGGATAGGAGGTCAACAGTCAAGAAGCCCAGGTTATGTACAAACTATCCTGGAACCGTTATAATATCTGCAGCAGTAAAAGGACAGTAAATGGAGCAAAATTCAACATTCAATTGAAAGCTTAAAGTTAAGAAACTAGGAAAGATGTTTGTAAATCCAGTGATAAGAGAATCGAACAGTTACCACTTGTGGGCTGCAGAGGAAAGCCAGAGCAGTTTTGCTGAATATGAACCATGAGTTCCAAAAGATGTGAGAAAAGGGATTTTGGAGAAGTTCAGATGGGTAGATTGGAGGTTTTTTTGGTGGGGAGGGTGGAGGTAAAAATGAAATGGACAGAGGTAAATATGAATCAGAGCCTGTGATGATGCCTGTCCAGAGACTTAACTGGGGTGCTGTGAGTATGGATGGAAGAAGGGCCAAGAATACATCATTGTCTTTCTGACATTACTAAGCACCAGCAAAAAACCCAAACCTAATATACTTTCCCTGGTATTAAAAGTCCTGCTAGCTTCAGTTTCAGGACATTCAGGATAATATATTGTGGGAATGTACCCACATAAACTCTTTTCTTTTCTTTTTTTGAGTTGGAATCTCACTCTGTTGCCCAGGCTGGAGTGCAGTGGCACACTCACGGCCACCCCAAGCATCGACCTGCTGGGCTCCAGTGATCCGCCTCAGCCTTCCAAATAGCAGGAACTATAGGCATGTGCTACCATGCCCAGTTAATTTTTTATTTTATTTTATTTTATAGAGATGAGGTCTTGCCAAGTTGCCCGGGCTGGTCTCAAACCCATGGGTTCAGGCAATCCACTTGCCTCGGCTTCCCAAAGTGCTGGGATTATAGGCTGAGCCGCCAGGCCTGACCATCTTTATTTTCTAAAAGGTATACAACTCAGTGGCTTTTTAGTATTTTCACAGAGTTGTGCAACTACTGCTGTCTTATTCAACCCAACAAAACCATTAGCTATTGCTCCCATTCTTTTCTACTCCAGCCTCTGGCCACCATTAATCTATTTTCTATCTCTAAATTTGCTTATTTTGGACATTTTATGTAAGTGAACTCATACAGTATATGGCTTTTTGTGTCTTGTTTTTTTCACTTAGCACATGATGCTTCCAAAGGTTTTAATGTCATAGCATATACCAATGCTTGATTCCTTTTTATGACCAAATCACATCCCATTGTATGCATGTACTACATTTGGTCTATTCTTCAGTTGATGGACATTTGGGTTGTTTATCCTTTTTGACTATTGTGAATATTAAACATTGACATAATGTGTACGGGTTTTTTTTGGATAATCTCTTCAGTATGTATAGGCCTAAGCGTAGAATTACTGGGTCATGGGTAACTCATTAACATTTTGAAGACCTGCCAAACTTTTCCAGAGCAGCAGCTGCACCATTTTACATTCCCATCAGCAATGTATAAGGATTCTAATTTCTCCCCAGTCTCACTAACGCTAGTTATTTTCTGTCTTTTAATATATAGCCATCGTAGTGGGAGTAAAATGCTATCATTGTGGTTTTAGTTTGCATTTCCTTGATGACAAATGATTGCTGTTTGCTTTTATTTGTATAGAGAGGGCATCTTTAGTTTTCTACATGTATTCATTTGTAAAGGTTAGCAAATGTCCATCTGTAATGGTTACCATATACCCTTTTTAAATGGCACCAAAATGTTGACACTTTCCCACTATTAGCTATTTTAGGATTGATTTTGTAACAGCTTGTGCTATGAGCAAAAGTTTGCTAGTCCATCAAAACCAGTAATTGCTTGCAGACTAGTTGATACAGAGAATGGCCAGATATTGGTACTTAAATGGCATTAACACTGGTGACTGTGTCGAAGAAAGGTTTTATTCTTAAGTTTGACAATGTTCATCCCAGGGGCCCTCCTCGCCAAAGACAGCCTAGAGAGGACGGCAATGAAGAGGATAAAGAAAATCAAGGAGATGAGACCCAAGGTCAGCAGCCACCTCAACGTCGGTACCGCCGCAACTTCAATTACCGACGCAGACGCCCAGAAAACCCTAAACCCCAAGATGGCAAAGAGACAAAAGCAGCCGATCCACCAGCTGAGAATTCGTCCGCTCCCGAGGCTGAGCAGGGCGGGGCTGAGTAAATGCCGGCTTACCATCTCAACCATCATCCGGGTAAGTAAGCCTAGAGGGCGTCCTGGCCTCAGCATGGCAGTCATGAGTGGTATCCGTCTCATTTTATTAATTCAGGAGGGGGGACAATGCCTATCAGGTAAAGTTAGCTATTTTCTTTGTAGTGTTTTTCACCCTAGTCTAAAAATTACCTAAATACTGTTGAGGAGTATTTGCCATATTTAGCCATCAGCCAGTTCTCATTTCTGACCCTAATGAGACCTGTCTTTACATTATATATTTTGAATATCAGGGCGTGGGCCTTTGTCAACTTTCCTGAATGAATTCTGTGATTTCACCAGTAAGCCAAGAAAAGTCTTGCTAACCTTACTGGGAGAAAAGTGTCAACATTGATGTTCTTTCCTTAATCATTCACAGACTTTAATTGACTTGTTTTTGTTGTTGGTAAAGGTGAGAGCTTTATATATTTTTTTTAAACAGGCTTAACACTTAAGAGAATGAATGATTCCTGCTTTATTTAAAATGTCTGTAGATTAATATTAATTCTTATCTAGCAGACTAATGATATATTTATATTCCTGTTACTGTAGCTTATTGGCTCACTTGGTTTTGTTACTTTTAAATTCTTAAACATAAGCAATTCTTTTGCGTTTCTACTTTTTCCATGATACTGAGGGGCTTGTAGTTGTCTCTTTGGCTTTGGAGTTATCTCTCAGTGTTGCTTTTGGTTTTTTTCCCCCCTCTATCCTTTCTGCCCATCCAGAATTCACAGTTAACCTTAACACATCAGTGTCCACCCTGTTGTTAAGTCACTGTCTAGGTTAAACCAATGTGAAATTGGTTGAGGTTTCCTTATATATAGCCGTGATCTGCTAAAAGAAGATTGGGGCTGTACACGTTGGCTCACACCTATAATCTCAACTCTTCGTAAGACTGAAGTGGGAGGATCATTTGCCTAGGAGTTCAAGACCAGCCTGGGCAACATAGTGAGACCCTCCCCACCATCTCTGTTTAAAAAAAAAAAATTACTTTTTAAAAATGAAAAAGAGTTGGGTGTGGTGGCTGAGGCCTATAATCACAGCACTTTGGAAAGTTGAGGCAGAAAGATCACCTGAGCCCAGGAGTTAGAGGCTGTTGTTGTGCTGCTGCACTCCAGCCTGGGTGACAGAGTGAGACCTGACTCTAAATAGATAAATAGATAAAAGTACTGAGTTCTACATGATAATCTTTCATTTCTTTTTTCTTTACAGTTTAGTCATCCAACAAGAAGAAATGAATATGAAATTCCAGCAATAAGAAATGAACAAAAGATTGGAGCTGAAGACCTTAAGTGCTTGCTTTTTGCCCGTTGACCAGATAACTAGAACTATCTGCATTATCTATGCAGCATGGGATTTTTATTATTTTTACCTAAAGACGTCTCTTTTTGGTAATAACAAACGTGTTTTTTAAAAAAGCCTGGTTTTTCTCAATATGCCTTTAAAGGTTTTTAAATTGTTTCATATCTGGTCAAGTTGAGATTTTTAAGAACTTCATTTTTAATTTGTAATAAAAGTTTACAACTTGATTTTTCAAAAAAAAAGTCAACAAACTGCAAGCACCTGTTAATAAAGGTCTTAAATAATTGTCTTTGTGTATATTTCTGCGTAGTTTTGTTCTTAGATATTGATAAGACCTTAGCTTAGCCCAGTCTGCTAGATGACACTCAGTGCTAACTCTCTTAGGAAAAATATATTTAAGATGTGTAATTGGTTGGGCGCGGTGGCTCAACCTGTAATCTCAGCACTTTGGGAGACCAAGGCAAGAGACTGCCTGAACCTGGGAGTTTGAGGCCAGGTTGGGCAACTTTGTGAGACCTTGTCTCTATAGTAAATCCCAAAAACTAGCTGTGTGTGGTAGTGTGTTTCTGTAGTTCCAACTACTTGGAAGACTGAGGCAGAAGGATTGCCAGAGGGACCCAGCAGGTCAAGGCTGTGGTGGCCGTGAGCATGCTGCTGCACTCTGACCTTGGTGACAGCGAGACTCCAACTCGAAACAAAGTAATTGTTTATTAAGTGACATACCTGTGAGTTCATATTAAGGATCGGAAAATCCATATTCTGATAATCATCAAAGATGCCCTCTTCAAAGTATTGTAGGACCTGCCACTGAGCCTGGTGTGCTCAACAAACATTGTCTCAGCCCTTTATGTCATAGAATTGGTAACAAATACTGTAGTGCATGTGGGACTATACTATCTGCTTAGGAACATGGAGATTGATGAAATTTGGTTGTTTTTTGTATCCTCTCGTATCATAGGGCCATAGCTGTAGCAGATAGGGTGTTGGTTTTAACCAGGGCTTTGCCTGGTGAATTCAACAGGAAAGAAAGAGCAAAGGTATTGAAAATGAATGCAATTGTGTGGTTGGCACTTAGTAACCTTCCCATTCCTAGGTACAGAATTGAACCCTGAAGTGCCAAAGCCAGTAAGCATGGCATTATCTGACTAGAATTGGTGCAGGGTGGGCAAGTGACTCAAGTTAGTTTGGAGAAGGAATAAAGTCCTGTGTTGCAAAGCGATAGGGATACGTTTCTTAGGAGACTTAATTGTGCACTGCATGTACTGTACTGAATATTGTAAGCAATTGTGACACAATGGTGTAGGTATTTGTGTATCTTAATATGCTGAAAGTATAGGAATACTACAGTATAAAGAAAGTATGCTGTGTAAGGTACTTACCTAGGTAATATGAGTTTTCAACTCCGTTATCTTTTTTTTTTTTTTTTTTTTTGCGGAGACGAGGTCTTGCTATGTTGCCTAGGCTGTCTTGAACTCCTGGGTTCAAGCAGTCCTCCTGCCTTGGCTTCCCAAAGTGCTGGAATTATAGGCTTGAGCCACTGCACCTGGCCTATTTTCTTTTTTATTAATATTTGCAGGACTGGAGTTTACTCTGGGTGAGTGAGTAATGAGTAAATGTGAAAGCTTAGAATATTACTAGGCTTTCAGTACACTTTGGCTGCAGTAAATTTATTTGAGTTTGCTATAAGTTAACATTCATTTACTGTAATTAAATTTAAAAGAAATTTTGACTTGTGCAAAAACACCTTTTTTATTTTAATTTTTATTGTTTTAGTTGAGTCTCTAGTCCAGGATGGAGTGCAGTGGCATGATCACGGCTCACTGCAGCCTCTACCTCCTGAGTTCAGGTGATTTTCCTGCCTCAGCCTTCCAAATAGGTAGGACTGCAGACATGCACTACCATGCCTGGCTATTTAAAAAAATTTTTTTTTTTTGTAGAGACAAGATCTCGCTATGTAGCACAGGCTGGTTTTGAACTGCTAGTTTCAAGTGATCCCCCTGCTTTGGCCTCCTAAGGTTTTGGGAATTCAGGTGTGAGCGACCGTACCCAGCCACATGGGAGAATCCGTTACCTGCATAGAATGTGTGATAATCAGACCAGGGTATTTGGGGGATCTATCACCTTGAGATTTACCATTTCTGTGTGTTGGCACCATTTCAGGTCCCCTCTTCTAGCTACTTTGAAATATACATTATTGCTAACTATAGTCACCCTACTCTGCTATAGGATGACAGGACTTACTTGTGTTTGTACCCATGAACCAACCACTCTCCCAGTCTCTGCTATCTATCCTGTTCTCTGTTGTGATCTCCATGAGATCTAGTTTTTTAGCTCCTGCACAGGAGTGAGAGCATGGCTTTCTGTGCCTGGCTTATTTCACATAATATAGTGACCCCCAGATTCATCAGTGTTGCTGCCAGGATATTATTTTTTTCTTGTGGCACAAGTGTATTCCATTGTGTTATACATAACACATTTTCTTTATCCGGTCATCCATCAATGGACACTTAGGTTGATTCCATATCTTTGCTATTGTGAATAGTCATGTAATAAATATGCGAGTGCAGGTATTCATTTGATATATAGATTTGTATTTCTTTGCAAAAATAGCCAGTAAGATTGCATGATAATAGTTCTTTTTTTTTTTTTTTTTTTTCCCTTCGAGCTGGTGTCTCTTTGTCACCCAGGCTGGAGTGCAGTAGTACGCTCACGGCCACCACAACCTTGACCTGCTGGGCTCAGGTGTTCCTTTCACCTCAGCCTTCCTAGTAGCTGGAACTACAGGTACGTGCCACCATGCCTGGCTAATTTTTTTTTTTGTTAGAGGTGATATCTTGCCAAGTTGCCCAGGCTGGTCTTGAATCCCTAGCTCAGGCAATCTTCTCTCCCAAAGTGCTGGGATTACAGACATGAGCTACTGCAACTGGCTTATAATTCTGTTTTTAATTATTTTGAAGAATCTCCATACAGGTTTCTGTAATGGTACCAATTTACATTCACATCAATGTGTATCTGTTATCTTTTTAATAGTAGCCATTCTAACTGGGATAAGATGATATTGCATGGTTTTGATCTGCATTTCCCTGATGCTTAGTGATGAGCATTTTTCACATACCTGTTGGCATTTGTATGTCTTTTCATTCTTTTTTTTTTTTTTTTTTTGAGTCTCACTGTTCCTCATTCTGGAGTGTCTCTGTCCCATATGATCTACAAGAATGTTTGTCTCTTGAGAAATGTCCTTAGCCTACTTTAATGGGATTATTTGCTTTTTTGTCTATTTTTTTTTTAGTGTTGAGTTGTTTGAGTTACTTCTATAGTTCTGGGTATTAGTACCTTGTTGGATGAAATGTTTGTAAATATTTTCCCCCATTCAACAGGTTGTTTATGTGACTGTTTCCTATGTCGTACAGAAGCTTATTAGTTTAATGTAGTTCAGTTTATCTGTTTTTGTTAATAGTTGTTTATAACTATGGTTTTAGTCATGAAATATTTCCTGGACCACTATCTTGAAGATTTTTCTCTACTTTTTTTCTAGTATGCCATAGTTTCAGATCTTATGTTTAAGTCTTTAACCTATCTTAAGTTGATATTTGTTTAAGGGGAGAGACGGTGGTCCAGTTACATTTTTTTGTGTATAGATATTAATTTTTTCAGTACCATTTATTTATTGATATTTATTCCTCGGTGCATGTTCTCATCACCTTTATCAAATACCAAGTGGCTGTAATTATGTGGATTCTGGGTTTTCTATTTCATTCTATTGGTCTATGTGTTTATTTTTATGTCAGTACCATGCTGTTTTGATTACTACAGCCTTATAACATTTTTATGTCAAATACTGTGATACTTCACTTTGTCCTTTTTGCTCAGGATTTCTTTGGCTCTCTAGGCCCTTGGCTATCAGTGTTTTGTAGTTTTCTTTGTAGAGATCTTTCATTTCCTTAGTAAAATTTATTCGTAGGTATTTTTGTTTTTGTAGCTATTGTAAATGAGATTGCTTTCTTGATTTCTTGGCTAATTCGATATTGGTGTGTAGAAGTGCTTCTGATTTTTGTATGTTGATTTTATATCCTGATACTTTACTGAATTTGTCAAATCTAGGTGTTTCTCCAAACACCTAGGCTAAAGATAATGTTACCAACATAGAGGAACAATTTGACTTCTTTCCTAATTTTGATGCCTTTTATTTCTTGTCTGTGTGCTCTGGCTAGGATTTCCATTATGATGTTGAATAGGAATGGTGAAAATGAGCATCTTTGTCTTGTTCCAGACCTTAGAGGAAAAGCTTTCAGCTTTTCCACATTTAGTATATTAGCTGTGGTTTTGTCATCTATGGCTTTTATTATTTTGGGATAATGTCTTCTATTCCTAGTTTGTTTTGCTTTTTTATGAGAGAATGTGGAATTTTATCAAATGCTTTTCTGTATCAAGATGATTATATGGTTTTTGTCCTTCATTCTATTGATGTGATATATCATGTTAATTGGTTTGCATATGCTGAACCATCCTTGCATCCCTGGCATAAATCCCACTCGGTCTTGGTGTATTATCTTTTTTATGCTATGTTGGGTTCAGTTTGCTAGCATTTAGTTGAGGACTTTGTATCTATGTGTAAATGAATATGAGTGCTCCAGTGTTTTGTGAGTATATATTTAAAATTGTTATATGCTCTTGCTAGATTGATGTCTTTATCATTATGTAGTAACATACTTGGTTTTTTTCTTAACTTTTTTATTTAAGGTCTGTCTTATCTAATATAAGTATGGCTCCTCCTGCTTGATTTTGGTTTCTGTTTGCATAGATTTTTTTTTTTTCACCCCTTTACTTTGATTCTGTATGTGTTTTTGCAGGTAAAGTGTGTTTCTTTTTTTTTTTTTTTTGAGTTGGAGTCTCACTCTGTTGCCCAGACTGGAGTGCAGTGGCCGCTCCCGGCCACCGCAGCCTTGACCTGCTGGGCTCCGGGGATCCTTCGGCCTCAACCTTCCAAGTAGCTGGAACTACAGGCATGCACTACCACACCCAGCTAATTTTTTTATTTATTGTGGAGATGAGGTCTCACCAAGTTGCCCAGGTAGGTTTGAACCCGTGGGCTCAGGCAATCCACTCACCTCAGCCAAGTGTGTTTCTTTTAAGGTTATTATTGACATGAGGTTTTATTACTGTCATAATGTTTTGATTTTTGATTGTTTTGTATATTTTTTGTTCCTTTTTCTCTTATTACCAGTCATTGTGGTTTAGTGGCATACTGTATTAGTACTATTTGCATCCTTTTTTTCCCTCATTTGTGTTTGGTTTTCTGCTGAGTTTTACATTTGCATGTATTCTCATAATGGTAGATGTCTTTTTGCATCCAAGTTTAGGACTCCCTTGAACATTTCCCATAGGGCTAGTCTAGTGGTGCTGGTCCAGTGGTGATGAATTCCCTCAGCGTTTGCTTATCTAGGAAAAACTTCATTTCTCCATTTATTAAGGATAATTTTGCTGATATAGTTTTCTTGAGTGGCAAATTTCCTTTCTTTTAGCACTTTGAATAGGTCATCCCATTCTCTCCTGGTTTGTGAGGTTTCTGCTAGGAAATCTATTAATCTGATGGGGATTTATCGATGATGTAGACACTTTTGCTATTTTTAGTATCCTCTCTTTTGCTTTAACTTTAGACAGTTTGCCTATTATGTGTCATGGAGAAGAACTGTTGTCATTTTATCTGTGTGGAGATCTTTGAGCCTCCTGTATCTGGAAGTCTAGGTCTCTTGCTAGACTAGACTTGGGAAGTTTTCACCTAATATCAATAAAGGTTTTTTTAATCCTTTTCTCTGTTTACCCTTGGAAATACAGATAATTTGAATGTTCAGTTGCTTTATGTTATTTCAAAGGTCATGAAGATTTTGCTCCTTCCTTTTTATTCTTTTTTCTTTATATATTTTAAATTTTGTTTATTTTTTTGAGTCAGAGTTTCACTCTCTTGCCCAGGCTGGAGTACAGTGACATGATCACAGCTCACCACAGCCTTGCAGCCTTGACCTCTTGGGCTCTACAAAGTGCTGGGATTACATCTGTGAGCCACTGTACCTGGCTTTTTTTTTTGTCTGTAGATTATTTCAAAGGACATATCTTCAAGTTCCATAATTTTCCTTCTTTGTCTTGTCTATTGTTGAAGCTTTCAAACATAATCTGTATTTTGTTTAATAAATTCTTCAGTTCTAGAATTTGGTTCTTTAAAAAACAAAAATCTCAAGCCAGGCATGGTAGCGTGCACCTGTATTTCCAGCTACTTGGAAAACTGAGGTGGAAGGATCTCCTGAGCATAGCAGGTTGAGGCTGTGGTGGCCATGAGCATGCTACTGCACTCCAGCCTGGGTGACAGATGAGACTCTGATTTAAAAAAAAACTCTTTGGTAAAGTTCTCGTTTACGTCTTGATTGTGTTTCCAATTTCTCTTTATTGTTTTCCAGAATTGTATCTTACTAAGCTTCTCTAAAATCAGTGTTTTGTATTATTTACCTAGAGGTAGATGAAATTGAGAAAATAATCTTTTTAGGATGAGATGACGTGTTTGTAAGGGAAGGGAGAAGGAGCCAATCAAGAAAGTTTTATGTTTCTGGTACAAGCAAATCCCTCTGTTTATCCTATGCATAAAATATAATTTTCATAAGTCATTTTGAGATACCAGGATGGAAAGTGACCTGGAGTCAGAAAATCTGAATTTACTTTCAGCGTCTCAGCAGCCTTAGCTTTAATGGAGGTAATAGAACAACCTACCATATAAAAGTCAGTACTGAGCATTGAAGTATTTCTCAAAGTGAGGTCTATGGGCCATTCATAAGAAAATCAACAGACTCCTGGATCCCACCATTAAACTGCCTAATCCAAATTCAGGGGAAGAGCCTTACGATTAGCATTTTGTTTTGTTTTGTTTTTTGAGTTGGAGTCTCACTCTGTGTCGCCCAGGCCGGAGTGCAGTTGCACAGTCAAGGCTACCACAGCTCGTCCTGCTGGCCTCAGGCAATCCTTCCGCCTCAGCCTTCCAAGTAGCTGGAACCACAGGTGCTCCACCACACCCAGCTGATTTTTAAAAATTTATTGTAGAGACAGGTCTCCAAGTTGCCCAGGCGGGTCTCGAACCCACAGGCTCAGGCAATTCACTCACTTCAGCCTCCCAAAGCGTGGGATTACAGGCTGAGCCACCAAGCCCAGCTGTATCTTTATTTTAAAATTCACTTAAAATGCTAATTGTGGCAGGTGCAGTGGCTCACGCCTGTAATCCCAACACTCAAAAATAAATAAGAAAAATTAGCCGGGTGTGGTAGCACGTGCCTGTAGTTCTAGCTACTTGGAAAGCTGAGGCGGAAGGATTGCGGAGCCCAGCAGGTTGAGGCTGCGGTGGCTGGGAGCGTGCCACTGCACTCCAGTCTGGGTGACAGTGAGACTCCAACTGAAAAAAATAAAGATACATTCATCAGTATAGCTAGAGACTCTGCCAGGGGCAGCAAGATTAAATCAAAAGATCCAAGGCTAGAATTAAAGCTCTGACACAGACTGTTGACTGGCAATTCAAAAACCACTTATATGGGGGGGGGACAGGGAGGAAGGGAGGTGGGATTATCTGAGAACGGGGAGACACCCCTTATCAACAAGGGTGCCTGAAGGAAGCATATCTGTATACCTAACCTTAAACTGTACCCCACAATATCAAAATAAATAAAAATTTTTTAAAATATTGATTAATAAAAAAACAACAAAAACCACTCATAGTTCACTTCTCCCTTATCTGCTTCTCACCAGAGAAAATGGAAAAGCAACACATTGGCATTATTAGTCTTTGCAGGGAGCGTCATTGGCTATATGACCTAGTTCTAGGCAATGAGATATAGGAGGAAGTCTGCTATAGGTCTTCTAAAAAAGATTTTCTTACCTTGATGTTTTAAAAGGGACACACATGGAATAATGCTCTGGCATGCATCATCCGTGCCTCCCTCAGAGCAAAAAGCTGCCATGGCCACCTTATGAAAGAAAGGCTAGAAGAATTGATGGATGTAGGTCAAGTCCTAATGATGTTAAACTTCTGTAACAAGACCAGAGACCACTTACCTGCTGACTTGTTACATGAGAAAACTAGACACCTTTTAAGAAACGAAGATAAATTGTACTCACTTTCTAAAGTTGTAAGGACTGAATGAGAATAACATTTTGTTAGTCCTCGGTAAGTCTTGGGAGTTATTATTACCAGGATATGGTAAGAATCAACTGAGATAATAGCTATAAGGTGTGTGTGTGTGTGTGTGTGTGTGTGTGTGTGTGTGTGTGTGTGAGTGTGTGTTAGGAGTCTTACTCTCATCCAGGCTGGAGTGCCGTGGCACGCTCAGCCACCACAGCCTCGGCCCACTGGGCTCAGGTGATCCTTCTGCCTTAGCCTCCCAAGTAGAAGGAACAATAAGTACACACCACCACACCTGGCTAATTTTTAAATTTATTGTAGAGACGAGGTCTTTCTAAGTTGCCCAAGCTGGTCTCGAACCTCTACTTGGGTTCTACTCGCCTCCACATCACCATAGGATGGCTCTCCCAGCTGCCTCCCCATTTCTGTCACACCATGTTCAATACCATTTGGGAGTCTATGCTTGGAGGACCCTGACTAACATAAGAAGCATCATTTAAAAATAAGAAGGGAGCCGGGCTCAGTGGCTCAGCCTGTAATCCTGCACCTTTGGGAGGCTGAGGTGAGTGGATTGCCTGAGCCCGTGGGTTCGAGACCCGCCTGAGCAACTTGGCAAGACCTCATCTCTACAATAAATCAAAAAATTGGCCGGGTGTGTAGGGCGCACCTGTAGTTCCAGCTACTTGGAAGGCTGAGGCGGAAGGATTGCCAGAGCCCAGCAGGTTGAGGCTGCAGTGACTGGGAGAGTGAGACTCCAACTCAAAAAAATAAAAATGAGAAGGGGAGAAAGGATTCTAGGAAGATGGATAGTAGGAAGCACCAGGAATTCACACTCTCAACTCATACAGAAATATTCTGGTAGAATCTGTCTGATGTCACTGGGAACTCTGAAGTTGAAGGCCTGAAACTTCCAGGGAAGGCTTGAAAGTACGGAGAAGGTAAGCAGCCATTGTTGTACCTCCCCCATAGTTGCAAGCCCTTCTACAACTGAAGTGATTTTTAGGGGATTGAAAAGGCAGATGCATTCTCCCCCACCCTTCATTTTTCTCTTTTCCCCTTTTGGGAGCCAGATGTTAAAGACTAGAACTTCAGAAAGCATATACAGGGGAATTAGAAAGTCACTGCATGTGCTCAGGGAAAGCTGCAAGACCCAAAAAGATCTGAAAAGACCTTAAGTTAAACTTCAAGCCGATCCTCATCACAGAGACAGTCAAGAACAATAAAAACAGGCTGGGCTTGGTGGCTCAGCCTGTAATCCCAACACTTTAGGAGACTGAGGCAAGTGGATTGCCTTAGCCTGCAGGTTCAAGACCGGCCCAGGCAACTTGGCGAGGCCTCATCTCTACAATAAATAAAAAATTAACCAGGCATGGTAGCGCATGCCTGTAGTTCCAGCTACTAGGAAGGCTGAGGTAGAAGGACTGCCAAAGCCCAGCAGGTCAAGGCTGTGGTGGCCATGAGCATGCCACTGCATTCCAGAGTGAGACTCTGACTCAAAAAACAAAAACAAACCACAAAAACAAAACAAACCCAGCAAACCCAAAGGAAGAGGGAGAATCTAATTGCCAGAGATAGAACATTACTTAGATTCAAATGTCCAGTTTTCAACAACAGCAAAATTATAAGGCATACAAAAACCAGGAAAGTTTGATCTAGTCAAAGGAAAAAACTAAACCAACAGAAACTTCCTGAGAAAGACTAGAAAGCAGATCTACTAGACAAAAACTTTAAAATAACTGTCTTAAGGATGCTCAGAGATCACCTAAGACCAGCAGGTTGAGGCTGCGGTGGGCATGAGTGTGCCAATGCACTCCAGCCTGGGCGACAAAGAATGAGACTCAAATGCAAAAAAAATAAATAAAAAAGATATTCAAAGAAAAATATGGAGAAAATCAGGAAAACAATGTATGAACAAGTGGAAATATCAAATAAGGGAATAGAAAACAAAAAAACAAAAAATTCTGGAGCTGAAAAGTATAACAGATTGAAAATTCACCAGAGGGATTCAAAGACAGATTTGAGTAGACAGAAGAAAAAAGCAGAAACTTTGAAGAGAGGAAATTGAAATTATCAAGTCTGAGAAACAGAGAGATAAAGAATGAAGAGAAGTGAACAGAGGGGACCTGTGGGACACCATCAAGAAGACCATAGTGCACATTGTGAGAATTCAAAAAGGAAAAGAAAAGGGCAGAGAGAATATATGAAGAAATAGCCAAAAATTACCCAAACATGAAAGACATGAATGTAAACATTCAAGATGCTCAATAAGCTTAAAGTAGTATGAACTCAAATGAACCTACAGCAAGATGCATTATAATCAAACTTGTCACAATAAGAATCCTTAATAGGACTAACGGCAGATTTCTTTTTTTTTTTAAGTTGATGTCTCACTCCATCGCCCAGACTGGAGTGCAGTGGCATGCTCACAGCCACCCCAGCATTGAACTGCTGGGCTCAGGCAATCCTGCCTCAGCCTTTCAAGTAGCTGGAACCACAGGCGCTCCACCACATCCCACTGATTTTTTTGAAATTTATTTGAAATTTATTGCCCAGGCTCGTCTGGCAATTTTCTTGCCTCAGCCTCCCAAAGTTCTGGGATTACAGATGTGAGCCACCATGTCCAGCTTGAACTGAGTATGTGTGTGTGTGTGTTTTTAGGCAGAGTCTCACACTGTCACTCAAGCTGGAGTGCAGTGGCACGCTCACCACCACCCCAGCACCAACCTGCTGGGCTCTGGTGATCCTTTCACTTCAGCCTTCCAAGTGGCCAGAACTACAGGCGTACACTACCACACCTTGCTAATTTTTTTATTTATTGTAGGATTGAGATCTCACCAAGTTGCCCAGGCTGATCTCGAACCCTTGGGCTCAGGCAACCCTCTTGCTTCAGCCTCCCAAAGTGCTGGGGTTACAGTCTTTTTTTTTTTTTTGAGTTGGAGTCTCACTCTGTGACCCAGACTGGAGTGCGGTGGCCACTCCCGGTCACCACAGCCTCCACCTGCTGGGCTCTGGCGATTCTTCCGCCTCAGCCATCCAAGTAACTGGAACTATAGGCGTGCGCTACCATGCCCGGCTCATTTTGATTTATTGTAGAGATGAGGTCTCGCCAAGTTGCCCAGGTCACGAAGGGTTACAGTCTTGATACCACCATGCCCTCCCAGCTGCAGATTTCTTATCAGAATCTTTGGAGGCCAGAAGGCAGTGAGCTGATATAATTAAAATGCTAAAAGGGAGGACAAAAAAGCCCTGTCAATAAAAAAATCTTATATCTGACAAAACTATCCTTAAAAAGTGAGTGAGGACTGGGAACAGTGGCTCATGCCTGTAATCCCAGCACTTTGGGAGACTAAGGCTAGAAGATTGCTTGAGCCCAGGAGTTTGCAACCAACCTAGGCAACATAGTGAGACCTCATCTCTTAAAAAAAAAAAATTAGCCAGACATGCTAGTGCATTCTTGTAGTCCCAGTTACTTGGGAGGCTAAGGCGGAAGGATTACCTGAGCCTAGGAGGTCAAGGCTTCAGTGAGCCGTGATCATACCACTGCACTCTGGGTGACAGAGTGAGACACCAACTCAAAAAAGAGAGAAATCAAGTTATTTCTAAATAAACAAAAGCTGAGGGAAATTATATCTATAGACGTGGCCTGCAAGAAATGCTAAAGGGAGTCTTGTAGCTTGAAATTAAAGTTACTCTAGACAGTTACTCAAAATTGAATGAAGAAATAAAATTGCAGTAAAGATAAACACATGGGCAATTATACAAGCTAGTATTATTGTACTTTGGTTTTTGACTCCACTAAGAGACTATAGCTTTAAAAAAAAACAATTGCTAGTTCATGTTTTTGGACACACAATATATCAAGACAAAATTTTGTGAGACTGTCAGCTGAAAGGTGTAGAAGCAGAGCGGTAAGAGCAGAGTTTTGTATATCATTAAAGTTAAGATGGGCTGGGCATGGTGGCTCATGCCTGTAATCCCAACACTTTGGGAGGCAGAGGTGAGAGGATTGCCTGAGCCCACAGGTTCAAGACCAGCCTGGGCAACATGGTGAGACTTCATCGCTTCAATAAATCAAAAAAAATTATCTGGGTATGGTGGCACATGCCTGTAGTTCCAGCTACTTGAAAGCTGAGGGGGAAGGATAGCCTGAGCCCAGTAGGTCGAGGCTGTGGTGGCTGTGAACGTGCAACTGCACTCCAGCCTGTGTGAGACTCCGAAGCAAAAAATAAGAAAAAAAAAGTCAAGATGGTATAAATTCAGGTTAGTGTTAAATGTAATCCTCATGATAACCACAAATAAAATAGCTATAGAATATACACTAAAGAAAAGGAAAAGGATTTAAAACATTTTACTAAAAACAAAATATAATAATTCAGAGAATGAGAAGCAAAATGGCACAAATCTCCCTCCTTATCAGTAATTACTTGAAATGTAAGGGGATTAGTCTTTCCAATCAAAAGACAATTGCAGAATGGATTAAAAACAACAATAACAAAAAATCCGATTACATGCTGTCTACAAGAGGCTCATCTTAAATTCAAAAACAAAAATAGGTTAAAAGTGAAAGAATGGGTGGGTGCAGTGATGCAAGCCTGTAATCCCAGCAACTCAGGAGGCTGAGACTGGAGGACTGCTTGAGCTGAGGAGTTCAAATCCAGGCTGGGCAACACAGTGAGACCCTGTCTCTAAAAAGATAAAAATATAGCCAGGCTTGGTGGCTCAGCCTGTAATCCCGTGCCTTTGGGAGGCCGAGGTGAGTGGATTGCCTGAGCCTGCGGGTTCGAGACCCGCCTGGGCAGCAAGATCTCATCTCTACAATAAATCAAAAAATCAGCCGGGTGTGGTAACGCATGCCTGTAATTCCCACTACTCGGAAGGCTGAGGCTGAAGGATCGCCGGAGCCCAGCAGGTCCAGTCTGGGCGACAGAGAGAGACTCCAACTCAAAAAAAAAAGATAAAAATATAATGAAAAGACGAACAAATCTATTATGTGCAAATAGTAACCAAAAGAACGCAGGGGTGGATATTATATCTTAATAAAAGACAAGATTGACTGGACATGGTGGCTCACACCTGTAATCCCAGCACTTTGAGAGGCTGAGGCAGAATTTTTTGAGACCAACCTGGGCAACAAAGCAAGACCTCATCTCTACAAAAAATAATAACAAGCCAGACTTGTTGGTGTGTGCCTGTAGTCCCAGCTATGCAGGAGGCTGAGGCAGAAGGATACCTTGAGCCTACAAAGTTGAGATTTTGCTGAACCATGATCACATCACTGCATTCTAGCCTAGGCAAAGAGTGAAAAGAAAAACAATTTTAAAATGTGCAAAGGAGCTGGGCTCGGTGGCTTAGCCTGTAATCCCGTGCCTTTGGGAGGCTGAAGTGAGTGGATTGCCTGAGCCCACAGGTTCGAGACCCACCTGGGCAGGCGAGACCTCATCTCTACAATAAATCAAAAAATTAGCTGGGTGTGGTAGCGCATGCCTGTAATTCCAGCTACTCGGAAGGCTGAGGCAAAAGGATCGCTGGAGCCCAGCAGGTTGAGGCTGCGGTGGCCAGGAGCGGCCACTGCACTCCAGTCTGGGCAACAGAGTGAGCCTCCAACTCAAAAAAAATGTGCAAAGGATTTGAATATACATTTCTTCAAAGAAGATATGCAAATGACCAATGAACATATGATAATATGCTCAATATCGCTAACCACTAGGGAAATGCTATCACAACTATGATAAGCTACCACTCAACACCTATTAGGATGACTACTATTTAAAAAAGAAGAGAGAAAATAATGTGTTGACAAGAATGTAGAAAAACTAGAACCCCAGAGTATTGTTGTGAATGTAAAATGGTATACCTGCTACCTGCTAGGAAAACAGTTTAGTAATTCCTAAACAAATTAGAAATAAATTACCATATGATCCAGCAATTCCATTTCTGGATACATACCCCAAAGAATTCAAGGCGGAGCCTTGAAAAAATACTTGTACACATGTTCATCACAGGATTATTCATAGTCACTAAAATATAGAGACAACCCAAGTGTCCATCCAAAGATGAATGGCAACCCGGCACAGCAGTTTATACCTGTAATCTCAGCACTTTGGGAGGCTGAGGTAGGTGGATTGCTTGAGCCCAGGAGTTCAAGACCAGCCTGGGCAACATAGTAAAAGCTTGCCTCTACAAAAAAAAAAAGAAAAAGCCAGGTGTGGTGGCACATGCCTGTAATCCCAGCTACTCAGGATGCAAAGGTGGCATGATTGCCTGAGCCCAGGAGGTCAAGGTTGCCGTGAGCTGTGATTCTCATGGTCATATTACTACACTTCAACCCAGTTGACAGAGTGAGAACCTGACTCAAAAAAAAAAAAAAAAAGAAAGAAAGTAAAGATGAATGGATAAATAAAACGTATATACATGAATGAAGGAAATTCTGACTTGCTACAACATGAATGAACCTTGTGGACTTTGGACTAAGGGAAATAAAGCAATTACAAAAACACAAATACTGTTTGATTTTATTTATGTAAGGTATTTAAAGTAGTTAGAATTATAGAGACAAAGTAGAATGGTGGTTGCCAAGGGTTGGAGGGAGGGAGGAATAGGGATTTTTTATTTACTAGGTATGAGGTTTCAGTTTTGCAAGATAAAAAGAGTTGTGGAGATACATGAAAAAAGTTCTGGTAATGATTGTACAACATACCAACGCACTTAGTATCTCTGAACTATGAGCCAGGCTCGGTGGCTCATCCCATAATCCTGCGCCTTTGGGAGGCTGAGGTGAGTGGATTGCCTGAGCCTGCGGGTTCGAGACCCGCCTGGGCAGGCAAGACCTCATCTCTACAATAAATAAAAAAATCAGCGCGCGCCTGTAATTCCGGCTACTCAGAAGGCTGAGGCGGAAGGATCGCCGGAGCCCAGCAGGTCGAGGCTGCGGTGGCCGGGAGCGGCCACTGCACTCCAGTCTGGGCGACGGTGTGAGCCTCCAACTCAAAAATAAATAAAATAAAATAAAATAAAATAGAAGCCGGGCTCGGTGGCTCAGCCTGTAATCCCGCGCTTTGGGAGGCTGAGGTGAGTGAATTGCCTGAGCCTGTGGTTTCGAGACCCGCCTGGGCAACTTGGAGAGACCTCATCTCTAAAATAAATTAAAAAATCAGCCGGGCATGGTAGCGCGTGCCTGTAATTCTGGCTACTCGGAAGGCTGAGGTGGAAGGATGGCCGGAGCCCAGCAGGTCGAGGCTGCAGTGGCCAGGAGAGGCCACTGCACTCTAGTCTGGGTGACAGAGTGAGACTCCAACTCAAAAAAAAAGAAAAAATATTTAGACTTATAGGCCCACCAAGTCTGGTAACCTTTGTAAACTACCTCATGCTTTGAGTTAAGGACCTTGAATGAATGTACCATAGTACTCATTTAAACTACTACTCACATGGATTGTAACCTGACTTATACTTATCTGGGGATCTAGGAATCTTAGGTCCTGACTTAAATAAAAGTGATTCTGGATTGCTAGAGCCCTGAGGCACCTAGCTAAAGCAAATAAAATATTATTAAAGGAAAATAATATAATCCTAAGCTTTAAGTTATTCTACAAATATTTTTTCAAATGCCAAATCTTGCACATATTCAAAGACAACTAGGGCTACAAGGAGACAAGACACCATGAACGAGGACCAGCAGGGTCCAGGAAGAAAAAAAAAAAACCCGCAGAAACCCCAGGTACCAAAAGCGTTAGACACAAAATTGAAAGACACTGTGTTTGCTGTGTTCATTGAAATAAAACTTGAACATTTTAGAAAATATGTGGGCCGAATTGTGTCCACACTCCAATTTCCATCCATATATAGAAGTCTTAACCCCCAGGAACTCAGAATGTTTCAGTATTGGAGACAAATGAACCAGACAGACATTCAAGAACAGAAAAATACAACACCAAAGGGAAATCATTGGACAGATTTAAAAACTGTTTAAACACAGCTAAAGAAAAAATTAGTTAACTGAGAGGAAACTACCTCTCAGTTAACTAATTTTAAATTCAGCCAGGAAAGAAAAAAAAAAGATTACTATAAAAGAAATAATATTTATGCTGATATTTGATTTCTTGCAACAGAAACAATGGATACCTGAAAGATATCTTCAGTGATGTGAAAGAAAATAATCACCAGCCTGTAATTCTATATAGTCGAATATAAAGGTTAAAAAAAAAAGGCATTTTGAGACAAATAAAAATGGATAGAGTTCACAAGCAACAGACTTGTACTAAAGAGCAGAGAAAAATAATTCTTTTTTTTGAGTTGGAGTCTCACTCTGTTGCCTAGGCTGGAGTGCAGTGGCACGCTCACGGCCACCCCACTGTCGACCTGCTGGGCTCCGACGATCCTTCCACCTCAACTTTACAAGTAACTGGAACAGGCACGCGCTACCACACCTGGCTAATTTTTATTTTATTGTAGAGACAGGTCTCGCCAAGTTGCCCAGTCTGGTCTCCAACCTGCGGCAATCCACTCACCTCGCCCTCTCAAAGTGCTGGGATTACAGGCTGAGTCACCACCGAGCCCAGCCAAGAAAATGATTCTTTTTTTTTTTTTTGAGTTGGAGTCTCACTCTGTCGCTCAGACTGGAGTGCAGTGGCCACTCCCGGCCACTGCAGCCTCGACCTGCTGGGCTCTGGCGATCCTTCCGCCTCAGCCTTCCGAGTAGCTGGAACCACAGGCGTGCGCTACCACGCCCGGCTAATTTTTTAGTTTATTGTAGAGATGAGGTCTCACCAATTGCCCAGGCAGGTCTTGAACCCGCGGGCTCAGGCAATCCACTTGCCTCAGCCTCCCAAAGGACGGGATTACAGGCTGAGCCACCGAGCCCAGCTAGAAAATGATTCTGTATGGTATAGCAGAGTAACAAAGGGAATAAAAAAGGAAATAAGTAAATATTTGGGAAATATAAATGAACATGAACTTTATAACAATTATAATTTACCACAAATGGTTACAAAACCATATCAGTCAGATGGGAAAAGTGGAGTTAATGCATTTTAAGACCCAGGAGGTGGATAAAGATATAAATTAAAGTAGACCCTGGCCAGGTGCAGTGGCTCATGCCTGCAATCTCAGCACTTTGGGAGGCCGAGGTGAGAAGCTTGCCTGAGCCGAGGGATTTTCAGACCAGTCTGGGCAACTTGGCAAGACCTCGTCTCTACAATACATCAAGAAAAATTAACCGCATGTGGTGGCGCGTGCCTATAGTTTCAGCTACTTGGAAGGCTGAGGTGGAAGGACTGTCTGAGCCCAGCAGGTCGAGACTGCAATGGCTGTGAGTAGGCCACTGCACTCCAGTCTGGGTGACAGAGTGAGACTCTAACTCAAAAAGAAAAAAAAAATTAAACTCTGCAGGGGTTCCACCTCTGGTTAGTCTGTAGAAACTTGCAAGAGGACATTGTTCTCACTTAGGATAATCTACAAAATTATGTTTTAGGATCCTATCCAGGAGTCAAGATTACAAAACAACCAAGTGAAGTGAATTCCAAAGGATGACAAACTCCTTTAAAAAAAGATAGCTGGGCTTGGTGGCCCAGACTGTAATCCCACACCTTTGGGAGGCTGAGGTGAGTGGATTGCCTGAGCCCGCGGGTTCGAGACCCGCCTGGGCAGCGAGACCTCATCTCTACAATAAATCAAAAAATTAGCCAGGCGTGGTAGCGCGTGCCTGTAATTCCAGCTACTCGGAAGTCTGAGGCGGAAGGATCGCCGGAGTCCAGCAGGTCGAGGCTGCGGTGGCCGGGAGTGGCCACTGCACTCCAGTCTGGGCGACAGAGTGAGACTCCAACTCAAAAAAAAAAAAAAAGATGAGACACTGTTTGTTTCATTTTTGGCAGAGCATAAGAGGAAATGGCAGTAGCAATGATGTAAGAAGAAAACTTAAATTTTAATTAATATTTGAAGACCATGGGATAGCATAACTGTTCAAAATTCTTGGGAGACTCTATCACAAGGGGAGTCTGTGTTCATGGTCCAGCTCTACTCTGTGGACTCCCACTGGAGACTTGTAAAAAGGACTGGGAGCAGAACAGGAGAAATGAGAGCCCCATCAGTGGAGCAGAGAGAAAATCCTGTCTCCTTGCTGGATGCTTTTTTTTTTTTGCGTTGGAGTCTCACTCTGTCATCCACGCTGGAGTGCAGTGGCACGCTCACAGCCACTGCAGCCTCGACCTGCTGAGCTCAGGCAATCCTTCCACCTCAGCCTTCCAAATAACTGGAACTACAGGCACTTGCTACCCCCCGGCTTATTCTTTTGACTTATTGTAGAGACAGGTCTCACCAAGTTGCCCAGGCTGGTCTCAAACCCATGAGCTCAGGCAATCCTCTGGCCATGAATGCTTTTAAAATAGAAAGCAAAAACTATTTATAACTGGGGGAGAGGAAGGAAACTCTCTTTTCCTCCCAGGCTCAAACAAAGGTTACATATCTAAGGGGAGGGGTAGAAGGCAAAGCTATCTACTAACAGGGGAAGGTGAAAAGCCATTCATGTCTATCATGATCCTGCACTGATATAAATGAAATCTCCGCCTGGTGGTGGGACAGGAAACGTGCTCCCACCCAAGATCCATGGCCACTACAAAGTGGAGTTCAGATGCTATTCAGAAAGGAGCAAGAATTCTGAAAAAGAACTAAAAAAAACTCCCTGCCACAAACATGAGCCTTGGATTATAAAACAACAGCAAACTACTGCTAGAGAAGGAGCAAGAGAAAGATGCCCCTATGTGGTGCAGATATGCAGGAACAATTGAATGCTGAGGCTCAGGAACACTAAGAAAAACTCTCTAGGGATAGGCGTGGTGGCCTCTCTGGAGTCCAGGTCTCAAACTAAGCACAAGGTTGCAGCGACCAGCCACTGAGTAATTTGATGGCTATATGCAATTATGGTAATTATAGCAACAAAATTCAAACCCATCTCAACTACTGACTAGAGTAACTTAACCCCTAACTAATGACCTGACCAAAGAAGACAGAAGAATAGAATACCATTTCCAGATGTAAATAGTACTTACCACATTCTCTGCTGTTCTTTTTTTTCTTTTGCGTTGGAGTCTCACTGTCTCCCTGGCTAGAGTGCAGTGGCACGCTCACAGCCACCGCAGCCTCGACCTGCTGGGCTCAGGTGATCCTTCTGCTTCAGCCTTCTAAGTAGTTGGAACTGGAACTACAGGCACATGCCATCACACCCAGCTAATTTTTTGATTTATTGTAGAGATGAGGTCTTACCAAGTTGCCCAGGCTGGTCTCAAACCCATGGGCTCAGGCAGTACTCTCACCTCGGCCTCCCAAAGTTGCCTGAGATTATAGGCGTGAGCCATCACACTCGACCACTCTGCTGTTCTTTTCATGAACAATGACCAACATGCCATGAATAATTACAAAATTCTGAAAAATTAAGAAAAAGATGATTCATTGTCAAGAGATTAAGTAGACCAAGACCCAACAATGAACTATATGTGGGAACTACCAAACTAAATTTTTAGATATCGTGTATAATATGTTAAGAGGTTTAGCAGAAAAGGTGGACCTCGTGCAGGAATAGATGGGGGATTTCAGCAATAAAATGGAAATAATAAGAAAGATTCAAATTACACCTGTAGTCCTAGCTACTTGAGAGGCTGAGTAGGGAGTATCCTTTGAAATCAAGAGCTCAAGGATGCAAGAGCTATGATCATGCCACTGCACTCCAGCCTGAGTAACAGAGACCCTATCTCTAAAAAATAAAAATTAGCAAGTCAAATGGACATGCTAGGAATTAAAAAACAATAATGACTGGACATAGTGGGTCAGTCTGTAATCCCAGCACATTGGGAGGTGAGAGGATTGCCTGAGCCCGGAGGTTTGAGGCCAGGCTGGGCAACTTGGTGAGACCTTGTCTCTACAGTAAATGACAAAAAACTAGCTGGACATGGTGGCATGCGCCTGTAGTTCCAGCAACTTGGAAGGCTGAGGCAGAAGTCTCGCCTAAGCCCAGAAGGTCGAGGCTGTGGTGGCCATGAGTGTGTCACTGTACTCCAGCCTGGGCAACAAGAGTGAGACTCCAACTCAAAAAACAAACAAAAACAATGACAGCAGAAATAAAAAATTGCTTTGAAGTGCTTATCCCATGATGACAGCAGAGAAAAAATTAGTGAACTTGATGATGCGTCAGCAGAAAATATCCAAACTGAAACAGAGAAAACATGGGGAAAATAAAACAATATTTAAGAATTGTGCCGGAGCCAGGCTCGGTGGCTCAGCCTGTAATCCCACACCTTGGGAGGCTGAGGTGAGTGGATTGCCTGAGCCCGCGGGTTCAAGACCCGCCTGGGCAACTTGGCGAGACCTCATCTCTACAATAAATCAAAAAATTAGCCGGGTATGGTAGCACACGCCTGTAATTCCAGCTACTTGGAAGGCTGAGGTGGAAGGATCGCCGGAGCCCAGCAGGTCGAGGCTGCAGTGGCCGGGAGCGGCCACTGCACTCCAGTCTGGGTGACAGAGTGAGACTCCAACTCAAAAAAAAAAAAAAAAAAAAATTGTGCCTGGCATGGTGGCTCATGCCTATAATCCTAGCACTTTGGGAGGCCAAGGTGAGAGGATTGTCTGAGCTCACAGGTTTGAGACTAGCCTGGGCAACTTGGCAAGACCACATCTCTACAATAAATCAAAAAATTAGCCGAACTTGGTAGCGTGTGCCTGTAGTTCCAGCTACTTGGAAAGCTGAGGTGGTGGAAGGATCGCCTGAGCCAAGGAGGTCGAGTCTGCGGTGGCCATGAGTGTGCTACTGTACTCCAACCTGGTCAACAGAGTAAGAGGCTCCAACTAACAGCAACAACAAAAAAGAATGGTGAGACAGTATCAAGCATGTTATTGTTGTAGCAGAAGAAGACAGGGAAAATGTGATAGAAGAAGTATTTGAAAAAATAATGGCTGAAAGTTTTCCAAAATCAATGAAAAATAAAACAAAAATCCAGGAAGCTCAGAAAACCTCAATCAGAATAAACACAATGAAAACAAACTCAAGTATTTCATAGTCAAACTTTTGAAAGTGAAAGATTGAGAAAAACTTGAAAGCAGCCAGAGAGAAAAGAAATTAATAAAACAAGAATTATAGTGGATTTCTTATCAAAAACTATGTAAGCTAGAAGGCAGTAGAATGACATCTCTAAAGTCCTGACAGAGGAGTCAACCTAGAATTGTATACCAGTGAAAATATTTTTCCACAATGAAGATGAAATAGCAACTTTGTTTTGTTTTCGGGGGAAACCTAAGGAAAATTATTGCCAGCATAATTGCACTGCAAGATATGTTAGAAGAAATTCTTTAGCAGAAGGATAATCTGGATCTACACAAAGATATGAAAAATACATGAATTTTGATCAAATATGTTGTAAATTCTCACTCTTTTTCTCTTAACTTCTCTTGCTATATTTTATAATCCTTTGGATTCTGCAAGAGGTCTTGATCATTTCTTTTGATATTTCTTCTGGTTCAGTAGTTTTCCCTTCAGGTATATGTAATCTGATGTTAAATATACCTATTGCATGTCCTCTTATCCTACCCCCATCCTTAGTTTTTTTTTTTTTTGAGTTGGAGTCTCTCTCTGTCACCCAGGTTGGAGTGCAGTGGCACGCTCATGGCCACCCCAGCATCGACCTGCTGGGCTGTGGTGATCCTTCCGCCTCAGCCTTCTAAGTAGCTGAAACTACAGATGCACACTACCACAACCGGCTAATTTTTTTTTTTTTATTGTAGAGATGAGGTCTTGCCAAGTTGTTCAGGCTGTTCTTGAACCTGCGGGCTCAGGCAATCCTCTCACCTCTTCCATTTTTAATTATGAAAAATTATATCCTACAGAAAAGTTGAGGGAAAAGTACAATACACATTTGTATATTCTTCACCTTGATTTACCAGTTGTTAACATTTGTCACATTTGCATGTCAGTGTTTATCTCTGTCATCTGTCTTTCTCAACACATACACATACACACAGAGCAACTTTTTCTGGACAACTTAAGCATAAGTTGCAAACATAATGACACTTCACACTTAATCCACTGGGGTATTTTGTTTTTTATCATCATCCTTTGTTATATTACTTAATTTCTCTCCTACTAGTTTAAAATGCCACCTTAAGTCTAGCTGGTGGCTCAGCCTATAATCCTGCGCCTTGGGAGGCTGAGGTGAGTGGATTGCTTGCGCCTGCAGGTTCAAGACCCGTCTGGCCAACTTGGTGAGACCTCATCTCTACAATAAATCAAAAAATTAGCCAGGTATGGTAGCGCGCACCTGTAGTTCCAGCTACTTGGAAGGCTGAGGCGGAAGGATCACCAGAGCCCAGCAGGTCGAGACTGCGGTGGCCGGGAGCTCCAACTCAAAAAAAAAAAAAATAAATAAATAAATAAAATGCCACCTTAATAACATATTAAATTCTTGCATGTATTTAGGTTGTATTTTTAATTTTTCTATTCCACTTTTATGCCAATCTACTAAAATTGTTTTCTTTTTAATATCTTTGAGATATAATTCACATACCATAAAATTTACCAATTAAATGGTATGAGTATACAATTCAATCATTTTTAGCATACTTACAGAAGTGTGAAAGCATTGCCACAATTTGTTTAGAACATATTTATCATCGCACCAAGATACTCTGCACTCATTACCAGTCACTCCCTCCCAAGTTCCATCCCCTTCATCCTGTCAAATTTGGATAACCAACAATCTAATTTTTGTCTCTATAGATTTTTGTCTTCTGGATATTTCATATAATTGTATTTCTTTCTTTCTTTCTTTCTTTCTCTCTCTCTCTCTCTCTCTCTCTCTTTCTCTCTTTCTTTTTTCTGTCAGAATCTCACTCTGTCACCCAGGCTGGAGTGCAGTGGCATGCTGCTCACGGCCACTGCAGCCTCGACCTGCTGCACTCAGGTGATCCTTCCACCTCAGCTGTCCAAGTAGCTGGAACTACAGGCATTCACCACCAAGCCTAGCTAATTTTTCTTGATTTATTGTAGAGACAAGGTGTCACCAAGTAGACCAGGCCGGTCTCGAACCCCTGGGCTCAGGCACTCCTCCTGCCTCAGTCTCTCGAAGTGCTGGGATTATGGGCTTGAGTCACTTCGCCCGGCTGTATAATTGTATTTCATACAACACAATATGTGGTCTTTTGTGACTGGTTTCTTCCACTTAGCATGTTTCCAAGGCCCATTTATGTTGAACATGTATCTGTAATTCATTCCTTTTCATTTCTGAATAGTAATTCATTGCATGGATATATCATAGTTTGTTATTCATTCATCAGTTGATGGACATTTGGGCATTTCCACCTTTTGGGTATTATGAATAATGCTGCTATAAACATTCACGTACAAATTTTTGCCTAGACATATGTCTTCATTTCTCTTGAGTATATACCTAAGGGTGGGATTGTTGGTTCATACAATAACTTTATGTTTAACCTGCTGAGGAATTGCCAAACTTTTCCAAAGAGGTTGCCCCATGTTACATTCCCACCAGCAGTGTATGAGGGTTCCATTATTTCCATATCCTTGTCAACACTTGTTATTGTCTGTCCTTTTGATCATAGCCATTCTAGTGGGTAAGTGGTATCTCATTGTGGTTTTCATTTTCATTTCTCTAGTAACTAACGATATTGAACATTTTTCATGTGCTTATTTGTTTATTTTTTTATTTGTTTTAAGCTGGAGTCTCACTCTTATCAGCCAGACTGGAGTGCAGTGGCATGCTCATGGCCACCGCAGCCTCAACCTGCTGGGCTTAGGCGATCCTTCCACCTCAGCCTTCTAAGTAGCTGGAACTATAGACATATGCCATCATGCCCAGCTAGTTTTTGCGATTTATTGTAGAGACGAGGTCTCACCAAGTTGCCCAGGCTGGTCTCGAAACCCTGGACTCAGGCAATTCTCTCGCCTCGGCCTCCCAAAGTGCTGGGATTACAGGCTGAGCCACTGCGCCTGGCCTCATGTGCTTATCTGTATATTGCCTATCTGTATATTTCCTTTAGAAAAATATTGATTCAAATCTTTTGCCATTTTAAATTGGCTTGTCTTTTAATTATTGAATTGTAGTAGTTTTTAAAAATATATATTCTGAGTTCAAGTCTCTTATCAGATATACAATTTATAGAAATTTACTTCTGGTTTGTGGGTAGTCTTTTTTATTTTGGATGGTATCACAACAGCAAAGTTTTTAATTTTGATGTAGTCCAATTTGTTTTTCTTTTGTCATTTTATATCTGAGAAAAAAATTGCTAAATCTAAAGTCAAAGAAATTTACTGCCATATTTTCGCCTAAGACCTTTATAGATCTTATATTTGGGTCTATGAATCATTTTGAGTTAATTTTTATATATGGTTCAAATTAGGGGCCCAACTTGATTCTTTTGTATATGGCTATCCAGTTGTTCAAGCACTGTTTGTTGAAAAGATGATTCTGACCAGGCTTGGTGGCTCAGCCTGTAATCCCAGCACTTTGGGAGGCTGAGACGACTGGATTGTCTGAGCCCGCGGGTTTGAGATCTTCCTGGGCAACTTGGCGAGACCTTGTCTCTACAATAAGTCAAAAATTAGCCGGGCATGGTAGCGCGTGCCTGTAGTACCAGCTACTTGGAAGGCTGAGGTGGAAGGATTGCCGGTGCCCAGCAGGTCGAGGCTGTGGTGGCCAGGAGTGTGCCACTGCACTTCAGTCTGGGTGACAGAGTGAGACTCCAACTCAAAAAAAAAGAAAAGATGATTCTTCTCCCATTAAGTTGTCCGTGCACCCTACTGAGTTTCACATTTTGTGAAACTTTTCATGCCCATTTTGTGAAATTTTTCATGTCTATTTGGTTGGTTTACAATTATGCTAAATCAGTTTTAATATTTGTCAATTCTTTAAAGATATCTGTGGGGGGGTGTGCATGTGTGTGCACGCGTGTGTGTTTTGGGTTAGGGTCTCACTTTGTCACTCAGGCTGGAGTGCAGTGGCATGACCATGGCATACTGCAGCCTTGAACATCTGGGCTCAGGGAATCCTTCTGCATCAGCATCCTTAGTAGTTGGGACTACCTGTATGCACCACCGTGTCTGGCTAATTTTTTTTATTTATTTTTAATTTTTTTGTAGAGATGGGGGCTTATGCTATGTTGCCTAGGCTGGTCTCAAACTCCTGGGCTCAAGTAATCCTCTCACCTTAGCTTCCCAAAGTGCTGGGATTATAGATGTGAGCCACTGTGTCCGGCCCAAATGTGTTTTATTTCTTTAGATATAGTAAAGAAGGTCAGGCGTGGTGACTCAAGCCTGTAATCCCAACACTTTGGGAGGCCAAGGCGAGAGGATTGCCTGAAACCAGGGCTTGGAGACCAGCCTGGGTAACTTGGCAAGACCTTGTCTCTACAATAAATCAAAAAATTAGCTGGGCGTGGTAGCGCGCGCCTGTAGTTCCAGCTACTTAGAAGGCTGAAGTGGAAGGATTGCCTGAACCCAGCAGGTCAAGGCTGCGGTGGCTGCAAGTGTACCACTGCTCTCCATCCTGGGTAATGGAGTGAGACTCCAACTCAAATAAGTAAATAAATATAGTGAAGATACTGTTTTATAATTTGTATTTGGTCATTCTAATAGCTAAGTCTTTGTGGATCTGTTTTTGTCATTTTCGTTTGTACCTTGTTTCCTTTGAGCTTGTTTGTTTGAATAACTGCCATACATTGTGCTTGAAAAATCACTTGCAGGGATTCTTTGAGACCTAAGATAAAGGTCTGTGCTTCCAGAGAGGATTGGCATTTGCTTCTGTTGAGCATGCAGGGACATCACCAACCCACAGACAAGTTTCCAAAAATTTTGGTAGCTTAACTTTCTTGGAGACCACACTCAGGTGATGTGAATTTGGGCTTCAAATCTTCAAGAGACTTGCCTTACAGCTACAACTTCTCCAGGACTTGCCTTATCTCTGCCCTGGGGTAGGAGTGAGGCAAGGGTAATGTTGTCTTACCTTTACTCTAAGAATATCACATTTGTGATTTTGATTTAATGTAAGGAGGAGGTGATAGATCCCCCCATTGTAGGTGAGCCAGGACTTTCCCATCCTTCCTCATCTTGGAAGGTGACTAAGTTTGCTTGGATTTTCAAATAGCCTCGAGAAGAAAACTCCTCTAAGACATTTATTTTTTATTTTTTTTTATTTTTTTGAGTTGGAGTCTCACTCTTGTCGCCCAGACTGGAGTGCAGTGGCCGCTCCTGGCCACCGCAGCCTCAACCTGCTGGGCTCCGGCAATCCTTCTGCCTCAGCCTTCCAAGTAACTGGAACTACAGGCGTGCGCTACTACACCCGGCTCATTTTTTGATTTATTGTAGAGATGAGGTCTCGCCAAGTTGCCCAGGTGGGTCTCGAACCCGCTGGCTCAGGCAATCCACTCACCTCAGCCTCCCAAAGCGCGGGATTATAGGCTGAGCCACCGAGCCCGGCTGTCTAAGACATTTTTAAACTTTTTTTTTTGAGTTGGAGTCTCACTCTGTCACCCAGGTTGTAGTGCATTGACTCGCTCATGGCCACCGAAGCCTCTACCTACTGGGCTCAGGCGATCCTTCTACCTCAGCCTTCCAAGTAGCTGGAACTACAGGCATACACCACAATGCCCAGCCAATTTTTTTTTTTATTGTAGAGATGAGGTCTCACCAAGCTGCCCAGGTTGGTCTTGAACCCATGGGCTCAGGCAATTTTTTAACTTTTTTTTTTTTTTTTGAGTTGGAGTTTCACTCCTCGCCCAGACTGGAGTGCAGTGGCCGCTCCCGGCCACCGCAGCCTCGACCCACTGGGCTCCGGCGATCCTTCCGCCTCAGCCTTCCGAGTAGCCAGAATTACAAGTGCGCGCTACCACGCCTGGCTGATTTTTGGTTTGTTGTAGAGATGAGTTCTCTCCAAGTTTCCCAGGCGGGTCTCGAACCCGCGGGCTCAGGCAATCCACTCACCTCAGCCTCCCAAAGGCGCGGGAATTTTTTAACTTTTAATTTTGAAATAACTTCAAATGTAGAGAAAAGTTGCAAGGTTAGTTTAAAGAATTCCTGTATACCCTTCACTTAGATTGCTCAGTGAGTATTATACTGCACATATTTTTTGTAATTCTTCATGTGTGTCTATGCATCTTTTTTTCTGATAACTCGTTATCCTCTTTCTTCAGTGTGTATCTCCTTTAAAAAAAAAACAAGGAATCGGGCTCCATGGCTCAGCCTGTAGTCCTGCGCCTTTGGGAGGCTGAGGTGAGTGGATTGCCTGAGCCCGCGGGTTCAAGGTCTGCCTGGGCAACTTGGCGAGACCTCATCTCTACAATAAATCAAAAAAATTAGCCGGGCGTGGTAGCGCGTGCTTGTAGTTCCGGCTACTCGGAAGGCTGAGGCGGAAGATTGCCGGAGCCCAGCAGGCTGAGGCTGTGGTGGCTGGGAGCAGCCACTGCACTCCAGTCTGGGCAACAGAGTGAGACTCCAACTCAAAAAAAAAAAAGGACACTGTCCTACAAAAGCACATGATAATTATCAAGCTCAGGAAATTAACTTTGATGTAACACTACCATCTAAACCACAGATACTGCTCAAATTTCACTGACCGTCCTGAAAATGTCCTTTGCAGGCCTGTTATCCAACCCCAGGATCCCTCATTGCGTTTAGTTGTAATCTCTCTGCACTCCCCTCAACCTGGAACAACTCCTCAGTCTTTCCTTGTCTTTCATGACTTTGGCAGTTTTGAAGACTACAGGTCAGTTGTTTTGTAGAATATCGCTCTATTTGGGTTTTTCTGTCTCATCATAATTCTATTCAGGTTACACACTTTTAGTAGGAATGTCACGTACACAATGCTGTGTTGTGTTCTTCTCTGTGCGTTACAGCAAGGGGCACATGTTTCGATTTGTCCCCTTCCTGGTGCTCTTATGTCTTGACTAAGATATGTCTGATATGTTTCACCACTGTAAAGTTATTTTGTACTTAGTAGTTAATAAGTTATTCATATATAGTCATTTGCTGTAAGATAGAGCTTTTTCTTCTCCCACACTTATTTAATTGTTCACATAAGTATGGACTAATAGGTTCTTATTTTCATTCAGACTCAAAGTTTGAGGTGGGGCCTGAGATTCTGCATTTCTAACGAGTTTTCAAGTGAACCATTGCTGTTGTCTAAAGACCGCACTTTGTGTAACAAGAGTCCCTAGGGTGTTCATCCTCTTTCTGCCCCTGGTCCCGGGAAGTATAGTAAATGACACAGCCTGCAAACCTTAGGTATTGTTAAACCTTTTATTCTATTTTGCAAATATACATCCAGACAACCCCTGGTTGGCTCCTCCAGGGGTCCAGCTCCACTCCCCTTCGCTGAACACCTTCTGTTGCTGTGGTCTTTGGGTCTGTGGCTTTCTTTAGGGGCTGAGTACATGGGTATATTCCTCCTAAAATCATGCTTATGGCCTGCCAATTTCATTCTCTCGGGGGATTCTGTTTACTGATAAACAATGGCAAAAACTTTAGAATCATGCCCTTTGAGTCTCAGCCCCACCTTCCTGGGTGTCTGCCCAATGCTTTAGCCTTGAGGCCAGGACAGTAAACAACAACCTGGCCGTGAGGCCCCAAAAATTGGCTCTGCCTCAAGTTGGCAGCCCAGGTGACCTTGATGTAGATATTTGAATGGAGTTGCTTGTGGCCTGTGGGATCAGGCTTCCCAAACTCCTTTAGCCTCAAATCCTCTCGTTTTTCCCACACATCTTCCTGTTGCCAGGATCTCACTATATTTTTAATCCATGTATTACTTGTTTGTGCAGCTCAGCGAGGTGTGTGGTTATCTGACCTTCCACCTCTCCAATCCCTGACTCTAGGCAGAAAGAGCTTCCCCCCAACAGAGGAACAAACTGAAGCTTGTTCCCACTCTGCTGTCAGGCCTCCCCCCACTGTCCCCCTGCTTTCATGGATCTTGTCTCTCTCCCAGCCTGTCCCTGAAGCCCGTAAGAAGTAGCCAGCACATTCTATCCCAACGCTCTCCATCAGACCCTGGAGCTCAAAAGACCACGCATGGTTTCCTGGCCAGCTGCTTCATGATGGAGTCGCAAAGAATGCCAAATACCCAGCCTAGACTAGGAGATGATCCCATCCGTCCTCAGCTGGTACCATTTAACAGGTTGCCTCAAGACAACACTTAGTTCCAAATTCTGTGTTCATCAGGGCTCTCTTGGCTGTGTGGGACAGTCAAAACTCAAGCTTAAAACTGTTTTGGATGCCGGGCTCGGTGGCTCAGCCTGTAATTCCGTGCCTTTGGGAGGCTGAGGTGAGTGGATTGCCTGAGCCCGCAGGTTCGAGACCCACCTGGGCAGCAAGACCTCATCTCTACAATAAATCAAAAAATCAGCCAGGCATTGTAGCGCTTGCCTGTAATTCCGGCTACTTGGAAGGCTGAGGCGGAAGGATCGCCGGAGCCCAGCAGGTCGAGGCTGCAGTGGCCGGGAGCGCCCACTGCATTCCAGTCTGGGCAACAGAGTGAGACTCCAACTCAAAAAAAAAAAAAAAAACTGTTTCGGCATCCAGGCTCAGTGGCTCAGCCTGTAATCCCACGCTTTGGGAGGCTGAGGTGCGTGAACTGCCTGAGCCCACAGGTTCGAGACCCGCCTGGGCAACTTGGCGAGACCTTATCTCCACAATAAATCAAAAAATTAGCCGGGCGTCATAGCGCATGCCTATAGTTCCAGCTACTTGGAAGGCTGAGGCGGAAGGATCGCTGGAGCCCAGCAGGCCGCTCCTGGCCACCGCACTCCAGTCTGGGTGACAGAGCGAGACTCCAACTCAAAAAAAAAAAAAAAAAACTGTTTCGGCAAAAAAAGGTATTGATCGGAAAGATGAGGGTGTCTCACAGGACAGCCTGGACTTGGGAAAGGTAGGAGTGAGATGGGGCTTTCTCTCTGTCTTTCCTCCCCTGACTCTCTTACTGTAGGCTACTTTGTCCCTCTGCAGAACCCGCAGAGTGGCATGGGCTTTAGGTCTCCTAGAGGTATCCTCAGAGCTGACCACACGCTACAGTCCTCTAGTGAACTGTGTGAACTCCAATGCCCATGTCCACCCAGACCAATTAAGTCAGCATGCCGGTGGGTGGAGCCTGGGCCATCGGCCTCCTAGGTGACTTGAACGGGCACACCATTGAGAACCACTGCATTATAGCTTCAGGCACTGAGAGACACTTGTCATTCTCATTCATAATTCAGGGAGCAAGACTCTGGTAGACCTATTAAGGTTGGTGGCGACCCCCTCTGGCAAGAGGTCGGACAAGCCCCTGAGGTTTTCCGGTGGATGTGCAGCAGCTGCTGGGCTGGGATGCGGCACAAGCGATCGATCTCCCTGCCACTTGCTTGTCCCCTCCCATCCCTGCCCTCGGCTACAGCATGCGTGACTGTCACCTTGTCTGACTTGATTTCGGTCACTTTACCTCACAGAGTCAAGCTCAAGGAGAAGTTGAGCCATGTTCTTGGGATGTGAGAACTCAGTGGGAGATGGGGTTGCAAGGCAGGCAGGGGAGGAGGCCAGGATGGAGCTGGCTGAGGAGGCGGCACACAAACCAGGGGCAACGGACAGTCATGGACAACTCTTTCCAGAAGGCTGTTGTGCAGTGGGCAGAGAGTGACTCAGAGTCCAGGGAGAGTGTTTGGGGAGAGGCCGGAGCATGAGGGCGGGGCTGGCACACTCTGCCTGAGCGGGGAGACAAAGATGAAGGACCCTGGCCTTGGGACTGAGCTTCCTGGCTTTCCCTACATTCCTGAGACCTTTCCACCCTTCTATACTAAGGGGGTGGTACTTGGACTTTAAGACTGAAAGCCCTTCCAACTCTGACCGCTCCTCTGGGTGCAGGATGGAGCTCTGGTCACAGCCTCAGGCTGGCCCCCTCTCCATCCTGCTTCCAGGAAGGGACGTAGCTGGAATTTCGGCAGACCTGGAGAGGAGGAACTGTGGGTGTGGAGCAGAGCTGGGGTTTTCAGACCTTTCTCAGGACAGTCCTAATGCCCGAACAGTCCTGACATGCTTCCCCCCCTTCCCTTTACCACTTAGCAAGCTCCTACACAATGGTCCCTTGCCTGGCTTTCATCCCAGCACCCAGATGGAGGCCTTTCTTTTTTTTAATTTATTTGTAAACATATTTTTTATTTTAAAATTATGGGCCTTTCAAGGACTGTCCCTTCCCTTAGGAGGGCTCACAGGGGCAGAGTTTGTTACCTGTGGGCCTCTGGTTACCAGTGCTGGGCCAGGCTACAAGGACAGCTTCCACGGCTGGGTGGGATCTCTCATCTCAGATGTCCTGGTGCCAAGGCCAGGCAGCGAGGGAGGGTCACCAGGCAGGGAGCAGGGGCCCTGGATTCCTTCCTGCTCAGTTCTGGATGTGCCATGTAACCCCATCTTTGTGCCCCAAAGCCTCAGGAGTCAATGCTGACCTCTCTGAACCGGGCCCCACCCAAGCTATGCCAAGGACAACCAACAACACCACGACTGGGGCTGGATATTCACTTCTCTTTTCCAAAAAATACCAAACACATAGTCTAGGTGTGGCGGGGGGACAGAGCCTGCCTGGGGACTGGACATTACACACCCAGGGGGCCCTTGGCGGAGGCGGGCATTTTAACAACTGGTCTGAAAGTCAAAAGAGAGAGAGCTGGTTAGTGGGGCGAGCGGTGGTGGGGGCAGGGGCTGTGTGTTCAGGCCCAGACACGGGGATGGCCAGGGCGGTCAGACCTTGGCCCTCACAGCAGCCCTGCCTGGGGCCCATTCCCAGGGTGAGGTGACGTGACCCAACCCAGCATCTGTGTGAGTGTACAATGGCACTGGAAGTACTGTAAGAGCCTGAGACCAGAACTCAGAGGAAGTGGGACGGAGCCTCTTGGTCTCTCTGAACCTCAGTTTCCTCGTGTGTACACTCAACATCCCAGCACCGCCTCCTGCATGGGGTAGTTGTGGAGGGCCCATAAGACCAGGGAGGGTGAAAGATGCTGCCCACCCCGAGGCACTGTGTATTAAGGTCCATCTTGGTCACTGCTGGATCCCTAGGACCCAGCACAGATCAGACACTCACACAGCTCTTCAGTGAGTAAACAAGCGGATGGGTAAAAGGACCAGCAGCTGGGCCGATGCGTGAGGGCCTGTCCTGGGTGTAGATGCATGCTGGTGCCCAAGAGCCTGCGTCTGGACCCAGATCTGTGGTGCATGTGGAGGTTGGGTCTGCTTCTGGTCTCTCTCTCAGGGTCTCAGATGGCAGAGTGGTGCCCGTGTTGAGGACAAGCTGCTCAGAGCCCCATACTGCACTCTGGGGACATCCTCTGCCCTACTAGCCCTGCCCAGGGGTGCTGCAGGGGTGGCTGGATGCTGGGCGAGGGGGCCATTGGGCGGGAGGGCTGGCTGGGGCTGGCGGAGCTCAGACGTACTCTCGGGCAGCAGTGGAGGGTCCTGGCCGGTAGGGCTGTGGGCTGCTGTTGGTTCTCTCAGGCTCTGGGCACGTGCAACAGAGGAAGGAGCCCCCCAGCATGGCCAGGCCAGCCGAGGCCCAGCCCACAAACAGGGCTGGGCCAAATTCGTACCTGCAAGGGGCAGGGAGAACGGCATCAGACGCGGCTGCCAGCTCAGGTTGTCCCCTGCCCCTGCCCTGGCCGAGGGAGGGTAGGGTGTGGGGAGCTGGAGGCTGGAGGCCCACAAGCCTCCTCCCCTCTCCGGATAAACTGGGGTGAATGCTTCTCCCTCCCTCCCCCAGCCCAGAATAGCAGCACCACAGGGCCACCCAGGCCCAGGGCGGGCCTAGAGGCTAGAGCTTGGCCTCAGGCCCCTGCTCTGAGCAACCTTGGGGTCATTTCCTTCTCTGGCCAGTGGAGGGGGCATGGGAGGGCCCGAGAGCTCTGCATGGGCAGAGTGGAGCAATCCGCCGTCTTTTCCTCGCGGTGAGCGTCTGTCCCACAGAACTGCCTGCCAGGGCTTCTTCCCGTTGTCCTCTGGAGACAGCCAGACCCCTCCACCTGGCACTCTGGGCTCGCCATACTCAGGCCCTACTGGTCAGCCGGTCAGCTGGTCCCCCTCCGGGGTCTCCTCCCTCCAGGGGCAGTCCCACAGTCCCTCCAGCCTCCCCAGCTCCTTCTCTCTCTAGTGGGGTCCCATTCAAATGCCACCTCCTCATGGGGGCTTTCCTTGACACTCCCTCTACTCGCCACCCCCCCGAGCCAGCCCCACTGCCACGATTTCAACTGGAGGCCCTTCAGTCCCTTGCTTGCCTAGCTCTCTGGGGAGCACCGTGAAGGCAGACGGAACATGCGATTCACCAGTGTCCCCAGGGCCCAGCACAGGACCTGGCACCCCAGGCAGCCTGGGAACTGCAGAGGGGATGTGGTGCCAAGTTTCAGCCTGGCATCCTTGAGCCGGACCTTGCTTGGTAGGTCTTTGTGGTGGTAACTGCAAAGGTCTTTGTGGTGTGAGGGAACGAGCCTCACACCTGAGGTCTCCTCTTCTTCCCCTCTCCACACCTCTGCCTCCTCCAGGAAGCCCTCCAGACTGCAGCAGCCCAGGCATTTTTTCTATCCTCCCTCTACCTCAGCCCATTGGGATGTGTGGGATTGAGTCTGTCCCATTCTCTACCCCGGGGTGCCCTCAAGGATGGGCCCTTCCAAGAACCCCCTTCAGCTCCCCACCCACGACCTCACAAGTCCTGATCATTCTAGCCCCTAAACCTGCTTTCCACTGCTCCCACCCTGGCCTCAAGCCCTCTGCTCAGACCTTTGCAATAGCCGCCTCACCAGTCTTGTCCCCGCCCCACCATTCTGCACATCACAGCCGGGGGACTGCTGGCTGCCCTCCACCCCAGACGAGGTACAACATTGTCCGTGGCCGCAGGCCCTGCACAGTCTGCCCTTATTCTCCAGTCTCATTCTCCTGGCCCAGAATTCCTGCCGCCTCCTGCAGGAAGCTGCCTCAGTCCCGCTGCCTCCAGCAGAAATAAAAACAGCTCAGGTTTGCTGGGCCCTCTCCAGGGCCCCAGTGCTGCACTAAACCCCTTACCTGAATCACCTCGCTGACCCCACGCAACCATGTGAGAGCTGGTCCTCAGGGTCTAGCTCCATTGTGCAGGGGAAGAAACCAGGCACAGAAAGACTGAGTAACTTGCCCAGGTCACTCAGACAGTATGTGCCGAGCTGGGATTTAAACCCAGAGACAGGGCGCTTGGCTCCTTGGAGAGCCCTCGCTACCCCTGGGTGCCCCTACAAAGGGCCCCGCTACAGTCCTCCTGACTCCCCCTCCAGAGCTTCTCAGACAGCAGCTGGGTCCCATCCCTGTTTTCCCTTCCACGTGACTCACTGGACAAAAAGGCCAGTGGCCCCAGAGGAGATGAAGCAGGCGGCCCAAGCCCTGGCAACCCACCTGGCATTGACAGGTGTGCTGGGGTTGAAGAACTCCTGGGTGACCAGGGTGGCATACCACGAGACGGCAGTCAGAGTGCAGAGGCCTGGGGACAAAGCAGCGGGGTGTTCAACTCTGCTTTGGTCACTGGCGGCCGTCAGGGCTGGGGCTGCCTGCCACGGGCAAGGTGGTGGAGGAGTCAGGGGCACTCACCAGCCAGGAGGAAGAGGGCGCCCCCGGAGACGGCAACACGGCCTTTGGCGATGGGGTTGCTGTCTCCCACCCGCGTGCACTTCATGCCGACCACACTGAGGACCATGGCCACGAAGCCCAGGAGCACGGCCACCACCATCAGGGCTCGCGCCGACTGGATGTGACCTGGGGCGGACGGGGCAGCGCTGAGCTGGTGGGGGTGGGGGTGGGGCGGTGCCTGGGGTCAGACCACAGTGGGAGGAGTCCAGTTTGGGAGGGGCTCCAGTGGGAGCTGGTCTGGAGGCCAGGGGTGGGATAGTGAGGGAGGGACAGCAGGGAGGAACGAGGACTGGGTGGGGGTGAGGGTCTCTTTCACTATTGATGCCATTTTCACGCTTCTGCTGCCTCTGACTGGGGACTTCTCCTTGGGTCTAGCCACCTTCCCAAGCAGTAGAGGGCAGCTCCTCCTGGGGCCTTGCAGGTTCGGTAGAAGAAAGAGCTGGGGGTGCCTGCGGCCCAGCTCAGCCCAGCCAGGGCCCCACAGTGACCCCTCCCCAGCAGCCATTCAGGCTCTGGTCACCCTCACCTCTGCCCTGATGCAGAGGATGCAGGGTCAGAGCTGGGCCCCGAGGGTGCTCAGGAGCCCTGGGTCCCTCAGAGGGGTGGAGGACCTGCCTGGACTAGTGCAGTGGGGCCGGTTGATGGCAGCTCTGCTCAGGCCACCATGGGGGGCCTCTGGCAGGGTGCGGGTGGCTGCCCAGCCCCAGAGTTATGGTGCATGTCAGTGTGCATGGGCATTGTGTGTCTGTCTGCAGAGCAGCAGGAGAAGTGGAGGGAAGGGTCTTAGCTGAACCTTTTGGAGAGCCAGGCACTCATCTCATTCACCTGCCCATAACCCAGCACAGGTGTTAGGATTCCTCTTTGCAGATGAGGACATCGCAGTGCAAGGAGGTTTGGTGACTGGCTCAAGGTTACGGTGGCAGAGCTGGGATCTGTACCCACAGCTGTTTGATCCTAGAGTCCCTGCCTCGCCTCCGGCAGGGCAGCAAGCTGGCTCAGAATCTCTCCGATGTGTACGGGGTGGGAGTGGGGGATGGTAGAGTGGGAGCTGGAGCGTGGAGCCCAGCACTGAAAGCAGCCTGTGGGGGAAGCTTGCTCCAGACCCTCCATCCCACCCCCACCTCCCACCTCCCCACCCGCCGGCCTGAGGCCTACCGTCCAGGGCGAGTAGTGAGTCATAGAGCTTGCACTGCACCTGACCGGTGCTCTGGGAGGCGCAGGACATCCAGAGCCCCTCGTAGAGGCCCACTGCGGTGATGATGGCGTCACCTGCGTAGGAGGACTGCTTCCACTGCGGCAGGGCCGTGCTGGCGATGATGCCCACCCAGCCACCCAGGGCCAGGAAGTAGCCCAGGAGCTGGAGGCCCGAGTTGGCCATGGCCCAGGCGAGGGGCCCGAGGGTCCCAGGGCTCAGAGCTGGGCCAGGGTCCCAGGGGGTGCTGCGGTCATGGCCAGGTGGGAGGGACAGCTGGGGCGGGGGGAGCAGCCGGAGGGAGGGCTGGAGGCAGAGAGGAAAAGGTGGCCGTGCAGCAGCAAAGGCAGTGGCTCTGGGCTCCAGAATGCAGGGGGAGGCCCAGGGGCTGGAAGAGGCCAGGGCCCGCCCACAGCAGCTGCCTGAGTCAGTGCAGGGTCCCCAGCAAAGCTCAGGCCTGGCCCCTTGGGGGCGGGAGGCGGGGTCCATGGCCCAGGTGGGTGTCCCTGCCCCGCCCCCCACCCCTAGGGATAGAGAAGGGAGGGGCCAGGAGGAGAGACCCAGCTGCCTTCAGGGCCGGTCTGCCTAGGGAAACCCCTGTAGGAACCCGATTCGAGTGCCCTAAAATTCTCATAATCCGTATCCCGAGCACCAGCCCTGAGATGATGGACTTTGCTCTTAGAAGGCTGATCTGACCCGTGGGGCTTTCTGTCCTCTGGTTTTAGGACAGAAAGGAAAAGGAGTTCCAGTTTGCAGCAAGTAAAACTGGAGTTAGACATCAGGGAGAACTGTTTGGCAAGAACTCTGAGGCCAGATATGGAGAAACTGGGCTAGGGATGGTGTATTGGGGAGAGGTCCTAGGTGTACCCAGGAACCATGTGTGTCAAGGACCCATGTCTGTCAAAGTCACTTTGACACATATGGTTCCTGGGTACACCCAGGACCATGTACTGTGGGGTCTGAGATCTGACGGGGACAGAAGAAGGGCCTCATCGAGACTGGGTCAGAGTTGGCTGCCGGCCAGCAGGGGCCGGGCGGGGAGCTGGGGAGACGGCACCGACATTCTGGCATCAGCCTGAAGGAAGGCAGATTGCTGGGCCTGTTAATCCCCTTGCTGGCTGGCTTAGCGCTCCTGCTGGGACCTGGGACACCGGGCCCTGGCCCCGGGTCCAGACCAGCCTGGCGGGAAGAAGTGGCCCCTACACATTCCTGGGGTTCAGGCTGTTCCCGCCTAGCCCTCCCACCCCCTTCCCTCTCACATCCCGAGCTCAGCCCTCAGGAGCAGGGGAATGTTTAACTCTCCTCGACTCATTAGCAATCCCCTCACGTTGAATCAGCCCCGTGGGCTCTCAGCGTGGGTGCAGGAGGAATGTCACAACCCTGCTCCCACTCCCGCCAGCCCCCCTGGCCGCCTTCTCCATCCCCAGCGTCCACCCGCCTTGCCTGGACTGCACTGGGGGAAGGCAGGCTCCGGCCACCGACCCCTGCTGGCTTCCTCCCCCACGGCTCCAGCCCCCTCTGCCGGGACAAGTCCCCAGCCAGCTCCCTGCATTCTTCACGTGGCTATGCAAACGAGAGGGTGCCAGGCTCTGGGCAGACAATGGTGGCCCTGTGTGCCCACCCAGGGCGTAGGCCCCTGGTATGGCCTGCAGCTCCAGCCAGAGCTGGGGGAACTATCTGCCCGCCGAGGGTCAAGGGTGGGCACAGCTTGTCCCTCTGAGGCCCTCCGTGCTGGGGCTGTCAGAGCCATGTGGATCCAGGGACACTCAGACCTGCTTCCCTGTGGGTCCCAAAGCAAATGTGGTCTAGAACAGTGGCAAAGTCAATCCTGACTTCAAATCCTTCTGCCTCAATAACAAGAGTAGGATCAAAGGGAGACTCCTGGAGACGCAGGGGATACCCTGGGTCTGGCGCAGTAATTCATCAAAGCCTCAGGTAGCCCTTCCAGGTAGAAAGGCCTCTCTACAGGAAGGAGACTAAGGTGGAGGGGGGCATATACCCCCAGCAAGGAAGCAGCAGGGAGGGCTTCCCACTCGAATCTGTGTGGTTCTGGCTCCTGTGGTCTCTCCCCTACACCCCTGCCTTCTTGAGGAAGGTACCCTGTCCAGATTGGGTGGAGGAGAAAGATGCTCCCTAGAGGTGACCGGAGCTGCCTGGAGCCTCAGCGTCCTCAGCTCTAAATGGGGTGTCCACTTCATGGAGTTGTGGTGGTCCTTGTGGTGGTCCATGAGGGTAAATGACATTGGGGGGAGGACAGAGGCAGGCACATAGCAGCTGCTGGGCACTGCTATTCCTGAAGGTGAGCCCTCTCCCTCCGAGTTGGGCCCTGGCCCCTTCTTCCTGAGGTCTGCAGGGCCTCTCTCCATAAGCAAGATCTGGGAGTTATTCTGGTGTCAGGAGGACCTGGGTCAGGCTTCTGAGATCTGGAGCCTTGGGAGCCTCAAGGTCACACAGAAACACTGTCAGAGCCACACAGGCCTCAGAGACCAGGGGCTGCGGCCTTCTCCACCGGCAAGTGAGGAAGCTGAGAACCAAAGAGAGAAGTGAACGGCCACCCCCAAGGCCCCAGAGGCATCAGGATGTCTGTGTGCTCCTCCATCCCGTGCATCCCCAGAGCCCCTTTGTAATCCAGAACGATGCCCACATCCTCCTCCGGAGCTCTTTTGTGTACCCCTTCTTTCTGCTCTTTTTGTTTCTCACTCTTGTCATCCAGGCTGGAGTGCAGTGGCACACTCATGGCCACCGCTGCCATGACCTGCTGGGCTCAGGCGATCCTTCTGCCTCAGCCTTCCAAGTAGCCGGGACTACAGGTGTGCACCACCATGCCTAGCTAATTTTTTTATTTATTGTAGAGACGAGGTCTTGTCAAGTTGCCCAGGCTGGTCCTGAACCCTTGAGCTCAGGAAATCCTCTCACCTCTGCTTCCCAAAGTGCTGGGATTACAGGTGTGAGCCACCACGCCCGGCCTCTTTGCTCTTTGAGGCTTTTAATTTGTTCTACCAAAATATTCTGCCCCAGCCTGATGGCCTTCCCTCATCTGTGTTCCAAGCCTTTGGAATTCACATATCTCACCTGGCGCGACCACTCCTGGTTATGCCCCTGCAGCCCAGTGACTCCCAGGCATGCGGGGAGAGTGGGAAGGTCCAGGGTCCCCCACCCCCATTAAGAGCTAACTGAAACTGACCTGGGGTGGCACATACCACCTGCTTAAACAGTGCTTTCACTCAGGTTACAAGAGGCCTAGGGTTTTGGCTTTACCTCTACCATTGAAAACTGTGTGGCAAGCCAGGCTCGGTGGCTCAACCTATAATCCCACACCTTGGGAGGCTGAGGTGAGTGGATTGCCTGAGCCCGCGGGTTCGAGACCCACCTGGGCAACTTGGCGAGACCTCATCTCTACAATAATAATAGAAAAAAAATTAGCCAGGTGTGGTAGTGCGTGCCTATAGTTCCAGCTACTTGGAAGGCTGAGGCGGAAGGATCGCCGGAGTCCAGCAGGTCGAGGCTGCGGTGGCCGGGAGCGGCCACTGCACTCCAGTCTGGGCGACAGAGCGAGACTCCAACTCAGAAAAAAAAAAAGAAAGAAAAGCTGTGTGGCATTAGGCAGGTCCCACAGCTTCGTAAAACACCTGAAGAACGGTGACTACTGAAAGCTCTGTTCCACAAGGACTCTCCCCCGACAGGCCTCCCCCTGGAGCCTCCTCATCCCAGGTATGGGCAGACTTCCTGTGGCTGAAGACCCACTTCCTCCGCGACAGTGCCTGGTTCAGAGTCAGCCTTGGTAGGCATGTGTTGATCATTGACTGACTGGTGTGAGGATTAAATGTTTTTGCCTCCCTCCCAGTGAAAAATCAGAGGCCTCCCCATCACCCTTTCCCACTGCCAGTTAGGAAGGTCTGATTCAGTCAGCTACAACCTAGCACATTCTCTGCAGCCACTCTCTGGAACTTTGGAGGCTCAGGGAGTGCTGCAACCTCCAGAGTCTGAGATTCCTGAGGAACCACAGGTTCAGAAGAGAGATGACTTGCCTCAGGCTGCACAGCTAGAAAGCAGCACAGCCAGCCAGGGCCACTCCCAGCTGTTCTGCCTGCCCGGGCAGGGCTAAGCATCCCGACCTGGAATCCCATAATACTCTTGCCTATTTCCACCACTGCTTTTAGCACATCGCTTGCCTCCTTCTTGAGGTCCTGAGCACCTTCAGGCTGCACTAGCAGCCTCATCTTTGTGTCCCACCCTCTCTCCCGGGGCCGGGCGCCTGTGTGGCTAGTCCTCGTGGCAGTCCCATGGTGCCTTCTCGCCTCCTCTGCTAACAACACTGAAAACTGAGTCCATCTCTTGGTGTCCCTGCCAAGAGCTCTACCAGCTGCCTGGGGTACCAGAGATCAGTGTTTTCCATGTCCAAATCTTCCCCATGTTTTCAGAGCTGCCTCTCATCCCCTCTAACAGTCCCTTTCTAATACACTAATTTTCTCCCTTTGTCACAAGCAGTCGTCCTATTACTGACATGTCCTTGCACGTGTATTACCAAAGACGGACCGAGCAGTCACCGTCCCATCTCAGCTGGAACCCAACCATCATCCCCTGCTTCTGGGAGGACTCGCCCCACCCTAATGATATACACTTGGTCCTGCTGCTGTTGAAAACATCTGGCATTGGCCGGCTTGGTGGCTCAGCCTGTAATCCCAGCACGTTGGGAGGCCAAGGTGAGTAGACTGCCTGAGCCCGTGGGTTTGAGACCAGCCTGGGCAACTTGACGAGACCTCGTCTCTACAATAAATAAAAAATTAGCAGGGCATGGTAGTGCGCGCCTGTAGTTCTGGCTACTTGGAAGGCTGAGGTGGAAGGATCGCTGGAGCCCAGCAGGTCGACACTGGGGTGGCCATGAGCATACCACTGCACTCCAGCCTGGGCAGCAGGCGACAGAGTGAGACTCCAACTCAAAAAAAAGAAAAAAAAAGAAAACATCTGGCCTTTTGTGAGCTCAACGCAGTTTGCTGTCTGGATGTGGTGAGCATATGCTGAAACTGTACAAGTCATCTGCCTTGGTGTAGAAACTTCTGGAAAACCAGAATTAGGCCAATATAGTCTTCTGTAATGTTGAGTGTCTGCCATGTGCTCATGAAGCAATGTGCTGGCTGTTCTGAGAGCATTCTCTGGTTCATATACTCAGCCGTCCTGGGAGGTCAGGACTATTCCCATGGCACTGGTGAGGAAACACACTCAGGGGTTCCCAACCCCTCCAAGTGGTGGAAGTGAGATCTCACCCAGCTTAGCGCATGTGCTAATACTGTCCTCACTTTGGGTGGGAGTGAGTCACCCACATAGGACAGAGGAGATCAACAATGATAAGATATATCCTGACTGTCTTGACCAGATCATCCCCATCAGCATACTGACACGCAATGCCATCCCCCAGCTTGAGACATCATTTCTTGACTCAGTGTCTTCCTCTAGCTCCTCCTGTTCCCCCACATGCAGCCAAACTCCTGAAGAGCTGTCTATACACTCCAGCCTGCTTTCATCCATACCACCTCATCAAGACAGCTCTTGCCAGAGTTCCCATTGATCTCTGTGCTGCCAAATCCAGAGGTGGATTCTCAGCTCTCACCTGGCCCATCCTCTCCACAGCCTCTGTCGCAGCTGCTCGAGCCCACCTTGAAGCACTCCCATGGGCTTCCAGGACAACACCCTTGGAGATCTCTCACTGGTGGCTGGTTCAGGTGTCCTATGCAGGATCTCGCTGTCCTCCAGCCCTCAGCTCCAGGATTCCAGCCAGGCTCAGCCTTCTGACCACTCCTCTGGTTGCGCTAATCTGTCTCCTGGCTGTGAATGCCACTGATACACTCCTCGAGCTTAAGCCTAACACACCCAGAATCAAACTCCTGGTCTCCACGCCCGCCAGCTACATCTCTGTGCACAAAGGCCCCTGTGCTTTTCTAGTACTTAGGCCTCTTATTGAGGCTTTTCCTCACCTCACACCCAATCTATCAGCAACAGCTGTTGGCTCTACTTTACAAGAGACCCAGAGCCTGCTTTTTCACTATCCCTACTGCCCACTTGACCCAGCTTTCTCCCTCACTCCTGGGCCGTTGCAGCAGCCCCTCACTGGCTCTGTGTCTCCATTCTTGTCCCCGTATCTTGTTCTCCACATAAATTGTTTACAGAGGCTTTTAAAATGTAATACTGGGTCAGGCGTGGTGGCTCAGCCTGTAATTCCAGCACTTTGGGAGGCCAAGGTGAGAAGATTGCCTGAGCCTAAGGCTGGTCTCGGCTCAGACCAGCCTGGACAACTTGTGAGACCTCATCTCTTCTTTTTTTTTTTTGAGTTGGAGTCTCACTCTGTCGCCCAGACTGGAGTGCAGTGGCTGCTCCCGGCCACCGCCGCCTCAACCTGCTGGGCTCTGGCGATCCTTCCACCTCAGCCTTCCAAGTAGCTGGAACTACAGGTGCACGCTACCACGCCTGGCTAATTTTTGATTTATTGTAGAGATGCGGTCTCACCAAGTTGCCCAGGTGGGTCTCGAACCTACGGGCTCAGGCAATCCACTCACCTCAGCCTCCCAAGGCGTGGAATTACAGGCTGAGCCACTGAGCCCGGCTGTGAGACCTCATCTCTACAATAAATTTAAAAATTGGCTAATTAACTATAGGCGAGGTAGCACATGCCTATAGTTCTGGCTACTTGGAAGGCTGAGGCGGAAGGATTGCCAGAGTCCAGCAGGTCAATGCTGGGGTGGCTGTGAGTGTGTTACTGCACTCCAGCCTGGGTGATAGAGTGAGACTCCAACTCAAAAAAACAAAACAAAACAACAACAACAAAAAACAGCTTATTAAAAAAAAAGTACAAAATTTTTTTTTAAGTACAAAATTTCTTTAAACAAGAAATCTGATGCCATCACTTTGCTGAAAATCCTTCAAAGACTCTAGGCTCACTGTGACACCCTCATCCTCACAATGGCCAAGATCCAGAGACCTCCTGACCATCCACTGCTCTCCTTCTGGCCCACTCTGTACCACCATGTTGATCTCCATGCTCTTCCTCCCATCTCAGGGCTCTGACTTGCTTTATTTCTACCTCAAAGGATTTACGTACACAAACACAAACACACACACACATATTTATGTGTTTATTATCTGTCTCTCCTACAAAATACAAGCTGTATGAGGGTGGGGGCTTGTTTTGTTCACTACCTAGCACCAGGCACTTCGCTGGTGCTCAGTAAATACTAGTTGATGAAACAAATGAACACCAAAGGTGCAGGTTCCCACATTCACTGCCCTGCGGCACTCAAGCACAGGAAGGGCGCTGGGCTTGGTACCAGGGACATGGCAGAGGAGCTGAACCTCCAGTTCCACGCCGTCTCCTAGAGGTGTGCCGTTCTGCACACGAGGCCCTAAAGTATGGGACTCAGAGGCCAGATGGCAGAGCAGGAAGCATGTGGCTGACATGGGGGCAACGTGCCAGAGCACTGCTGACCACCGCTCCCTGCCAGAAGAGGATTAACCATAATCCCAACCATTCATCCAGAGCTTTACAATTTACAAAGTGCTGTCACATCCGATATTGCATCTGGGCCATACAACCGCCCCAGAAGGTGGGCAGAGGGAGGACCATGATCCCCATTACACAGATGACAACCCTGAGGTCCCTGAGGTTAAGTGTCTGGCCTGAGGCTGCACAGCAAGTGGCCGAGCTGGGTTGTGAGCCAGGCCTTCTCACACCACATCTGCCGCTGTATCCTGCCTCGAATAATTTACATCAAGTGAGGCCTCTGGGGCAGAATGGGCATATTTCTACTCTCTGAACAAACCACCAAGTAAAAAACACGAATCATTTATTCTTTGGTTGTCTACAGACACTTAAATACTGTATTGCTGTCACGTGGCTGCCTGTGCAGGCCGCTGGGGTGGCTCTGGGCTGGGTCCTGGGACCTCGCCAGGTTCAGAGGTGGGCAGCATCCTGCCATGTCCACTCCAAGAGCAGTAGCACCGTGCAGAAGGCTGCGAGAAGGGTTTCTTCAGCTGAGCAGCAGACACAGGACCATGGTTCCATGGCCCCGAGGGGCTGCCTAGACCAGGGTGCCAGGACAGAGTTCCTCTCTGTGGGTCTAGTATCCATCCACCTGTGGCATGGACACTGTCATAGCTCATCCTTGGGACTTGACTCACTGCCTGAGAGAGACTCTTCCACGGGTTGAGGGGGGCCCTGCTGGGCATCTGAGGGCTGCTCCTGGGGCAGGTCCACCTCTTCGGGGCTGAAGAGCATCTTCACCAGGTCGTCTGCCTGCACCCGGTCCTGCAAGGACAAACCCCTGCCTATTCAGAGAGGCCCTGGAACAGGTACCTGCCGTCTCTCAGCTGCTACTTCCCAAAGGATAAGGAAGACACTTCCTTAATGGCTCCATGCTCATCTCCTTCCCAGCAGGTCCTACTCTCTGGGCAACAGCTGACGTGGGGCCCAAGGAGGGAACCAAGAACTCAGCAACGCTCCCTGTCTTGGTCCTAACCCTCCCACCTGAAGCCCCATTCACAGGTAAGGAAGCAGGCTGAAGGAAGACGAAGCAAGGTGACCATGGTGACACGGCGCTGGGGCTAGACATCCCAAGCCCAGTGTTCCTTTTGTGTCCCAGCCACTGGCAACAGGATTTGGGGAAGGAAGAGGCAAAACCAGGGCCTTCCAGGAACAAGTCACAGCAACACCAGCTGCTCTCACCCGCTCGCTGTGTCGAGGGTCCAGGGTGAACCACAGGGCGATGGCACAGCGTTGCCCCCTGGTGACAGCCTTCACTCCATGAGGGTTTTCAGTGCCCGAAGAGAATCCCACGGCTCTTCCACACTGGGGCTGCACTTCTGCCTAAAGGGGACAAAAGAGGGGGGTACACAGGACAAAGACTATAACCCATCCACAGAGACATGGGCTCACTGGGGTCCAGGATCTGGGGTGGCTCTTCAGCTTGGCTTCCCAGAGGCCACAATGAAAGAGAAAGGGTGACCAGTTAGAAGAGCAATGGACACATCTCAAAGCCCCCCTGGTTTGGGGATGGAGCGCTGTCCACTAGGAAGCCCCATTGGTCATTCCGTCCAGTGCACTTTGGAAACATCAGCCGCAGAAAGCGGGGATTTTATCTCCCAGGGATGAGGACAAGGGAGCACTCACTGTCACGGTCTTGGCGTCTAGTTCAGTGAAATAGAAGTTTCCTCCATCGAAGTCCCCATTCAGGTAAAGGATGGCACTAGGGGAGGCAGAGGCATCTCACCATGGCCCTCCTCCTCCTCCTCCCACTCCCTGGGGCCTGCACCATCATGTGCTCTCAACTAGCAGCTGGAGGGTGGCCTTTCGTGAAGAGCCTTCAGGAATCTTCTCTGGAGCTGCACAAACACCCCCCCCAGCCTTCTCACCCTCCACCCTTGCCTCGGAGACTCCACCTGCCCTCCTTGGGTACTTCTGTGTCAGGCCCATACTCACTGCCCTCAGCACATCACACTATAAGGATTCCCACTTTGTCTTCTCATCCAGAGGATCTGGGGACAAAGAGCTGGACTCTGGGAACAGCTGGTCCCAGCCAGCGTGTGTGTGTTGGGGTGGGGAGGCAGAGCGCAGGGCACTGGGGGCCTCAGGGGCTAGTACAGGCCTCTTCGCCCTGCATTCACCTGTAGTCCCGGAAGGTGTAGGCGGGCGGCTCCTTGACGCACACCAGGGTCTCAGCGTTTAGGATGCAGTTGTCCACGTGTACTGGGTGGCTACTGTCCTTTCTCTCCGCCTGGGCCTCTGGGGCCAAAGTCATACATGTTAGTGCCAGGGTACCTCTGGAGATGGCACAGCTCTTCTCTGGACAGAAATATGTCTGGGTCTATAGAAATGCCCAATGAACTACTGGAGTGTCTCTGGCTAAGCCACAACCTAGAGATCAGGACAAGTCTACAGGCTTCCTGGGATGATTCTTGGCTGGGGTGAGCAGGGTGTGACAAGAAGGACTATGGGACTCCAACCAAGGGCAGATCCTGGGCAGAATGGCATGACCCCAGTCTGAGGCTAGATTTTTAAAAATAGGAAGGCCCAGGAAAGGCAAAGAGAGGCATTAAAAGGTGGACAGGACACAGGGTAGAGTTAATCAACCCTCCAAGAAGACTGCAGGAGCTGAGGGGAGGGTGGCAGGAAAGGGGAGAAGAGCTGGCTAGCAGAGGTAAGGCGTGAACTTCAGTGGGGCCTCTGGGGTGGGGTGGGTGGTGAAACCATGCAGGGAGAAGGTCATGAAAGGGAACAATAGGGTTTGCTGTGAAATGCCAGGCAGACCACATTCAGGACACTGAACGTGCCCTCCCTCTCTGCAAACCTTTGGCATGCCCTGTCTAGACACTGTCAGGACACGGCAACTGCTCTTATCCATTCCCACTTGCCCGGCTAGTAACCAGGTCCTGTCCATCTACTCCCATACCTCCCCTGTGGCTTCTCTTTTCTCTCCTCCCACTGCCACTTCCTGAATTTAGGCCTTTGTCCTCATACACCTAGGTCACAGCTGGCCAGCTTCCCTTTCTGGCCTGAAACCTCTCCACACACAGCAGCAAAACTCATCTTTCGAAAGGAGAGGCCTCACCAAGTCCTTCCCTTCCTGATGACTCCTCCCAGACCTCCCATTGCCTGTGCTGACGCTCCTCCACCTTGGGGCTTGTGACACAGGCAGTCATGTGTCTGCCAGAGCCCTTTGGGTGTGCCCAGATTCAGACAGAACTCCAAACTTCCCAAGGGAGAGCAAAGCTCTCCAATCCCTGCCACTTATTGATGGCACATTAGCACCAGGGGCCCTCTGAAGCACGACAGAGCTGACTGTGGGTGATGGGGGTCCCCTGCAGCACTGGCTGAACCTCTTCTCTCCTCAGGAAAAGGGAAAGTAAGAGAGGGAGAGGGAACCAAGAATAACTTTGAATTTGCTGGAACTTGTAAATTAAGTAGCTCTCACAAATTTGATATTTAAAAATTAGTAACAAAGAACTTGCCACATAGCTCATGACTAAGTTAAAGGATACAAAATAACTCTTGAATGTAGTTCTCCATGATTTGGCAGCTTTCTTCGTCCCCCAACTACCAGGGCCAATGTCCCCACTTCTCTGCTCACCATTCTTTCTAGGTTGGATGCCCCACTGCCCCGTGGACTCCATAGTCAGATTCATCCTGCAAGACTGCCGTCACTTCCCCTGGGAAACCTTCTTGACCCTCTGGTAGGCTGACTGCAACTTCCTCCATGCTACTGTCACACTCGTCACATGGGCTGCTGCTTATTTGTTTACAGTGGGTCCCCAGGAGGGAGGAGGACCACCTCCTGTCCTCCACGTACTCAGCATCCAGCACAGCCCAAGGCCCAGCATGCTGGGGGAGGATGCAGGGGCGCTGAGGCCCACCTTCGACTGCAGTGCGGCACACCAGGTGGGAGTAGGAGAAGTAGAGAGGGGTGTCCAGGCGGAAGTAGGACTCCATGACACGCCGCACCTTCTCGGTCACGTTGTAGTACAGGTGGGCACTCGGCAGAGGAACTTTCCCTTCTTGCCCCAGCTGCCAAGGACACGGGGGTCAGCTGCCCTGAACCCCTCTGTGGGATGCCAGGGACACGGAGTGCTAGCTCCACTCCACAGCCTGCCGTCCCTGCTGAGGCTGCAGTCTCCGTTTCCCATACCCAAAGCTCCCACTGTATTACTCTTCCTCTCCCTTCACATTTCTCTTTATGAATAACCCATACATCCTGCTCAGAAGTACAACCCTCTGGAAGTGGCCATTCTTCAGAAAGCATTCTCACACCTTTGGCTTTCAGTCTCGTCTTGCACTCATTTTTATGACCTCTGGTCTAACAGCCAGGGTTCAAAAGTTAGCATCATTCAACATAACTTATCCTTGCTCTGTGGCAACTCCACCAGCAGGCAGCCCCTCTTCATCTGTCCTGCCACTGTCTCCAACTCCTCCCCAAAGCCTGAGCCTCTCCCGCCCCACCCCTTTCTCCACTCTCGAATGCCCAGTACTGGGTTTACCTTGAGGGCTTTGAAGACGGTGACGCCATAGAATTTTTCACTGGGGGTGTGTGGGGAGGTCTGACCCCGGTAGCCATCTCCTGAGGTTGCTGCCACCTACAAAGTCCAAAATACAAGGTGACATTAGCCAGGGCAGCTGAGGGCTTGATAAGAGGTTGTCAGCTGGGGCCAGCAAGGGTCAGGCAACCGTTCTCCACCTAAGGGGTACTTGGCGGGGGGAAGTTGGACCCTCAGGGATAAGGTGCAGCCTCTGGGCTTCCCTTACGTTGGTCAGTCTCTGTAGCTCATGGCACTCGTTGGCAGAGATGACTCCATCCATCACCACCCGCTGGGAACCATTCAGGAGCTTGGAGTTCATGGTGAGACTGATGCCTTCATATAGCAGGGGGCCACCTGCAAAGCAGTGACAAGAATCCAGCTAAATCCAGCAGCAGCTCTGAATAGAGACACTCCATTGGATATTGCTTGTAATGAGTAGCTATTCCAGTTGTTTCCTTTTCACCAGAGAAATCTGCTTGGTCACTTCCATGGAGGGGTGGCCTAGGGGATAGAACTTGGGGCTGAGAGACAAGATCCAAGTCCTAGTCTCAGCACCACTACCAGATAGCCACTGGCGCTTGGGCCTTCATATATTGTTGAGGAAACATCATAAACATATTCCTAAAACAAAGCTCCAGAATCCAAATGAATGGGGTTTCACTCCTAGATCCTCTACTATTAGCTGTGTGATCTTAGGAAGTTACTAAAGCTCCCTGAGGTTAATTTTAATTAAAATGTTCTCATCTGTCAAACAGCATCTATCTCATACGTTTGATGCCAGTTTGATGTTAAGACAAAGAAGGCAAGTTAAAAGCTTAGCACAATATTTGGCACATGGTCAATGTTCAAAATTTTGGCTACCATTGCATCATCATCATCATCATCGTTCATTTCAAATAAGGATCTTATAATGTGCCAAACTCACCTCCCAAGAGGTTACAAAAATCACGAAACATAACAGTGCAAGTGGCCCGAAAACAAAGGAATGCTGGAAAAATTCTTTTCACATGCTAATCTCGTTAAATTAACCAATGAGAGGGCAAGGGCCAACATTTCTCTCTTATCGTTCTGTGGAGTCTCTGCACTAGGGACATACTAGCTCAATTCAACTCCATCTATTAACTGAGGCCTCAGTGTGTGCAAGGCACTGCGTTTGACAAGGGAGAGATCAATACTAGAAGACAGAGCCTGTTCTCCAGTCCTGACACCGATAACCAGCACAAGGCAGACCATAAATGTTCTAAGAAGTTCAAAAGAAAGGGGGGGACCCAATCGGCTAAAGGTTACGAAAGGCTTTGCAGGGTGTATCTGAGATGTCTTCATGGGCAGAGAGGGTGGGAAATGTATGAGGAGGAGGGACAGCCATAAACAAAGACTTGTGGGTACAGGGCGGGCCTAGAGAACAAGGAGCAGTCCTGTTTGAAGAGACAGTGTAAACAGGAGAAGAGCAGAACACACAGCTAAGGAGGTAGGCAGGGAGGATGGGTCAAAGGCCGGTATCTGGAAGAATGGCTAACAACTATGTGTGTGGGAGGGACAGGCACAGGCTGCAGGAGGAGAGATGAAGCAAATAGGAGGTGTTAGACCTGAAATAGGCCTTAGTTGATGGAAAAAGGGAAAGGCTGGGGAGATGAGAAACAGCAGGGCAGAGCCCTCCCGGCAGCCTGGATGGGATGAAGAGGAGCCAGAGCCTGAAGGTTTTGCATTTTGGTAACAAAATGAATGGTGGAAGAAAAGAGCTTGGGAGTGGGGAGACAGGATGAACTTTGTCCTATAAATACTTAAGGAAGTGGACTACCTTCGTGTTACTGTGACAGAGGAGTCTTTTTTCTTTTCTTTTTTTTTTTTTTAAGAAATAGGGTCTTATTTTGTTGCCCAGGCTGGACTTGAACTCAGCCTGCCAAGCAGCTGGGACGACAACTGCACACCACCACACCCTGGAATCTTATTTTTCTTTCTTTTTTTTTTTTGAGTTGGAGTCTCACTCTGTCGCCCAGACTGGAGTGCAGTGGCTGCTCCTGGCCACCACAGCCTCGACCTGCTGGACTCCAGCGATCCTTCCGCCTCAGCCTTCCAAGTAGCTGGAACTACAGGCACACGCTACCACACCCGGTTAATTTTTTGATTTATTGTAGAGATGAGGTCTCACCAAGTTGCCCAGGCGGGTCTTGAACCCATGGGCTCAGTCAATCCATTCACCTCGGCCTCCCAAGGCGCAGGATTACAGGCTGAGCCACCGAGCTTGGCTGGAATCTTCTTTCTTTTTTTTTTTTGAGTTGGAGTCTCACTCTGTCGCTCAGTCTGGAGTGCAGTGGCCGCTCCCAGCCACTGCAGCCTTGACCTGCTGGGCTCCAGCAATCCTTCCGCCTCAGCCTTCCAAGTAGCTGGAACTACAGGTGCGCGCTACCATGCCTGGCTAATTTTTTGATTTATTGTAGAGATGAGGTCTCGCCTGCCCAGGCAGGTCTCGAACCCGCGGGCTCAGGCAATTCACTCACCTCAGCCTCCCAAAGGCACAGGATTACAGGCTGAGCCACAGAGCCCAGCTTGGAATCTTATTTCTTAACCAAAAGCCAATTAGTGCTCTTTTGGCTAAGGAATTAGTGCTCTTTTGGCTACGGAGTTAGAAAGGATACCCGCTGGACCTGGACCCTGAGGCTGGCCCTTGGTGGGCCCTATACTGCTGGGGTGGGGCATGGCTTGGCTAATATGGGGTGACCTGCCTGGCTCCCTCACAACAGCCACAGATGTTCCCCGAGCTCCGTCCTCTCACCTTCTCGAGTCAGTCTGCTCACATCCAATGACTCCTTGGTCTTCTCTTCTACAAGGGTCTCAATCTCCTTCATAAGATTCCCAATCTCCTGGGAGATTCGAACGGCTGTTTCCCGTTCTGACCTGCAAGCACAGCCACTCTGAGGATTGTATTCTGGGGCCAGCCCTGGGCTCCACCCAACTTCCCAGACTGGACTTGCCCACCCCTTGCCAGGAGTTCACATCTGCCTGGGCTCAGGAAGCCTCATCAGACCGATCCAACCATGCATTTTCTTCAAGGTCCTCACTTCTGTTTCTCTTGCAATCTCTTGGGAATCACCTCTTCTGGAGTCCACAAATCCTAAGTAGGTCAGGCATAAGTTAACAAGGTAAGGTGACCTGCTTAATCTTCCAGGTCGCAGTGTATAAAATAGGGCCCACAGGAGAAATCTACCTACCACTGGCCTCCTTTCAGGAGAGCCAGTGGAGGTCCCTGTACCTGAGGCACTCCTTGTTGCCTGGTATCCCCATTCATCGTTCTGTCTTTCATCTCACCTTGCACACATCCCATGCTTGGCTCAGCCCCTAAGAGTCTCTCCCAGAGTCGCACAGTGTACCACTCACCCCTCTCCCCGCTCCCTTCCAGCTCCTCACCGGATCTACAAAGGGAATTCCAAAAACATCATAAGCGAAGAAAAGCAGTTCTTTCTCCAGCAGGCTTCGCTGTCGGTACTCCTGGGCAGTCTGAGGACACAAAGGGGAAGGAACCCCCCGGAACTCAGCCCTGTTCTTTAACCCCTGGGAGTGCCCCGCCCTGGCACTCTACATTGATGGTCCCTGTGTGACCCAAGACCTTCTCTCCCCACCATTGCTGCATGTCTGTTCCCCAGTTTGGGACAAAGGTCTCACTTCTGTGTCCAAGGATTCCTCCTGCTTGGTACAGCAACAGTGCCTCTGTAGGTGGCATAACCAGGCTTCCCATAAGGGAAAAACCCCTGTTCTGCCCCTAAACCTATCCCCATTAGTTTCTGGGACAGAAAATCTGGTGATTCTCAGGAGGAGTGGAAATATTCTTCAAAGAAGAATTTCCTCTTGAACTCCTGCAGAAGGAGTTCAATACTGGGTATTGAGCAACCAGTGTTATTAATTTAATCCACCTCTGAGATTGATACTAGTATCCTCATTTTACAGATGAAGAATCTGAGGTGCAGGGCGGATGTGCAACTGTCTAAGGTGACACAATGGAAGACGGGAGAGTAGGGACCTACATGCAAAGCAAGGTCTTTGCAGTCCTAAAGCCCATGTGCTTTCTGCTCTGACGCCTGCCTCCCCTCAGAACCTGAGCAGACCACACCCCTCCCTGAGCACAGGCAGCTGCAGTGGGAGCAGCTGGGTATGGCACTCTGGCCTTCCCACATGGGCTCCCAGGCAAGGCTTACCCAGGACAGGGAGACTGAGTACCTTCCGGGGTCACACCTTTTCCTAGGTGCCCTGCTAATCTCCAAGCAGCAGAAGGAGGAAAGAAGAGAAAAAGAAGACACAGTTACTTGAATAAAAGATAAGGCAGTTCAAGGAGGAAAATGTTAGAGGAGGCAATGAATATTAAGTCATATACTCTATTACTCAAGAGGAAGATGGACATCTCCTAAGGAGCTTACATTATTGGCTTCCTTCACCAAGTGCTGTAATATCTCATTTAATCCTCTCCAAAGACCCTATGAGGCTGCTAAGAAGCAAATTCCACTCCTATTCTTTATTCATTTAACACTGACTGACTGAGTGTCAGCTATGTGTCAGGAACTGTGCTTGCACTAGGACAGAGCATGGGACAGAGATTCGGTCACCAGTACTTACTTATTACACCACCAGTTACTTCATCTCTGGAACCCTAAGAGTCCTCATCTCTAAAGTGGGAAGAATGTTGCCTGCCTCGCAGGGCAGATGACATGATAAAATGAGATGATGGATATAGATCACACAGCACAGAGCTTGCCCAGGACAGAGGCTCAACAAATGTTACCTTCCAGAAGGGGAGTTGTAGTTAAACATGCTACATTGATAGCCGGGCATGGAACATGTGCCTGTAGTTCCAGCAACTTAGAAGGCTGAGGCAGAAGGATTGCCTGAACCCAGCAGGTTGAGGCTGCGGTGGCCGTCAACGTGCCATTGAACTCCAGCCTGGGCAACAGAATGAGACTCCAACTCAAAAAAAGAAAAAAAAAAGCTACATTGAGGCCAAGCATGGTGGCTCAAGCCTGTAATCCCAGCACTTTGGGAGGCCGAGGTGAGAGGATTGTCTGAGCCCAGGGGTTCGAGACCAGCCTGGGCAACTTGGCGAGAACGCATTTCTACAATAAATTAAAAAAGTAGCTGGTCGTGGTAAGGCATGCCTGCAGTTCCAGCTACTTGGAAGGCTGAGGTGGAAGGATCGCCTGAGCCCAGCACATTGAGGCTGTGGTGGCCACGAGCATGCCACTGCACTCCAATCTGGGCAATAGAGTAAACTCTGACTCAAAAAAAAAAAAAAAATAGCTACATTGGCCACTTGGGTTTATTTTCCCTCTCCCCCTTCAGACTCATAATAAGGGGAGGAAAAAGGTATTAACTAAGCAAGAGAATGAAACTGAAGTGCCATCTGAAAGCCAGATGGTCACCATCTAGTGGCCAAAGAGGACAACTGCAAGGACAACTCACATGGGAGGGGATGGTAAGAGGATTCTTTCTGTTGGAAATTCTCAGGATTCCAGAGCTAGGAGGGAAGAACCTGGGTCTTTTTAAAGCAGTGGTATAGATTCTTCTCCTTGTTTTGGAGTGAGATGGGAAAATACTGAAAGATGGGAAAAACCAACAATGGCAGGAAGAAGGGTGGGGAGGAAAATGGAGACAGAAAACAGGTGGGCAGAAAAACAAACAGCATGAAGTGAAAAAATGATAGATCTTGACCAGATGTTATCAAGTGTCCAAGTAGGGGATGCTGAGAGGGGAAAGAACATGGCTGCTGCACAGTTCTGCTCTTCTATGCAACTCAGGGAACAGACTTCTGGGCTAGATAATGCTAATTAAGGCTCCTATTATTCCCCACACTCCCTGTGCTGCGCCCCTTCTCTGAGTGACAAACTGAGCCACTGAACCCACCCCCAGGCCTGATTCCCCTGCACTACCCTGCTCCCCTGCCTTCTGGTTTGGGTTCAGCTGCAGCTGCCCTCACAGGAGCAAGTCTCACCTTGCGAGGGCTGATGGATTTAGCCTGTTCTTCTCCAAGCACAGCTGCATAGTAGGCCAGATTCTGGTTCATCACCTCATCGTCAGGAAAGAAGAGGAGATAGGTCTTGGCACATTCGATAGCCTGTGTATAATTTCCAACTGTAAAATGGGGGAGAAAACGGCTGAGGGGAAGGGTTAATCCTGGGTGCCAGGAACCACTCAGTGTTAACTGTCAGCAAAGCTTGAGGCAACGATGACATGACAAGATGGTGCTCCTACTTAACATGATGGCCTGATTTTGGGGGCAGAAGTCATGGAATACAAAGAATGTGTAATTGATTTTAAGGTGTTCTGTGTCCTCAGGGCTGCCTAACATTGAAACAGAAAAGAATCAGAACCTTCTGCATAACCACATTTAAAAATTCACAAACAATTTAAATACCTCTCACCTCTTAATATCTTATCTCCATATACTCAATCATTAGACCAATTTCAAGAATATTTCCCTGTCTACCTACTTTATTTTTCCTATGGATTTTCAAAAGGGGGGAGATTACAATAGCATATTGTCTCTTTGGCAGAACAGTTCCTGTTAGTCTCTTCAACTCAACTGTAAATACAATATGCTTGTAAACATGCTGTAATGCTTAACACACAGTAGGAACTCAAGACTTGCTGACCTGTTGGTTTTCTGGATACTGATAGGCCTCCCAATGAGTGCTATACCAGGGAAAAGGGCTAGAAAACATCCTCTGAGCTAGCTTTAAACAGTAACATATCCTTACTTTTGCTACTACTTTTAACTCAAGTGCAAAATTAGATTACAAATGTTATAGAAGGGACAAGAGCAGGGTCCTGAGTCTCCCTCTCCCAGCTTTTTGGGCTGCTGGTACTAGCTTCCTGCTGCAGTGGCTTGTAACAAAGTACCCAGGGATCACCTGGCATGGTGACTCCTACAGCCACAGAAAGAAGCCAAATGTGTTGAAGAAGTACAGTGGCCATAATCCCTCCCTATCTTGCCTTTAGCTTCTTAGTTAAGGCAGTAGAGAAAGAGGAAAAAAAGCAGGCCTTACAGTTATAGTAGGCAAACTGCAGATAATTATAATGGGATGGGAGGAAGTCTTCAAAGGGCTTCTCTCGACTTGGGTGTGAAGCAAGCTCGGTGACACAGTTCTGCTTACAGCTGAGGACCTGGACATAATGATCTGAAAGGAATCAGAAAGGAGGAATAACTACCAGGTCACTCTTCAGGATCCACATTCTGGTTAAGATGAATAAATTCAAGCCACTGCAGGAGCAGTCTTTCATCAGATTCCTAGATTTGAGAAATCGAGGAAAGAAGCTGAAAAATGCTGTGTCTCCATTATCAGGATGTTGACCTTAAAGCCGTGGGAGTCCTGGACTCTGAACCTCACGCACCTGTGATGGCCTGGAAGAGGTCAGCGTTGTACTCGAGGTAGTTGTAGCCATCATAGTCATAGGGCCCTTCACAGAGGGCACGGCACTCCTCATCAGCCACGAAGTACTCTCGCAGCGCTGCCTCTAGGTGGGGCACAGCTTCCTGCGGCTGTTCCTCTGAGTAGAGTCTCACTCCCAGTCGAAACTCATGCTACTAGGAGGAAGGTGCAGTCAAACACAGGCCACAGAAGAATCCTCTCTCCTTGTCTTTTGCCACCTTCATGTGGGTCCTAATTTCCTGCTCCTCAGGTTTTATATGGAAAGGGACACCTCAGATAGTGACTACATAATGAAGGCCTTTTGTAAATGGCCTTTACATGTTCCTTTGGAAATTTAAAAACATTTAACTTGCCAGGTTCAGTGGTTCAGCCTGTAACCCCAGCGCTTTGCGAGGTTGAGGCGAGTGGAGTGCCCAAGCCCGCAGGTTCAAGACCCGCCCAGGCAACTCGGCGAGACCTCATCTCTAAAATAAATCAAAAATTAGCCGGGCATGGTAGCGCGTGCTTGTAGTTCTGGCTACTTGGAAGGCTGAAGCGGAAGGATCGCTGGAGCCCAGCAGGTCGAGGTTGCGGTGGCCAGGAATGTGCTACTGCACTCCAGTCTGGGCGATGGAGTGAGACTCCAGCTCAAAAAACAAAAAACAAAGGAATATTTAACTCTAAACCTGAATGAAAGAAATCTGGGAGTTTATTGTGATTTTCTTGTCCTCTTCTGTAGGGCTAAAAGTTTTCAGATATACACAATTTACTTTTTTTTTTGAGTCAGAGTCTTACCTCTGTTGCCTAGAATGAAGTGCAGTGGCACGCTCACAGCCACCACAGCCTCGACCTGCGGGCTCAGGTGATCCTTCCACAACAGCCTTCCAAGTAGCTGGAACTAAAGGCATGCATCACCATCCCCGGCTAATTTTCTGATTTTTTATAGAGATGAGGTCTTGCCAAGTTGCCCAGGCTGGTCTCGAACCTCAGCCTCCCAAAGTGCTGGGATTATAGGCATAAGCCACCACACCTAGCCTTTTTTTTTTTTTGAGTTGGGTTCTTACTTTGCTATCCAGGCAGGAGTGCAGTGGCATGATCATGTAGCTGGGACTACACGTGAACACTACCATACCCAGATAAGTTTTTAATTTTCTGTAGAGATGAGGTCTCACTATGTTGCCCAGGGTGATTATAAACTCCTAGGCTCAAGCAATCTTTTTGCCTCAGCCTTCCTAAGTATTGGGATTACAGGCGTGCCCCAGCTACTGGAGGGGGTGTGGGCTGAGTGGGAGGATTGCCTGAGCCCAAGAAGTAGAGGCTACAGTGAGCTGGGATCGTAACACTCCTTTGCACTATAACCTGGGTAACAAAGTGAGACCTTGTCTAAAAAAAAAATCACTCTTACATTGTTTCTAATATTCCTATTTCTAAACTAAAATGTAAGGGAACATAACTTTTTATAAAAATGCTATATTGAGCTAGGCTCGGTGGCTCAGCCTGTAATCCCAGCACTTTTGGAGGCCGAGGCAAGTGGATTGCCCGAGCCCGCAGGTTCGAGACCCACCTGGACAACTTGGCGAGACCTCATCTCCACAATAAATCAAAAATTAGCCAGGCGTGGTAGTGCACCACCTGTAGTTCCAGCTACTTGGAAAGTTGAGGTGGAAGGATCACCAGAGCCCAACAGGTCGAGGCTGTGGTGGCTGGGAGCATGCCACTGTACTCCAGTGTAGGTTGCAGAGTAAGATTCCAACTCAAAAAAAAAAAAAAAAAAAGCTATATCATCACAGATAATATCTCTTATGGAACAAACTATCTCCACTAAACAAATAGAATAAGAACACTGGAGAACATTGTACCACTTATTGTAGTGAAATTTAAAAAACCTATATGATCCAAAAAAATGCAGCTAGTAGATTAATATGGTCTTTGTATAAGATGGACTATCATGCAGCCTTTAAAAATTATTTGGATCAGCCAGGCTCAGTGGCTCAGCCTGTAATCCCGCACCTTTGGGAGGCTGAGGTGAGTGGATTGCCTGAGCCCGCAGGTTCGAGACCCACCTGGGCAGCAAGACCTCATCTCTACAATAAATCAAAAAATCAGCCAGGCATGGTAGCGCATGCCTGTAATTCTCGCTACTTGGAAGGCTAAGGCGGAAGGATCGCCGGAGCCCAGCAGGTCGAGGCTGTGGTGGCTGGGAGTGGCCACTGCACTCCAGTTTGGGTGACAGAGTGAGACACTAACTCAAAAAAAAAAAAAAAAAAATTTGGATCAGCTGGGCTTGGTGGCTCAGCCTATAATCCCACGCCTTTGGGAGGCTGAGGTGAGTGGATTGCCTGAGCCCGCGGGTTCGAGACCCGCCTGGGCAGGCGAGACCTCATCTCTACAATAAATCAAAAAATTAGCTGGGCGTGGTAGCGTGCACCTGTAATTCCAGCTACTCGAAAGGCTGAGGCAGAAGGATCGTCGGAGCCCAGCAGGTCGAGGCTGCAGTGGCCGGGAGCGCCACTGCACTCCAGTCTGGACGACAGAGTGAGACTCCAACTCAAAAAAAAAAAAAAAAATTATTTGGGAGGCCGAGGTGAGTGGATTGCCTGAGCCTGTGGGTTCAAGACCCACCTGGGCAACTTGGTGAGACCTCATCTCTACAATAAATCAAAAAATTAGCCGGGTGTGGTAGCGTGCACCTGTAGTTCTAGCTACTTGGAAGGCTGAGGCAGAAAGATCGCCGGAGCCCAAGAGGTCAAGGCTGTGGTGGCCAGGGGCATGCCACTGCACTCCAGTCTGGGTGACAGAGTGAGACACCAACTAAAAAAAAAAAATTATTCCCAAAGAAAATTTGAAGATATGAAAAAAGGCTCAAGACATCAGATAAAAAAGAATGACAAAAAATACATACATAATATACCACCATATTAGATGAAAAATTATATATGGAAGACTTAAAAAATAGGGCAAAATATCAACTACTGATTTCCTTAAGGTGGTCAAATTACAAATGATTTTCTGTTTTATACTTATCTATGCTTTTCCAATGTTGTACAATGAAAATTTATTACTTATGTAATCATAAAACAACCTTGGTAAATATCACTTTTAGAAAAGAAAGAGAGAAGGGGATAAAGTTTTTTTCACCATGTGGGGTTTGGCCTCAAGATCCTTGAAGTCGGCCTCTTTCACTCCAGACATGGTTTGGTAATAGTCCAGGTTCTGCCGCATCTCCATGTGCTCAGGATTGCCCACGAAGAAGGTGTGTGCTGCTGCCACAGCTTTCTCCAACTTGTTTATCTAAGAATGAAGCACGACAAGCTAATGCTCACATCCATACTCTGAAGGTGCATGTCCAGATGTGTGGCCCACATAAACAGGAAATCCTGGCCTCCCCAAGCCTTCCATTCAGGGTGCCCTGCCCCTGCCAGGCCCAGAAAACACACCTATGGCAGAAAGTACACACCAAAGATTAGAAACACAGTGCCCCGAGCAGATTTGCTGCTGTTTCCCAATGCAGGCTTAGCTCCAGCAGTCAAAGGCTCTATTTTAAAACAAAGGTCATACTGTAAGGGAGTGCTATGGAAGACTGACTGCCTAAGTAATATACATGTGTGTTCATGATTCAAATGTAATGACTGGGTTAAAGAAAGTCCAAGGCTTCAAGGCTTAGGGGAAAGGAAGAAAGAGCAGTTAACAATTAGACTATTCCTAAGAATATTCCTAGAAAATAATTTTTATTCATAATATAAAATCAAGTGTTTTCGAGACATTCAGGGAAAAGGTGAATGGCTGAAAAATCCTAAGGTCCTTTACTAAATCCAGACATAAGCTCTTCTGACTCAAAGCTCAACAAATGACAATGAAGGCATCTGAAGGGAAAAATGTACTACATGCTACAGTAATGCCCACAGCAATGGACTCCAGCATATGCAAATAACACAGGTTCATAAGTAGAATCCAACAAAATAAGTCACCGATTATCTAGGGATTAATTAACACCATGCAGACCAGCAGCAAATCTAGGTCTAATGACTCATTTGCTGGGCTTTAGACAAGTTACTTTAAGCTTATTCTCTAAACTCAGTGTCCTAATCTGGCATCTGGAGATAGCACTCACTAGCTACCTCACAGGGTTGTTGGGAGAGTTATATGATATATATATATGCAGTTTCTAACACATGGTACTGGGTACATATTAAGTGCTCAATTAAGGCCAGGCATGGTGGCTTACACCTAAAATCCCAGCACTTTAGGAGGCCAAGGCGAGAGGACTTCCTGAGCCCAGGGGTTCAACACCAGCCTGGGAAACTCAGCGAGACCTTGTCTCTACAATAAATCCAAAAATTAGCCAAGGGTGGCAGAGCGCACCTGTAGTTCCAGCTACTTGGAAAGTGGAAGCAGAAGGATTGCCTGAGCCCAGCAGGTCGAGACTGATGTGGCTGTGAGTATGCCACTGCATTCCAACCTGGGCAACAGAGTGAGACTCCAACTCAAAAAAGAAAAAAAAGTGCTCAATAAATGTTAGTGGTATGATTGACATGTAAAGAAACATTTTTTCTTATCATTGGTACTAGTAAAGAAGTCACCCCTGGTAGGAAGACCCAAGGTAAATAATTCCCTATCTCTGTGCCTCAGTTTCGTTCTCGGGCTCTTCTCATCCCTCCCCAACTCCAGCCTTCTTTAGTCCTTAAGCACGGAGACACCTAACCATCTTCTCTCTTGTGGACAAATGCCCACATCTCCTAATCCTGTTCCCTGACACTTTCTCCTTCCAAGGCTTATTCAGAATGGCTTCTACAACATGCATTCTAAAACCCAAATCTGAGGACAGTTCCCTGAAGACTACAGAATTCTCTTCTTAAACTAGCCTCACTTTTCTAGCTTCCTCTCCTGCTGCTCCTGACACACATTCTCACACCCCAATCACAATTGACTCTTTCCCTAAATGCATCATGCTTTGGTTCTCATCCTTCCTCTCTCCCTAGCAGTATTTAGGACAGCCTTCAATGTCATCTTTTTTTGAGTCAGAGTCTCCCTCGTCACCTAGGCTGGAGTGCAAGGGCACACTTACAGCCACTGTAATCTTGACCTGCTGGGGTCAGGTGATCCTCCCGCCTCAGCCTTCCAAGTAGCTGGAACTACAGGGGAACACCACCACGTCCAGTTAATTTTTTTGATTTATTGTATAGACAAGTCTCGCCATGTTGCCCAGGCTGGTCTCAAACTCCTGGGCTCAGGCAATCCTCTTGCTTTGGCCTCCCAGAGTGCTGGGATTACAGGCGTGAGCCACCGTGCTCAGCCAATGTCACTTCTTTGAAGTCTCTCTAATTTCTCTGAAACAAAGCTAGATCCTCCCTCCCTTGTGCTCCCACAGCCCTGTGTACATACCCTGCTAGTAGCCCTTATGACAATGATTCTTAACAACAAAACAAGACAAAGCAAAGAAAAGTCAAAGCATTTTAACTATGTACAATAAATGGAATGTGTAGGTATTCAATAAATGTTTGTCAAATAATTTTAGGAAGCACTATGAAGTGACATGACCAAGGACGCCCAATTACTTTGATTACAGGCCCGATACTCTTCTGAGTAACTAGGAGGAATGAAGGGGAATAAATATTCTAAATATTGCTAGGGAGAGAAGAAGGATGAGAACCAAAGCATGACGCATTTAGGGAAAGAGTCAATGGTGATTGGGGCATCAGAATGTATGTCAGGAGTCACGTAGCTCAGGTGACCGAGCAGCGACAGCGGTGCGTGCGTCTTTGCTTCTGCCCAGCTCCCGCCGTTCGTCTGCCATCATGCCGATGTTCGTCGTGAACACCAACGTGCCTCGCGCCTCCGTGCCGGACGGGTTCCTTTCCGAGCTCACCCAGCAGCTGGCACAGGCCACGGGCAAGCCGCCCCAGTACATCGCGGCGCACGTGGTCCCGGATCAGCTCATGGCCTTCGGTGGCTCCAGCGAGCCGTGCGCGCTCTGCAGCCTGCACAGCATCGGCAAGATCCGAGGCGCACAGAACCGCTCCTACAGTAAGCTGCTATGCGGCCTACTGGCCGAGCGCCTGCGCATCAGCCCGGACAGGGTCTACATCAACTACTACGACATGAATGCGGCCAACGTGGGCTGGAACAACTCCACCTTCGCCTGAACACCGCCCCGCCCGCCCTGGCGCCGCCCTGGTCCGGCCGCAGGCAGCCTTGTGCCTACCTGCCTCCAGCCACACTCTCCCCAGCTTCCGGCCTGAAGAAATAAACGGTTTAGAGACCAAAAAACAAACAACAAACAAACAAACAAAAAAGAATGTGTGTCAGAAGCAGGAGAGGAGGGTAGAAAGAAAGTGAGGCTAGAGTCAAATCTGAGGTGGTTCCCAAGAGTCTCTAAGCCTCTCTTCAGATTGAACTGAAGGTCTGTTAAACTATAGAATGGATACTAGCACAGCTCCTTCTTTTTTCCTCCCCTAAATAAAATGGGAGTAACCATAGCATTTACCTCAAAAGATATTGTGAGGATCAGGACAAATGAGTTAAAAAACAACAACAAAAATGCAAATCGCAAAGTGCTTAAAACAGTGCCTGGAAGTGTACGCTACTCTATCATCATCATCATCACCATCACCATCACCAAAACCACATATGCCTGGAGTGCTCCAAGTTCATTTGTACACTTCGACATATGGCAGTCTGGCATTCCTAAAAATATATATTTTCTTTGGAAACCTTACAGACTAGCCAGAGGGTCCCCCACGGGGAGGGCCAGACAGTCCCTACTGGCGACGTGGCAATCCCGCGTCCTGGATCCAGCCGCAGGAAAAGTGCCATTGGAAAGCAAACTGGAAGGAAGACACAGTAGACCGTCCTAGCGTCTCACTAGTACACTGACAATGAAATCAGAATGGGAAACCTAAGTTGCCACTTTAATTCCCTCAAGGAGCCCTTCGGAGGAATAAAATGGCCATGCGTTTTACTTGGCGTGGACCCTAACCCCAGCCTGGACCTCTGGAGTTAGCATCTGCCCAGGCGCGCAGGGCGAGGCAGGTCTCCCGGCAGGAACCCCGCTCTCTCGGGGTCCAAGGAGAGCGCCCGAGCTAGGAGGCCATTCTCCCCTCTCTGCGGACACTTCTAGAAGTTCCCCGGGTCGCCTGCACACACTCCTGTCCCCGAGAACCCCGGCGGCCCGACTCCGGGCAGGTCTGCACCTTGAAGTAGGCGACCTGCAGATAGTTGTACGGGCTTCGCTTGCGAAACTCCAGCTCCACTTCTTCGCTGAGCGAGTGGGCGGCCGGCTGCCCGAGGCAACGGCGCAGGCAGGCGGCGCGGCGCAGCAGGCCCCCGAAGAAGCGCAGGTCGTGCAAGGCGGCGGCGCCCGAGGCCTGGGTCAGGCTCGGGGGCGCGCCGGAGTCCAGCTCCCACGGGAGGTCGGCGGCGCAGTGGGTGCGGCAGCGCAGGCGGAGCGCGCGCAGGGCGGCCCGGGAGCGCAGCGCCCGCTCCATGCTAAGGACCACCCCGGCCCAGTCCCCGCGCGCGTAGGCCGCGGTCCCCTCGGCGAAGAGCAGATCAGGAGCCACCATGTCCCATTCGGCCTCGGGCTCGGCCTCGGCCGCGGAGGAAGCGGCGGCCACAGCCAGCAGTGAGGTCAGCAGCTTCAACGCGCGTGCCGCCATCCCCTCCTCAGACTTAACGGGACCGCTTGCCACCCGCCACGGAGGCCGGAGTCCCACCTCCGGAGAAGCCCCGCCCCCGGATGAAGCTCCACCTCCCGAGTCGGGCTGCGCATGCTCAGGAGGCTTGTACTGCCTCTCGCTTTCAACCAATTCGAACCCTGACCCCGTGCGGGGAACCTGTGCGACAGTCGGAGCCACGCCTTCGAACTCCGGGTGTGCTCAGTAGCTCTCATGCCCATTGGCCAAGGAATACGGAAGCTCCGCCCACACATCTTTGTGCGCATGCTCTTGAGACTCGCAGTGCCGAGGTATTGGGGGAGTCAGGCGCTGTCATGGAGGACGCGGCAACATCGGGGCAGACGGAGGGCGCCCCAGAAAGTCTAGAAGTGCAGTCGGCGGCAGGTCAGGGTGGTATACAGGGCGGGAGTCAACCGGGGAAAGGAAGTCCTCGCGAGGCACCTCGTCTCCGGGGCTCCGCGGGAGGCCGAGGGCGGGAGCTCACGGCCTGTGTTCCTGGGTGTGTGTCGCAGGAGCCCTGGTGGAGTTTACCCCGACCCCCGGCGGCCTGTCCCTGGTGAGCCCCTACCACGCCTGCCGGGTCGGAGACCCCTTAGACCTCGTGGGGCTCGCACAGCAGGTGCAGAAGGTGAGGAGACGCGACTCGGAAAGTGAATAACCATCTTTGTCTACGTTTTGCTTTGCGTCTTCTGCCTCCGAACTCACAACCTGTGTGTGTGTGTGTGTGTGTGTGTGTGTGTGTAGGGGTGAATAACCATCTTTGTCTACGTTTTGCTTTGCGTCTTCTGCCTCCGAACTCACAACCTGTGTGTGTGTGTGTGTGGTGTGTGTGTGTGTGTGTGTGTAGGGGTGAATAACATCTTTGTCTACGTTTTGCTTTGCGTCTTCTGCCTCCGAACTCACAATCGGTGTGTGTGTGTGTGTGTGTGTGTGTGTGTGTGTGTGTGTAGGGGGTTAGCATTTGTTCTTGTCTCCATTTCACAGACGAGGAAAGCCGACTGTCACTGCGAGTCGGTGGCGTCTTCTGCCTCCGAACTCACAACCGTGTGTGTGTGTGTGTGTGTGTGTGTGTGTGTGTGTGTGCGTGCGTGCGTGCGCGCGCGGTGGCGTCTTCTGCCTCCGAACTCAAACCGGTGTGTGTGTGTGTGTGTGTGTGTGTGTGTGTGTGTGTAGGGGGTTAGCATTTGTGTGTGTGTGTGTGTGTGTGTGTGTGTGTGTGTGGTTAGGGGTTAGCATTTGTTCTTGTCTCCATTTCACAGACGAGGAAAGCCGACTGTCATTGCGAGTCGGTGGCCTGACTCGAACTCTCATTCTGAGTGACCATAATATCCCTTCGTGGGAAGGTTTGCACAGCGCTTCCAATGTACTTTACTTCATTTGCTCTTTAGGACAGCCTTGTAAGGTAGGCAGTACAGAAATTATTCTTCCTATTTAACACGTGAAGGTGTTTCTGGGGAAATTTCAAGATCACTCTAACCCAAATTCTTTAGAGATACCTACTCCACTTATTTTAAACTGCTTTCCATAAGATCTTTATCTGTTACCGAGAGCATGTGGAATTTAACTAGACATCTAGGAGGGCAAGGTCTAAGTTTTGTCCTGTGTCCTCATCCATTCCCAAGCCCCGTGCTTATACATGGATTACCAAAATAAGTGATATAAGGAGAAAATGTGAAATCATGGGAAAAGCACTGGAAGTTTGGACACATGAATATTAATCCCATGTTTGATATTAATTTTCAGGCAGATTACTTCTCTCTGGTCCTCACCTTTATCTTTAAAATGAAGGGCTTGAAGCAGGAGAGCTCCTGCATCTAAAGCTCTGACATTTTTCAGTGAAAAACCAAATATGTTCTTATCTCTTACCAAGTCCTCCAACTGTAGAACCCTCTTCAGATGTAGAGCCCTGTTGCTTTAAAGCTTATGATATCCACTTATCCTTGTGTATGCTATCAGATTTGGCCTTGATTACGTTCAAAGGTCTTTGTTTTACTCAAAAATATTTAATAATGTGCTCAAATTCCCTCACATGAACATCTCTTTTTTATTAAGAAAAATTCAAATACTTAGGAAAACTTTAATTTAAAACCTATGCCTTCTTTTTAGAGAACTGGGGAGCAAAGTACAATTTTCCTGGGTTAAGAGACTATCATGTATCTTTCTAATCAGATCACTCTTAGTGGGAGGCAGGCTGCCAGGGACAAAATCTTGAGCAAACAACATATTCGTATGTTACTGAGTGACTACCGTGTTTATACAATGGTCTGAACCAAAGAAAGAAGGAGCATAGCTTTTGTCTTTTATCCTATAATCTAGTGAAATATAGAAGATGCATTATTGTGCTGCCTCCTTTTCTCCAACATAATCAATCTTTGAGAAGCTGAAGAAAAAGCATTCCGGAGACAAACTGAATCAAGCATAAATATTAAATACTCTCTGAAATGTACTTTTTAGCAGGACTGACGACTGAAATTTCGCTTAGGTATTAGTGTGTGTTCAGAAAGCTCAGGAGGCCTGGCATTAAGGAATGCATTTTTTGAATCAGACTGGTTTGTGTTCACATCCTTCAACTGCCATTTATTAACTGTGAATACTTGGACAGGTTGCCTCACCTCTTGAGTCTTAATTCTTTTTTTTTTTTTTTTTTTTTTTTTGAGTTGGAGTCTCACTCTGTCGCCCAGACTGTGGTGCAGTGGCCGCTCCTGGCCACCACAGCCTCGGCCTGCTGGGCTCTGGTGATCCTTCCACCTCAGCCTTCCAAGTAGCCGGAATTACAGGCACGCGCTACCACGCCCAGCTGATTTTTTGATTTATTGTAGAGATGAGGTCTCGCTGCCCAGGCGGGTCTCGAACCCGCGGGCTCAGGCAATCCACTCCCCTCAGCCTCCCAAAGGCGTGGGATTATAGGCTGAGCCACCGAGCCCAACTTGAGTCTTAATTCTTAGGATGAGGAAGTGAGGTTATCATCTCCAACTTGATAAAGATGTTGTGAGAAGTACATGAGATAAATGTAAAGGGTCTCAGAGTGGTTGGGGCCATAGTTAGTGCTTAGTAATTGTAGGTATCCTTCTCTTCCTTTCTTTTTTTTAACTAAGCTCTTTTATTTACAAGGAACAAAGTTATTGCCACCACCTGACGAACATGAAGATTTATAAGACCACCCCTAACCTGGAACTACCCTAGCTCTAGAAACACCTACTCTCTCATTGGCCATACGTCTCCTGCTCCTTTCATTTGTCCTTTGAACAAAATGCAAATTCTTTTACTATAGGCTACAAGGCCCTGTATAATCTGGACCCTGCCCTCTCTTTTAACCTCACTCTGTACATTTCTTCTCACTAACTATTCTTCAGCTGCATTGGCCTCAGAAATTCCTGGAAGCTTTTTGTCCAGCTTTTTGCATGGCAGGCCTTTTCCTTCCCTGTAGAACCAAGTCAAATGCCACTTCTTAGTGAGATCTTTTTGTCTGAAGAAGGCCATACCTCAATTGACCCAAATGACAGTATTAGTAAATTGAATTTGAATACCTCTAGGCTATACAGGTATTCCAATTCCTGCAGTCTTCACCACTCTGTATTATTAAACCACCTACTTCATTTATTTTTAACCTGCTTTTACCACATAATTGTGGTTTTTTTCCCCTTTTATAATAGGGTATAATTATTTTGAGTGCATATAATACTAGCTTTTAAAAAATTCTTTATTTTTTGGTATCGGCATTACCAGAGTTGTGCTGTGAAATATGGTAGCCACTAGCCACATTTTTCTGTTGAGCATTTGGATTGTGTGGTTAATATGATTGAGGAGTGGAATTTTAAATTCTATTTGATTTTAATTAGTTTGAATTAAAAATTTGATAATTAGTTCAGTTATTGGAACTCAGGTATATTGAAAGAATTTAAGTATGTGAATCAACTTTTTCAGCTATAAATTTTATGAAATCTAAATACAGATCAAGTATTTCTGATGAAAATTTAGCTTCCAAATTCAGCTATGAGTATAAAATAAACATTGCATTTTGAAGACAATATAACATGTAAAATATCTCAGTAACAATTTTTAAAATGTTGATTATGTGTTGAAATGAAAATGTTTTTGATATATTGGATTAAATAAAATATATTTTAGAATTAATTTTACCTATTATTTATTTTTACAATTAACATGGCTATTAGAAAATTTAAAATTTTATGTGACTTGATTCATATTTTTCTTGGACTGTATTAGACTGTCATCTTGATGAAGGCAGGGACTTCTCTTTCCTGTTTGCCAGTGCCTACTCTGATGTCTGATCCATAGTAGTTGCTTAATGTATTTTTGTGGGATGGACATGATTGTTTCAGCTTACTTATATAGGTTTCTGTTTTCTCATTACACTGGCTTATACCTGACTTTTACCTTAATATTTCTTAATTCAAGTTCAGTTTCCTAATTTTTTTTATTAATTGTGTACTATTGGAAGTTAATCAGCTTTTCTTAAAAGTAAGCTGAACATTTTTGACAGACTTCTAATGCCTAAGTGGTAGTCCTTCTCAGCACATGAACTGGTTACTCTAGGTTCTCCTAGCTTTGAGAATTATTTGATCTATTTAAGCTATTTCTGTTGCCTCCCACAGGTGCAGTTGCACATGACAGGCAATCTCCAGTACGTTGTAACTTTGTCTCAGGTCTACATCATAGTGCAGTCTTTTGAAATACATTTTTTTTTTTTTGAGTTGGAGTCTCACTCTGTAGCCCAGACTGGAGTGCAGTGGCCACTCCCGGCCACCGCAGCCTCGACCTGCTGGGCTCCAGCGATCCTTCCGCCTCAGCCTTCTAAGTAGCTGGAACTACAGCCACGCATTACCACGCCCGGCTAATTTTTTTTTTGATTTATTGTAGAGATGAGGTCTCTCCAAGTTGCCCAGGCGGGTCTTGAACCCACAGGCTCAGGCAATCCACTCACTTCAGCCTCCCAAAGCTTGGGATTACAGACTGAGCCACCAAGCCTGCCTTGAAATACATTTTAAATAACAATTAGGAATGCAAATATAAGTTAAAATTTAAGTAGTTGTGATATCAATAATTAAGCTGATTAATTGATTAACAGATACTTTCTACATGTAGCTAGGTTCATACATGAACAGATGATAAGGGCCATGTCTTTTGATTTTCATTGTAAGACCCATCCCTGATTTCAGAAGTGTTTAAACATGAGAAAATAAGTGGGAGACTTGAGAAATACATGGTGTAAGTCAGGTAAAGAGCAAGGGGAAAATGGATTAGATGGAGGAGAGGGCATATTCAGTGTATTTGGTAGCATATTGGAGATCCAAAGAAGTTCAGTGTGGCTGGAATTCAGAGTAAAAGGGTAGAAGCTATGGGAAGTAAACAAGAAGGAGCACTTAATTCTGTGGTGCGGGGTTATGTCTTCGTGGGCTTCTCATAAGCAGTGCTACTTGAGTTGGGACCTTGGGATGAGTGAGCGTTTATGGGGCAGTGGGGAGAATGGGTAGAATATTCTTAGGCACAAGCAAAGATATTAACATAACTCTCTACATTGGGATCCAAATAAGAACATCATGGAAGTCTTTTCCTCTTTAACCCCACAGTTCCATTTTCTCTCACCTGCAGGCTGATGAATTCATACGAGCAAATGCCACCAACAAGCTGACAGTCATAGCTGAGCAAATCCAATATTTGCAAGAACAAGCCAGGAAGGTAAGGAATTACTTTTAGGCAGGTATTCCTTTTTTTTCATTTAGTTAACAAGATTGGCTGACCTTGCATATAATCATTGTAACTTGTCTTCAGTACCTCTTAGAAATGTAGGGGTGTTGAGTAAAATAGAAGGAATAAGCCTAAGAGGTTAAGTATAAGTTTTTTGGTTTTTGTTTTAAACCAAAAGAATGTTCAGTGAGGTAAAATACTTTAAGGGAGAAAAATATTTTCTTCTGGTCAGGCACGGTGGCTCATGCCTATAATCCCAGCACTTTAGGAGTGAGAGGTGAGAGGATTACCTGAGCCCATGGGTTTGAGACCAGCTTGGGCAACTTGGTGAGACCTCATCTCTACAATAAATCAAAAAATTAGCCAGGCATGGTGGCTTGTGCCTGTAGTTCCAGCTACTTGGAAGACTGAGGCGGAAGGATCACCTGAACCCAGCAGTTTGAGGCTGTGGTGGCTGTGAGCGTACCACTGCACTCCAGCCTAGGCAGTGGAGTAAGACTCCAACTCAAAAAAAATTTTTTTCTATTTTATGGAGGAAAAGTACTTACCACAGAAAAATAGGAAAGAAACTTTAAAACCACCCAAAGCCAGCAATGCTCTACGTATTGAAATACAATTCTTCTAAAGGCATTTTTACAGCATAGTAGTATAGTCTAAGTTTTGTTTCTTCAGAATAATCTGGATTTCAGTAGTGATTCATTGCTATGAAAGACCAAGATCCTAAGCACTGAACAATTTCCTTTTTTGTTGTTTTTTTTTTAAGAGACAGGGTGCTGGAGTGCAGTGGCACAGTCATAGCTCATTTTAGCCTTGAATTCCTGGACTCAAGTGTTCCTCCCACCTCAGCCTCCTGAGTAGCTAGGATTACAGGTGTGTGCCACCATGCTCAGCTAATTTAAAAAAAAATTTTTTTGTATAGACAAGGTCTCTCTATGTTGCCCGAACTGGTCTTGAACTCCTCAAGCAGTCCTCCCACCTTAGCCTCCCAGAGTGCTGGGATTACAGGAGTGAGCTAGCAAACTCAGCCAATTTCTCAATTTTAATTGAGCTGATCATCAAATATGGGTACCTGTTACCTCCTGTACCTAATTTGTTGCATCTCTGTGGTTCATAGGTACTGGAAGATGCTCGCAGAGATGCCACCTTGCACCATGTAGCATGTAATATAGTGAAAACACCTGGCCACATTTACTACCTTTATAAACGGGAGAGTGGTCAGCAGTATTTTTCCATTATTTCTCCAAAGGTAAGATCACTTATTCTACTGTAACCTTTGAGAAATTCTTGGCATGTGTGTGTCAAAATGTAGATGTGCAGACTGGTAAGTGGTTTCCTAGAACATTGAGGATGATGTGAGCCCAATATGACTAAAAAAATATACAAGTGCTTAAATTATTTCCCTCATTATCTGTTAATGGACGGATCTGATGTGTGACGTACTCTTGGTTCTGACTAGTGTGAAGTGAAAAGCCAAAACAGAAATTGTGGTATAAGTAGCAAATGAGCTCATTTTGTACACAACCCACACTGATCAGAACGGACTCCTTTGCCTTCTCTAGGAATGGGGAACAAGTTGTCCACATGACTTCCTTGGTGCCTACAAGCTACAGCATGACTTGTCCTGGACTCCATATGAGGAAATAGAGAAACAAGATGCTAAAATCAGCATAATGGACAAGTTGCTGAGCCAGCAAGTGGCCCTGCCTCCATCCACTGAACCCAACTTCCAGGGACTGATTCACTGAGAGTGGGCTCTGACAGCTCTCACAACAAGAACCTGACTGTTACCTTACCGCCCCCGTTGTTGCCTATATGGGAGGTGTCATGAGAATTGAGGGTGAATCACCGAACTTCTTGGAAGGAGACACTGTGACTATAAATGTGGTTGTTACTACTTTTAGTTTGGATGATAATGAATCATCACATCACTCTCTTTGGGAATCATCTCTGGGACACAGATACCTAACCAGGCAGTTTCAGAATACTGGCCAGTGTACTTTTCTTCATCTCCATCTGTTCTTTCCTTATAAAGCATTAGAGAAAGAAGAGTTTCTTTTTTCCACAAAAAGCTTGGTGGATCATATTCCAAAGAGGACTGTTTTCATTCTTTTTACAACTGGAAGTGTTTAAGAGTGGGTTTGAGGCTGTCTCACAGTTGGTGCAGCCAGCTTCAAATTCATCTGGGAACAAGAATGTTGGATAATGAAGGATGATGTAAAAAGAAAAAAAAAAAAAACTTGGCTGGACCAGAAAGTGTGTGCTTCTGGAGTTTCTGTGCTATTGATGAGGTTTGTCTTACCCCTTCTGCTCTTTCTGCCTCACTAGAGTGACTAGAGAATCTGAGGCAGTAGCAAAGGCCAGGTTTGGTGAGGGACAGCTTCAAAACTCAAGAATTTTAGACTTGGAAGAGATGTTAAAGGCTGCCACTAATCATATGAATCCACTCTGTAGTCTCCGAGGAGGAGATCCTGAACTCACCCACCTGAAGCAGAACTAACCCATTAAAATGGCATCTTAAAAACATTGTGAAAGGAAGTAGGACGGTGGAAGCGAGAAACAAGAAAAACTGCCAAATTGTTGATTGAGTTAACTCAGACTGAAACTCATTTTGACCAAAATTATTCAAGAACATAATGGGCTTTAGGCTAAATTACTCTAGTTCTTATTCTGACAGGGCTCTTATAGGATTCTACCTTATTACCTCTCTGTTCAGCAGAATTAACTACATTTATAGCATATCCAGCATGACTGTACTTCCCTCAGTGCCATATAATCTATGGCACTATGCTGTAAATGGAGTGACAGATGTGTACTTGAGCCCACAATTGACCAAGTTTCTTTCTGGGGATGGATGTTCCTCATGCTGATCAGATTGGTAATACCCTAACTCCATCCTGGTGTTCATGGCCTTTCCCTATAAGCTGTGTTCCTTGTGAGCTGTAAATGGTCCACCTAATGCCTAGCACAGTATAGTGCTAGAATCTAACAAGGTCACACAGGTGGATACCTGGTCTCTCAGTTCACATGGGGATGTTTTGTGGAATCAGCTGCAAAAGCCTCTTGCTGGGGTGCTGCAGAGCTGGAGGGAAGAGACATTAGTGGTACAGTTGATTCTGACTACAGGAAGTTTTCCAGGTTTTCAGAAGGTTCTGGCCTGCATGACGATGACACTTTTTTTTTTTTTTTGAGTTGGAGTCTCACTCTGTCGCCCAGACTGGGGTGCAGTGGCTGCTCCCGGCCACCGCAGCCTCGACCTGCTCGGCTCCGGCAATCCTTCCGCCTCAGCCTCCAAGTAGCGAGAATTACAGGTGCGCTACCACGCCTGGCTAATTTTTTGATTTTTATTGTAGAGATGAAGTCTCACCTGCCCAGGCGGGTCTCGAACCCGTGGGCTCAGGCAATCCACTCACCTCAGCCTCCCAAAAGCACAGGATTACAGGCTGAGCCACCGAGCCTGGTTTCACTTTTTTTTTTTTTTTTTGAGTTGGAGTCTCACTCTGTCGCCCAGGCTGGAGTGCAGTGGCACATTCACGGCACCCCAGCATCAACCTGCTGGGCTCCGGTGATCCTTCCACTTTCAGCCTTCCAAGTAGCCATAACTACAGGTGCATGCTACCATGCTGGTTAATTTTTTATTTATTGTAGAGATGAGGTCTCGCCAAGTTGCTGGGCTGGTCTTGAACCCACGGGCTCAGGCAATCCACTCGCCTCGGCCTCCTGAAGTGCTGGGATTACAGGCTGAGCCACTGAGCCTGGCCTGGGATGACACATTTTGAATAGATACTTTATTATCAAATATACAAATTACCATAGACTTAGTGGTTTAAAATAACACATTTATTATTTCATAGTTTCTACAGGTAGAAATATAAGCACAATTGCACTGGGTCCTCTGCTTCAGGGTGTCTAGGAAGCCTGCAAGGCTGCAGTGAAGTTAGTGGCGAGGGCTGGATTCTCAACTGAAACTTGACTGGGCAGCAGTGTGCTTCCAGGATAACATATATCATTGGCAGAATTTCAGTTCCTCCAGGGCTGCTGGCCTGAGGGGCTGCATTCCCCAGCCATTAGCCGGAGGATGCTCTCAGTTCCTTGCCACATGAGCCTCAGCAACATGGCAACTTTCTGTGTCAAAGTGAACAAGGATAAGAATCTGCTAGCCCAAAGTAAATTACGGTCTTATATAATCCAATCATAGGAGTAGTGACATCATCTTTGCCATATACTGTTGATTAGAAACAAGTCACGGCAACCCCTTTGGGTTCCCTCTCACTGTGGGAGCTTTTCTGTTCTCAATAAATCCTGCTTTCTCACCTTCAAAAAAAAGCAAGTCATGAGGCCACTCCCTACCTGAAAGCTTTTTTTCTTCTTTTGTTTGGAATATTGTCTGCTTTTCTCCTATTTCACTGACTACACCTTCTCTGTCTCCTAACCCTCTTCTTCCCAACACCTACCTCTAGGGCCAAGTCTTTGACCCTCTCCTCCTTGGCTCTCCTAGGTGATCTCATCCATTCCCAAGGCTTTATTTATTTATTTTTAACTGTTTTTCTCTTTTATTACATAATGAAACATAAAAACTGACAGAAACTAGTTAGTATATTTTGGCTTATAAAGCAAAACTTCAGTTTAGAGTAAGTCTGAAGACAAATACCTTGAAGTGTTATTCTTCCTCCCTAACTTTCCCACCATCTGCTACCAAAACCAAACCAAACCAAACCAAACACCAAAACACATCTATCCACTACTTAAAACATAATTCAAATATTAACAACTAACATTAATAAGCATTTACTATGTGGCAGGCAGTGTCTGAAGTAACACAGACGGGAAGCCAGCATTTAAACTCCGGCAACCTGAATCCAAAGCCCTTACTCTATTTTATCAGTTTATAAACTGTAATAGTTACCATCTTTAGAACTCTATCTTCATCCCATATGCCCTTCCAACACTTCTATTTCTTTCTGATACCTCAAATAAGTAAAACTTTCTTTAGCTCTTATCTTCTCATTAGTAAATAAGAATCTCATTTTTTAATGACTCAAGCCCAAAACACTGTAGTAATCCATGACTCATCACTATTTCTTACTTCCACTGGCAATACTCTTGGTCCCATCTTTCAAATATCCAATTTGCCCATGTCTCAACTCATATGCCCCCTTTTCGGTTAGGTATTCCTTGTCTAGTCTAAATAGCAATAACCTCATTCTGTTTTGTTTCTTCATAGCATTAATCTAATATTCCTTCTATATATATATATATTTTTTTAATCCTGTGGTTACCTTTATCCCCTCACTCATATCCCATAGAATGTAATCTTCACAGGGGTGGGAAATTGGTTTCTCTTGTTCAATACTACAGGAATGATCAGAATGTAGTAGGTGCTCAATAAATATTTGTTGAATTTAAGATATTTCTACCAGGCCAGACTTGGTGGCTCAGCCTGTAATCCCAGCACTTTGGGAGGTCAAGGTGATTGGATTGCCTGAGCCCACTCAGTTCGGGTTCGAGACCTGCCTGGGCAACTTGGCGAGACCTCGTCTCTACAATAAAAAAGTTAGCTGGATGTGGTAGCATGCGCCTGTAGTTCCCACTACTTGGAAGGCTGAGGCGGAAGGATCGCTGGAGCCCTGCAGGTCGAGGCTGCGGTAGCCGGGAGCGTGCCACTGCACTCTAGTCTGGGCGACAGAGTGAGACTCCAACTCAAAAAAAAACCAAGAAGATATTTCTACCAAATAGAAATATACACTACATATAATTCATCAAGTTGAAAACCACAATCAGAAAAATAAGCTAATAAATAAAAGGCAAATAAGAGTTTTTGAAACCCAATCCTTTAAATACAAGATCACATTTACAGTTTCAAGATCTTCATATTTCTGCAAGCAACATTCACAATATCCTTTTTTTTTCTTTCAACTGGAGTTGAACTGGGGTTCCACCATATCTATCACCATCTGTTTGAATTCTTAGTTTAACCTGAGTTTGCTTCTGGATGCTTGATGGCTTGTGTACATCAAATGGACTGCAGGGCTTCTGAATAGAATAATTTTTAAAAGGCGCATTGGTCAACTGAAGATAAAATGGCCTATAAAGTTGGTTCATATCTTCCTTTACAAAAGGCTTTTTGAGTCTTCCTGTTCTTGTGTTTTGTACACCAATACCAACTTTTCTCCCCACATCTCTTACAGAAGTAGTTGATTTCTTGAGTAGATAACAATTCTTTTTTCTTTTGTTCAGTGTTGTATCTAATGTCATCAATATGAAGAATTTTTACTCCCCATGACAAGGCATTTGATAATATACTATTTGAAGAAATAAAATCATGGTCCTTGATAGCTTTTTCAACTAATAATTTTCCTCTGCTTAAACACACTGTGTCTGGTGACTTAAATGCACTTCCATCATGGTTGGGATGAGGTGAAGTGGTTTCTGCAGAATATGCAGATTCTGGACTTGGTACAGGAGAAATCCAACCCAATGTTTGTGCAAATTTAGCTTCCTTTTTATTTGAAATAAGATAACTGATATCTTTGCTGAGAAATTCTTCAACTTGCCCCCCTAGATCCTTAATATCCTTTTGCAATTTTTCAGATATGGTGACAGAAGGTAAGTCAGGGTAAAACACTTTTCCCCAAAGTGGCTTATATTTGGATTTTTCTGGTCTATTATCGGTTTTCAGAGATTTCAAAGATGGTCTTTTTTTCCATTTTTGACTTGTATTCCACCCTGGAAATGTCCTTTGCTGTGGATCCTCCTGGCTCCGGGGCTCATGGCACCTGCCTGGCACCTACATACTGGATCCGGAGACGGTCCAGCGCTGGGTGGCCACGGAGACAGGGCTTCTCTGGACCTGTTGACAGGACGGTCACCTCTCCCATTCTGCCGGCCACGGCCTCCACACAGCAGAGCTGTGGTGTCTGTGTGCTGGGCTTCTGGGACCAGATAGACTCCAAGGTGCAGAGGAGGAAGGCGCAAAGCCCAAGCTCATTCCCAAGACTTTTATGCCATCCATGTGCTGCTGACTCATGCACGTCTCCAGCCCTGATCTGTCCCTGAGTTTCTTTTTTATTTTTTGAGTCAGAGTCTCTGTCGCTCAGGCTGGATTGCAGTGGCATGCTCAGGGCCACCGCATCCTCTACGTGCTGAGCTCAGGTGATTCTTCTGCCTCAGCCTTCCAAGTACCTGGAATTACAGTGCGTGCCACCATGCCCGGCTAATTTTTTTATTTATTGTAGAGATGAGGTATCACCAAGTTGCCCTGGCTGGCCTTGAACCTCTGGGCTCAGGCAATCCTTTTGCCTCTGCCTCGCAAAGTGCAGGGATTACAGGCATGAGCCACCACGCCTGGCCTATGTCCCTGAGTTTCACGTACACTTGTTTGTCCAGCAGCCTTACTTGACTCATAATCATTAGAAATGTAATGTGCCAAAATTAAACTCTTGAATTCACCCCAAAACCTGTTTCACCACCAGTCTTTTCTGTTTTCGTCAGCTCCTGTCTCACACTGTTGCAGAGATTGAGGGCCTATGCCAGCCTTGATTTTTTTGTGTTCTCCCCATACCAGTCAGCAGGTATTCTCAGCTCTGCCTTCACAATACATCCCAAACATGACTGCTTCTCAACCACCCCTCACACCTGGGCCAAGTCACTGGTGCCTCTAGCCTGGACTGATGCAGTAGTCTCCTAACTTGCCTTCCTGCTTCCATTCCCACATTCCTTCAGGCAGTCTCCACAGACTGTCAGCATCATCTTTTAAAACTATAAATTAGATCACCCCTATTTTAAAGCATCCCAAGAATTTCTGATTACACTTAGAGTAAAACCTAGACTTCTCACCAAGATGTGATGGGAGCTGCCACTTTCAGGACATGCCATGTTTCTGCAATGTTGACCTTGCTGTTCTTCCCACGCACCAAGCTCATTCCTGCGGCAGTCATTTACACCTGTGGTCCCATCTGCTGAGAACACTGCCCGTCGTTTGTGTCTTCTTGTCCTTTAGATCCCTGCTTGAGTGTAAATTCTATGAGGACAGACGGTGCCTTGTTTACTGCTATATCTCTAACATCTAAAATAGTGCCTGACACATAATAGTGAATGAATGAGTGAATGACCACATGGATGGACATCTGTAGCTCTGTACTTAAATCCTACAAAGGATCTAAATCAGTGCAGTTAATAGAAATATGTGAGCAACATGTGTGATTTAAAATGTTGTAGTAGCTACATTTAAAAAAAAAAGTAAAAGTCGGGCTTGGTGCCTCAGCCTGTAATCCCGTGCCTTGGGAGGCTGAGGTGAGTGGATTGCCTGAGCCCGCGGGTTCGAGACCTGCCTGAGCAACTTGGTGAGACTTCACCTCTACAATAAATTTTTAAAAATTAGCCGGGCATAGTAGCGCACACCTGTAAATTCCGGCTGCTCGGAAGGCTGAGGTGGAAGGATCGCTGGAGCCCAGCAGGTTGAGACTGCAGTGGCCGAGAGCGGCCACTGCATTCCAGTCTGGGTGACAGAGTGAGACTCCAACTCAAAAAAAAAAAAAGGTAAAAAGAAACAGGTGAAATTAATAGCACTTTTTGGGGGTTTTTGAGTTAGGATCTCACTCTGCTGCCCACCCTGAAGTGCAGTGGCACAGTCATGGCTCACTACAGCCTCAACCTCCTGGGCTCAGGCAATCCTCCTGCCTCAGCCTCCTGAGTAGCTAGGACTACAGACATGCACCACTGTGTCTGGCTAATTTTTTAATATTTTTTTTGTAGAGATGAGGTCTTGCTATATTGCCAGGCTGGTCCCAAACTCCTGCCCTCAAGTGATCCTCCACCCTGGCCTCCCAAAGTGCTGGGATTACAGGTGTGAGCCACTGTGCCTGGCCTTAATAGCACATTTTTTCTAACCCAGTTTATCAAAACTATTGCATTTCGGTAAATACTGAAAAATATTAGTTATTTTCCTTTTTTTAAAAAGAATTCAAACTCCTCATATATGTTTTATGCTTCCAGCACATCTCAATTCAGACTAGCCATGTTTCAAGTACTCAGTAGCCACATACGGCTAATGCCTACCATTTTAGTGCAAATGTAGGTAGCCCAATTTACTGTTCTTCTCCTCTTCCTGTGAGATCTAGAATGTAGGAAGCTAGGAACTTCCAGCAGGGGAGGAGGGCCTTTCTTAGCTTTTTCCCTTTCCTGAAGGAAGCTTTAGGATATGTTCAGGCTAACAGATGTGGGATTGTATCCTTAGAAGAAGAAGAAGAATTGTGGCTGGACGTGGTGGTTCACATCTGTAATCCCAGCACTCTGAAAGGCCAAGGAGAGAGGATTGCTTGAGCCCAGGTGTTCGAGACCAGCCTGGGCAGCATAGTGAAACCTTGTCTCTATTTTAAAAAAAGGATGATTGAGCTTCTATGCTAAGCACTTCATGTAATCTCACTTCAATTCCATTTTATAGATTAGACAATAGGTTCAGAAAATCAAAATAACTTGTTCAAATATACACATCTGGTCAGTATTAGAGCTAGAATGTAAACTTGGGTTAAAGTTAAGCTGGTATAAGCATTAGGCAACAGTTTTAAATTTGCCCCTTTCATTATCCACATGGCATGGAGGAATGAAGAGGAGCACACAGATGATGAAAGAAGCTCCTTGTCTCCTGGGCTTACAGAACACCTCCAATTGCCACCATCCTGGTTCTTCCTTGTGTTTCTCGGACACAATGGGTCTGTCTGGTGTCAGGCTATTTTCAAGTCTCAGCTCCCCTCATTATTGATGGTGTAATCTCCAGTTAAATCGGTCATCTGCTTCCTCACTTCCTCTTCTGTAGGAAGGACATTCTAACAACTTGGGCTACTGAAGAGTTTCATGAGAGGGTGATAATGTCTCACAGCACCTGGCGCAGTACCTCCGTCTGGCAACCACTCAGGATGCCAAGTCCTACACTCCCTCCCTGCTTGCCAGGAGAGGCAGTATCACGCGACCTCCCCCCCACTCCGCCCTGTCCTTGGCATAGTCTCCTGTGGAATCCTTGATCCTTGAAGTGTTTCTGCTCCAGTTTAACATTAAGGTGGCCTGGAGCATGTGGGACAGGTGAAGGTGAGGGCCCTCCCTTCTCCTGGGGCCCGAAATCCTTCCAGAACTAAAAAGTCTCCTGTAGCACTCTATCCATCCAACTGCCAAAAAGCATACCCTCTGGAAGACTTGTACCTGCCCCTCTGCTGCTCTCTCCTTGGGATTAGGCCTCACCCCTCCTGAGCCGACTCCTTTCCATCCCTTGTGCCTGGGGCCTGTCTCCTCTCCCGGCAGGACTGCAGATCCTTCCTCCACAGTGGCTGCCAGAATACCCTTTCTGAATCAACTTGACCCTGTCACCTCCCTACTTAAAAGCGTATCTTCAAATTGAGTCCAAATCCTCAGTTTGTCATTCATCCAACTAATATTACTATGTGCCAGAATCATTCTCACAGGCACAATGAACCTGCCTCAAGGAGCCCGCACTGTAGGGGCCCCGAACAGGCTGAACTCCAGCACTCCTTCACGGCCTCATCTTATCCAGCCCACCTCCCACCCCACGCACTCCAAGGAGGCGCGCGGGGGCGGCGGGGGGGGGGCTCGACGCGGGGAAACGCCCCCTGCGGCTCTGGTGTCTTGGCTCTGGTGTCTGGCTGCGAAGGCTTCCCAGACTGGCCAGGACGGAGTCGTCCCCTCCCCTACACCCCTCGGCTCCCCCGCCCCCTCACAGGACCTGGGCGCCCCTGGAAGTGGAGGCCCCTCTCCCCCCGACCCAAGACGCGCAGCCCCTCCCTGCTTTGCAGGATTGTGAGCGAAGAGCCAGGGCGAGCGGCCCGGGACCCCCGCGACGTTCCTTGCCTGGGCAGGACCCCCGCCGCACCGGACACCAGGAAGGACCGCGGGCCCCACCGCCATCTGGGATGTCTTGTCCCCAGGTGAGCATCCGCGGCGGGCCGAGGGGTGAGAAGTGCCCGCCCAGGGTGTTGCCGGCGACCCGCCCCGCTCCAGCTCTTCCCGTGGTGGTCCCGGCTGCGGCGGGCCGGGACGGCCCGGGTCGGGGGAGCGCGGCGTGTCCGGTCCCCAGGAGGCCGCTCTGTCGGGGGTGGGTTTCTGGCCTCCAGGGAGGAGGTGGGGCGGGGAGGACGCGAGAGCAGCTTTGGCTGGCGGGAGAGCGGCGGCGGCGGCACGGTGTCTCTGCCACGTGTGTCGCCTGCTGGAAAGCGCCACCTGGATCGTTTTCGCTCCTGCGGAGGAGCAGGCACCTCCACTCGTTTCCCTTCATTAGCAACCTCTGAGTCACACTCGGCTCTCCGCTCCTTCGGCAGCCACACTGTCAGGGTGCCCTGCCCCTCCTCCTAGGTCAGGTCTCCCCCCACTCACCAGCCTCATGGCTGGTCTCCTTTTCTCCAGACTGTCCCCTCCAAGTCAGGCTCCACTCCCAACCCATACCTGACCGAGACTCAGCTTCCTTACAATTCAAGGTCGCATCTGCACAACCACCGCCTGCTACCTGTGGCCACCCCGACAATGTCACCTCCAGTCATCCCTGGCTCCCCTCTGGATCCGGCCTCCTCATGCTTTTGCACCTGTAATTCCGATGGCCAAGAATGCTTCCCCGCCAACTCTGCATTCATCCTTAGATATCCTGGAAAATGTCACCACATGAGTGAAACCTTCTCTTGCCCCCACCCCAGATTTTCCGCCTCCACCCACAGCAGCCAGGACATCCCCTTGACCAACATAACATTTGTCCCTACACACAGCAGCCCTCTCTACTAGGCTCTGAGTTTCTTGAGGAGGGTGTGGCCTGGCTCTTGTTCTCTCTGTCCCCAGAACACACAAGACCTGGCACAGAGAGCCATCACACACACACACACACACACACACACACACACACACACACACACACACACACACACTAAATGAGTAAATGTTGGGTGTGTTGAAAGGGCTGGACTGTTGAATGTTCATCTGAGAAGGCTTCTTGGAGGCCACACTGAACAGGGTTAGATACAGGGTAGATAGGATTTGGTGCAATGATCCTTGGGGATCACCTGAGTGATACTACATTAATCTAACAAACACTGAACAACTTCTGTTGTCAGACCCCATGCTGGGAACAGGGGACCTCGGTCTGCACTCAGGTGGTGTCCCCTGTCGAAACGGAGGAAGACAAGGTAGGCGAGGCCAACACAGAGTGCCAAGTATCACACGGTGAGCACAAAGAGACATGACCATACAGATGAGGGGCACCCAACTGGCTTCAGGGGGCGGGGCAGGGGGGGGAATGTCAGAGAGGCTTCCCAAAAAGCAAAACCACGCAACCTGAGACCCAAAGGGAGGCCCAAGAAGGAGGTCAAGGGCACTGAGAGAGGAAGATGAAGTGCTGAGCAGGCCAGTGTACCAAAGGAAAAAGCTGGACCCCATGCTGATGGTGTCCAAGAAGCTGGGGAGTAACAGAGTCTACTCCTGCAGGCCAGCACTGTGCCAGGCCTCAGCTCTGACCTGCTCCTCTGAGATTTCTCTTACCTCATGGAAGGCTGAGCCCCTCTTCTCTACTCCCTCAGTAGCCAAATTGCTTATCCTTTTGGATACCCCTGCTAGACTATGCTCCTTGGTCTTAATCTTCTTTGTATCCCAAGCACCAGGCACCAAATCTTGCTCCTGACTAAATGTTTGCTCAATGAGTGGATTGTTCCTTATTTCTGTGGATTTTTATAGCCCTTACTCTCAAGTCCTCAACCTTTCTCACAGCTGGGACCTGTGCATTCTGCTGCAAAGAGCATTTAATTGGGAAAGAAGAGACCCAGTTCAAATCCTGGCTCCGCCGTTTGCTGGCCAAGTAACTATCCTGAAACTCAGTTTCTCCATCTGTGTGATGAGATACCACCACTAACAGAGTCTAAGGCTTGCACTCTGGGATGCCAGGAGGGTCAACAAATGAACTGGAAAGGTGTCTGTGCTATGGGACAAAAGTGTAGTTAGAGAGACAGAGTGGAAACTATGGGTCAGTTCACCTGCTTTGCTATTGAGCTTTCCCAAGATGCTCTCTCTTCAGCCCCTTTGTCTTCACCTCCTGCATATGCTCCACCTACCTCCTGTCTCCCTTAGTCCAACTGGTGAATCAGAATGTAGGGACCGTGCTGTTCTGGGATGAGATCCAGAGAACAAGGTCCATCAATCCCAGTCTCTTCTGGGACTCCTTTACCTTGGGAACCTCAGGCCCTCTCTCTTGTGCCCCAGGTCAGGACACCAGTTTCTTTCTGAGCCATGACCAGAGCTTCTCCCAGATAAATGAATTTTCCTGGAAGGATGTTACCAATGCCTTGTCCCTGGCCAACATAGTCCTAGGGCTCTTCTCCATCTTCTGCAGCTTCGGCAGGTAGGTCTGTGTCCGAGCAAGCTCTTACCAAGAGCTGGAGCCAGTGGCATGAGGGAAGGGGAGGGAGAATCTAGAGAGCCAGGCCCTGAGGCACAGGAATCGCCTGGGGGACAAGAGAAAGGGCAGTGGCATAAGAGCCAAGGGGCCAAGATCCTGGCCTCAGTTGTACCCCCACCAGTCTGATACGTGACCTCGGCTAGATCACATCTCTGAGCCTGAGTTTCTTCTTCTGTAATAGGAAGAGCTTGCATTATGATCTCTGTAGCTCCTTCCAGCCATGGCAGTCTAGAATGGGTTTTCTTGAGAAAATCAAGATTCTGTTCTGGTGGCCTTTATACACTCCGTGGGTAGGCTACTTTTGTTTATATTTTTTTTTTTTTTTGAGTTGGAGTTGCATTGTCACCCAGACTGGAATGCAGTGGCCGCTCCCAGCCACCGCAGCCTCGACCTGCTGGGCTCTGGCGATCCTTCCACCTCAGCCTTCCAAGTAGCTGGAACTACAGGCGCGTGCTACCACGCCCGGCTAATTTTTTTTGATTTATTGTAGAGATAAGGTCTTGCCAAGTTGTCCAGGCGGGTCTCGAACCCGTGGGCTCAGGTAATCCACTCATCTCGGCCTCCCAAAGCGCAGGATTACAGGCTGAGCCACCGAGCCCGGCCTTGTTTATATTTTCTAATCATTAAATTAGAACATAAAACCTGGCAGAATATTTGAAATTAGTACTGTTCTAGAAAGTCTGAGACACATATATGTGCCCCCCAAAAGCTGAAAGCAAATTATATTTATTTCAACATTATTTGTATATATTTCTTTCTATAAGTGGAAACATATTTCAATGCCTTTGGGAAGTCAACCTTTAAGGATAAATCCTTTATCATTCAAATAACATCCTTCCAATCTATAACCATCAGCAAGTGTCTTCTTTCTGTACCTGTTTCTCATTCATAAAATAAGATGACTTTACCTGATGATATTTAAGCTTCCTTCCAGCTTGAAATTTTTATGACTCTCTAAGTCTAGGTTCTTGGAATCTAATAAAGTAAGACAACAAAAAAAGCAACAGAAAATCTCTATCTTCTTAATTCAGCCTAATCCTCCAAGAGTGTGGTTTTTATGCCATGATGATGGCCTATATTTTAATTTAGCTTCAGTTTCCTTTAGATACATAGGTCTGGGTCTAAACAAAGGAAATACTATGGCTATTTGGAGATAGCTGAGGTCTAGGGTCAGGCTCTCTTCTTCTGGTGGGCCACCTAAGCATTGCAATCAGGGTATAGACCTGGGAATGGGCCTCCTAGGGCAGCTTTGCTTGGGGGTATGGAGGCTGCCTTCAGAGGGACCTGGGAACATGTGCTAAACAAAGACACAGAATCGAGAATGTAGGGTCTAAAAGAACTCTTGGGAATCATGTTAGAGCATCAAAATATGGAAACAAGAACTGGTAGACCCGCAAGGAGAAATTGACAAATCTGCTATCATGGTTGGAGATTTCAACACCTCTCTGTCAGCAATTGACAGATCCAGCACATAGAAAATCAGCAAGGCCGGGCTCGGTGGCTCAGCCTGTAATCCCGCGCCTTTGGGAGGCTGAGGTGAGTGGATTGCCTGAGCCTGCGGGTTCGAGACCCGCCTGGACAACTTGGCGAGACCTCATCTCTACAATAAATAAAAAAAAAAAAATTAGCCAGGCGTGGTAGCGCACGCCTGTAGTTCCAGCTACTTGGAAGGCTGAGGTGGAAGGATCACCGGAGCCCAGCAGGTCGAGGCTGCGGTGGCCGGGAGTGGCCACTGCACTCCAGTCTGGGCGACAGAGTGAGACTCCAACTCAAAAAAAAAAAGAAAATCAGCAAGGACACAGTTGAGCTCGACAGTACCATCAGTCACCTGGATGTAGGGGACATCTATAGACTACTTCATCCAACCACAGCAGAATACACATTCTTCTCAAGCTCACTTGGAGCTTTCACTAGGACAGATCACATTCTGGGCCGTAAAACACACCTCAACAAATTCAAAAGAATAAAAATCATACACAGAAGTAATTTCTCAGATCATAAGGAATTAAACTAGAAATCAATCGCAAACGATAGCTGGGAAATCCTAAAATATTTGTAGATTAAACAACATACTCCTGAATGATATATGTAATAAATTAAAAGTCTCGAGAAAATTTTAAAATATTTTGAATAAAAGATAATGAAAACAGGCTGGGCTCAGTGGCTCAGCCTGTAATCCCAGCACTTTGGGAGGCTGAGGCGAGAGGATTGCCTGAACCCATGGGTTCAAGACCAGCCTGGGCAACTTGGCGTGACCTCATCTCTACAATAATTCAAAAAATTAGCTGGGCATGGTGGTGCATGCCGGTGGTTCCAGCTACTTGGAAGGCTGAGGTGGAAGGATCACCTGGGCCCAGCAGGTCGAGGCTGCGGTGGTCGTAAGCATGCACGAGAAAATTAATAAAAAAAATCATTGAAACCAAAAGCCAGTCCTTTGAAAGATCAATAAAATTGATATACCTCTAGTCAGGCCTACCAAGAAAAAAATAAGAGAAGACAAAATTACCAGTATCAGAAATGAAAGAAGGGCCATTACTGTAAGTCCCATGGACATTAAAAAGATAAAAAAGGAATACTATGAACAACTCTATGCCCACAAATTTGATAGCCTAGGTGAAAATGATCAGTCCCTTATAAGACATAGCTATCAAAACAGACACAAGGAGAAATCGATCATCTGAACAGCCTTATATCTATTAAAGAAATTATTTAGCCCAAACCCTTCATTTTACAGATGGAGGAACAGAGACCTAGAGAGGGGGGTAGTGATTGATCTGAGTATTCACAGGGAGATGGTGGCAGAAACTGGGCAGGTTCTACTAGGTCCTCTATACTATCAAAAATGCTTGGATCCTGCTTTTAGGCTAACAGAAAAAATTGTTTTTAAAAAGTCTGAAATTTAGAGTTGGAAGGGACCTTGGTGATTACTTAGGGGTGTAGGGTACACCTTTAAGACTATGAGTTGTTAAGAGTATATGAGGAATGTGTGTGTGTGTGTGTGCAGCATGCTTGTGCTATGCAGTATATATCAGAAAGGATGTGAGTGTGGGGGGTGCTCAGGTGTGTGCATGTGTGCCAGTGTGGGAAGTATATAGGAAGGGCATGAGGGTGGGTGATGTGTAGTGGTTGTCCAGTGGAGACTGAAAGAGCTGCCCTGTTTGGGCTGCTGGCCTGCACTTTAGGAAATCCCACTGTGCCTCCTGGATGCTCCTGGTCAGCTTCTTATTAGACATGGCAGTCAGGGCAATGACCAGACACCTCAACATCTGCTCCAAATTGGGTGAGTCCAGGCCCCAGCCCCTAATCCCTGCCCGCAGGAGCACTTGTCTCAGGTCACCCCTCCATCCTCTAAGATCTAGCAGGCCTTCATCAGCTACCCATCCTGTTCGCATCCCTCTAAGAATAGCAGGAGCAGCCCTGGAGCAGGAGCTAGGAAGCTCCAGGGTCCAGCTTCAGCTCCTCTGCTGGCTCACGTACTGATCTCTGGCCAGTGCGCACTTGTCCTGACTTTCAGTTTTCTCATCTTCCCTGCCTCCCTGTTCCCGGCTGATCCAAGTTTCAGAGTGGGAGTCGTGGGGGTGGGGGAGGGGGCAGTGGGGAGATGAGAAATGACCCCAATCAGAGCAGCTGATTTAAAAGACAGTAAAATGTTTGCATGTAAGATTTTGCTTGAAAAAGGGCCCCACAGTTTATCAACTTGTATCCAATTGCAGTCCAGCCCTTGTATGTTAAGGGCTGGGAAAACTAAGACCTGAGGAGGGAAAGACTTACCCAAGGTCATGTGAATGATCTGAGGCAGAGCCAGGAGGAGATCCTAGTCTTCCATCCACAGACCATCCTGGGGGAGCACCTGTTGCTCTCTGGGACCTGAGCGCCCCGCTTGCACAGCTCTGTCTCCCCCACCAGAGGGGAACTAAAGTGTAAGACATAGAAGTGTAAGTTCTAACCTTGGACCCTCTGGGCAGGAGCTGAGCTGAATGACTTTGCCGTCTTTACCACCTTTGGCCTGGCCTCGGCCCTGCTCCTAGGCGTGGATGGCCTTCTGAATGGGTTCCTGGCCGTCACCTATGTGTTAGCTGCCTCTTTCCGCCTGTGCTTTTATTCAACTGGTAAGTGAAACCCAGGGAACCTTAGGACTGAGAGCAGAGGGCTACGGAAGTGGAAGGCTGTCAGTTACCAGGAACCTGGAGTGCCATGACTGACCCCTCTTTTGGAGTCCCCCTTCCTTCCCCCACCAGAGGCTGCAGGCTGCATTGGCAGCACCCTGGACTGGGAGGCAGCTGTGCTTCTTTCTCACAGCATGACCTGTGACATCTGGGTGGAGCACATCAGTGCAAAGGCTAGCAGTCCTTGGAACTGGAGGTTGCACTCCAGTTCCCCCAAACAGATGGAGAAACCATGTTCTGGTGAGGGTACTGGCCTTGCATGAGGTAACAAAGTGAGGGAGAGCAGATTCTACACAAGGCTTAGACCAGCAAGGCTTAGGTCCTCTTCTCAGAGGACCTTTTCAGAAGAGACTTCCTAGGAGCCAGGCACATCCTGGTCCTAGCTGGCTGCCTGCTTTCCCTGGGAAGCCCAATATAAAACCCACACGTCACTCTTTTTTGTGGATAAATGACTTACAGCTGCCACTGCCCCGGGTTTAAGGGAATTCCATAGTCTGGGTATGGGAAGACCCAAAGAGAGAGGATCGTGCTTCACTTAGATACCTTTATGTACAGAGGATGGCAGCTCATCCCCAGTGTTCTTTCCCTGGCAGGAGTTCCCTCCACCTATAGGGGTCTGCCCTGTTCCTATGCGTCCTGTGTTTTGGCTTCCACCTCTCTTCTGACCAAAGGCAACACGTTCATTCTCTGCTGCTTGGCCTCACTCATGATTCTCTTCATGATGGACCAGAGCTACTACCCACATGACAAAATCCTGGAGTCTGAGAACTGGAAAAAAGTGGTTTACATGGGAGGTAAGTGAAAATGTCACTAGTGGTCAGTTTATTATCACTGCTGTTCTGTACCTCTCTCTCAGCATTCCCTAGCTCCCTAACCCCACAGCTAGATAATCATCATTGGACATACTATATATTTACTAACTTTTTATTGTCTATAAATACCTATTATCATAGCATGGGTAAAAGAGAGTCTCAATAGAGGACTTTCTTTTATTTATGCTATAATCCCCAGTGCCTGGACTTGTGCCAATCACATAGTAGATGTTCAACAAATATCTGGAGAGAGCTCAGAGTTCAGTAGAAATGTAGGGAGCACCTACCATATGCCAGGTACTGGGAATCAAACTGGTAAACTAGACAAACAATCCCTTCCTCAGAATTCACAGTCTAATGTATTCAGAGGCCTAGGGAAAAAAGGACTTTTAAAAGAGAATTTACTGTCTGATGACAAGGACGACAGACACCAAACAATGGCAGAACTAAGTAGAAACATACAGTTTTTTGTTTGTTTTGTTTTTGAGTCAGAATCTCACTCAGGCTGGAGTGCAGTTGCACAATCACAGTTCACTACAGCCTTGGCCCACCTGCTGAGCTCAGACAATTCTTCCACCTCAGCCTCCCAAATAGCTGGGACTACAGGTACATGCCACCAGACCCAGCTAATTTTTTAATTTTTTTTATAGACAAGGTCTTGCTTGTTGTCTAGACAGGTCTGGAACTCCTGGGCTCAAACAATCTTCTGCCTTGGCCTCCCAAAGTGCTGGGATTATAGGCATGAGCCACTGCTTCTGGCCAAGAAATATACAGTTTTGATGTATGTATTGTGAAAGTACAGGGTGCTCCGAGAGGGTGTTAGAGGGTGACCTAATTAAGATTGGAATGACCTAAAGCGGGGAAAGGAGCCTTAAGGAGGTGACAGGCAAGTGAGACCTTGCGAGATGAGTGTCCAGGGGAGTAAGAAAAGGAGGTTCAGGAGGTCCAGGCAGAGGAAACAGCATTTGTGACAGCTCTGAGGCCAGCGGTGCCAGATGCATCAGTGGAGCCGTGTGGCTGATACTTGCCGAGAGAGAGCTGGTGACAAACACCAAGGCCAAAGAGGTAGGCAGACTGGGCAGGATTTGAGATTTGATCCCAAAGGCAAATGAGAAGCCTTCAAAGGGATTTATGCAGGGAAGTGATATAACCAAAGCAACTGTTTGCAGTTATCATTTTGCCTGCAATGTGAAGAATAGATTGTAGAGGACTGAGAATGTAAGTAGGAAAACAAACTTTTCATGCAGATAAGGGGTGATGGTGGCAGTGGAGATGTTTTGTGCCCTATTCAATAGCTCAGCTGCTATCCCTCATAGCTAATCAAAGACGAGAGGCAGAAACTGAGAGAAAAGAGAATGCTGAATTTCTGTAACCAGGTCACAGGGAGATGGGTTGACATCATTACAAAAACAAACACACACACACACACACAAACAAAAACAACAACCAGAAAAACCCACTCAAAGCAGCGCAAATGCATTTTAGTATTTATACGCAAAATTTAGTCTTTTACCCACCCTGAGTTTGAAGCCTACGTGCAGTTTTAGCATGACTCAAGTTCTGTTAACATTTTCTGATTTGTGACCACAGACAAGACACAAAGTCTCCCGGTCATGCTGACATTTTAGATAACATTTCCGAATTTACAAAATGTTCTTTTACAATTTTTTTTAGAGGAAGGGGCAGACAATTCCAACATTGGAAGGAAGGGAAGGTCATAACATTTAAAATGATAGCTTTAAATTGTTTTAAAAGGCTGAGTGTACGGGCTCAAGCCTGTAATCCCAGTACTTTGGGAGGCCAGACGAGAGGATTGCCTGGGCCCGTCGCTTTGAGACCAGCCTGGGCAACATGGTGAGACCTCATCTCTACAATAAATCAAAAAATTAGCTGGGCATGGTAGCGCACGCCTGTAGTTCCAGCTCCTTGGAAGGCTGAGGCGGAAGGATCGCTGGAACCCAGCAGGTTGACACTGGGGTGGGTGTGAGCGTGCTACTGCACTCCGGCCTGAGCGGTGGAGTGAGACTCCAATTAAAAAAAAAATTGTTTTAAAGCATAATTGTAACGATTTCTCAACTCTAGAGCCCTGGTCTATAAACAGTCTGATGTCCTCATATTCACAGATGGAAGGGAGGTGGGCAATGCCCACACCGGGCTTTCAGACACACTGCTGCTAACCTTGGACCATTCTCTATGTCTTGCTAGATGAAACTAGCCTTCCAAACCGGTTAGGCAAGGCTGTGCTAGGAGAGGAGAAGGGAGGAAAGGAAAAATGTGAACTTTTAAATTCAAGTAACTTTTACATTTAGTCCAACTCAGTTACAAAGAAAATTTCTCAATACAAGTTTATGTCTTTTATAAATGTTCTAATATAACCAAAATGGCAGCCAGGCACAGTGGCTCATGCCTGTAATCCTAGCACTTTGTAGCCTTAGACCAATAATGCTGTCGAAGCTCTCGGAGCTAGCTCCTCTGACGCCCTAGATGAGAGAGGCAGAATGGTGGTGAGAACCTTCTGGGGTCAGAGCTAGACAGAGCTGAGTTCAGATTCTCACTTCAGCACATCTTAGTTGTAAGAACTTGGGCTAGTACCTCACTATTTTGAGTCCTATTTTCTTCATCTCTAAAATGAAGCCACTAGCACCAGAGCCCTCCTGGGTCGACTTCAAAATGGCTGCTGTGGATATTTTTCTTACCTGGAGTGCAACCAGTCACCTTTTTAGACTGAGGTCCCTCCCCTGAGAGCTATGTACCTCTGAGAACTAACCTCTGATTAGCTTCTGAGATCTTATGTCATATATTTTCTAGGACAACTCCAGTTTTCAATATTGTCTCCTTGCCTCAACAGATCCATGATTATTTTTGAAATGCAGTATTCCAAACTTCCAGCCCATATCCTTAACTGCTTGGCATCCCCAAAAGTGGCCTTGTGTCAGACCATAGGTTCTGGTCTCCAATACAGAACACATGGTGGTTCTTCCCATGTAAATGCTGTTAGCGTCTACTCTCCCACCCTCTTTTTGGGCTCTCTAAGACAGTGTAAGTGCCTAGTTTTTCAGAATCAGGCAGACATGGGTTTGAATCAGAACTTTGTGCAGGTAACTTCCCCTCTGTTTCCTCATCTGAAAAAGAGATTTAATTCTAAATCACTATACTTTTGTGAAGTGTAAATGAAATAATCTGGTCAGGTGCAGTGGTTCACACCTGTAATCCCAGCACTTTGGGAGGCCAAAGCAGGAGTATGACTTGAGCCCAGGAGTTCGAGACCAGTACAACATAGCAAGACCCCGTTTCTACAAAAAAAAATTAGAAAAATTTAGCCAGACGTGGTGCACACGTCTGTACTTCCAGTTCTTCAGGAGCTGAGATGGAAGGATCATCAGAGCCCGGGAAGTTGAGGCTGCAGTAGGCTGTGATTGTGCAACTGCACTACAGCCTGGGCGACACAGGGAGACCTCAAATTTTAAAACAAGAAATAATTTATGTAATATATATAGCAGAATATCTAGTGCAAAGTAGATATTCTACTAATATGGGTACTCTTTTGCCTTTTGGTGGTGAATCTGAGATTCAACTTGTATTGGGAGTTCCTAAAACCACCCCAGGTTCAATGATTTGCTAGGAAGACTCACAGGACTCAGTATATTGTACTCATGGCTAAGAGTAATTACAGCAAAAGGATACAAAACAAAATCAACAAAGGGCAAAGGTGCATGGGATGATGTTTAGAGGAAACCAGGTGCAAGCTTTTGAGAGTCCTCTCCCAGTGGAGTCACACAGGATGTACTTACTTCCTCAGCACCGAATCATGACAGTACATTAAAGTGTCATCAACAAGGAACCTGATCAGAGACTCAGTGCCTGTGTTTTTATTGGGAGCTGGTTGCGTAGGCACCCTCTGCCTAGCATGTACCAAACTTCCAGATTTCCAGAAGGAAGGCAGGTGTTACCACGGTGCTTGCACAAAGTCTAGGCACAGTGAGCTATCAGTTAAGAGAAGTTTCATATTGGTGTAGGGAACTGTTTACTATTCAAGTTTCTAGTAGGCAGCTAAGAGCCAACCTTGAGCCGGGCTCAGTGGCTCAGACTGTAATCCCGCGCCTTTGGGAGGCTGAGGTGAGTGGATTGCCTGAGCCCGCAGGTTTGAGACCCGTCTGGGCAACTTGGTGAGACCTCATCTCTACAATAAATAAAAAATGAGCTGGGCGTGGTAGCACACACCTGTAGTTCCAGCTACTAGGAAGGCTGAGGCGGAAGTTCGCCGGAGCCCAGCAGGTCGAGGCTGCAGTGGCTGGAAGCAGCCACTGCACTCCAGTCTGGGTGACAAGAGTAAGACTCCAACTCAAAAAAAAAAAAAAGAGCCAACCTTGTAAGCAAGCCTTTCTAAGGATAGCAATCTCAAGCCAGCTATGTAAACTCTTTCCTGCATATTGTATACACAATACGGTATTGACCATTGCCCCCTGTAACACTAAAAACAATTAGGATGATTTTTTTTCCTAACGAGGGATTTGGGCAACTCAAATATATTCTTGACTGGGATTGATTTCTGATGTGAATTTGACATAATGGAACCCCAGATTGCATTAGTCTATACCTGTCTAGTTACTTACCCATGTCTATTAAACAGAATTTGAGGACAGGACTCCTGTCTTTTTGTTTGTTTGTCTCTTAGGCTCTGTGAGTAGCAAATGAAGAATAGGAGGGTGGGGATGGGAGATCAGAGGGTGGAGCACATAAGTTAGCTTTCTAAAAACTGAGTGCATTTTTTTTCTTTTCGCAGGTGTCACCATGCTGTTTCTCTCCCCATTCTCTCTGACTGCTTTTTACTGCCTGCTGTGGTCACTCTCCTACATCTTCTTTCCAGGTGCTCTGTGGGGCAAGATGGACTGTCTTAAGCTGCGGCACTGAGGACACTAAACAGCTCTACCAAAAGGCACCCTCTGGCCTCTGGGCTTTGTGTCAGTTCGTTGGGTTAAGCCTGGCCGTGTCCTCACTCAGGCTTTCCTTGTACCCATGTTGTCACATGCTAGACACGGTGTTGCTGTTGCCTTGAAGCATAGCAACTCACAGCAGGGCCAGCCACTGTCACTTCTTTCTCTCTATTCAGAGGTCTAACTCCGTCAGGGAAACACTTATGTCATGTAGAACAGATGTTTTTCCCCCCAAGTTACATATGGCCTGGGTTTGAATTATAGCTCTGTAACCAGTTGGGTGATGTACACTCAGTTTCACCCCTAGAAAAGGAGTGAAGTCCTTTAGAACTGGCATGGCCTCCACTCAGCCCTGCCTGATCATAATGACCCCAATGGTGGGGCAAGGGGCTTCCTTAAGCATTTTTTTTTTTTTTTTGAATTGGAGTCTCACTCTGTCACCCAGAGTGGAGTGCAGTGGCCGCTCCCAGCGCAGCCTCGACCTGCTGGGCTCTGGCCATCTTCCGCCTCAGCCTTCCAAGTAGCTGGAACTACAGGCGCGCGCTACCACACCTGGCTAATTTTTTGAATTATTGTAGAGATGAGGTCTCGCCAAGTTCCCCAGGCGGATCTTGAACCTGCGGGCTCAGGCAATCCACTCACCTCAGCCTCCCAAAGCGTGGGATTACAGGCTGAGCCACCAAGCCCGGCTCTTAAGCGTTTCTTAAACTTTCAGTCTCTGGTTCTGAGAGCAGAGCTAATCACAGAATGATCACTTGCCCAATTTGAATGTGTATAAGATTTTGTAACTGAAAAACTATATTTTAACAGTCTAAAGCTTATTATGCCTTTTGCTCTGTTTAGAGATTAGATACACTGATGACATCACTTGGTTTCCGGGATCTCATGATGTGTATTTTCTTCCCTAAGCTTTAAAATACCAAGCTCTAGCCAGGCTCGGTGGCTCAGCCTGTAATCCCACGCCTTTGGGAGGCTGAGGTGAGTGGATTGCCTGAGCCCACGGGTTCGAGACCCGCCTGGGCAGCGAGACCTCATCTCTACAATAAATAAAAAAATCAGCCGGACGTGGTAGCGCATGCCTGTAATTCCAGCTACTTGGAAGGCTGAGGCAGAAGGATCGCCGGAGCCCAGCAGGTCAAGGCTGCGGTGGCCGGGAGCGGCCACTGCACTCCAGTCTGGGCGACAGAGTGAGACTTCAACTCAAAAAAATAAAAATAAAAATAAAATAAAATACCAAGCTCTAGCTATTCAGATACCACTTAATAGTTTAAAATCCAAATCAAATAGAAATAAACAGTATTGTATGGTAAAGCTGTACCTCATAGGGAATCTGGGTCCACTGAAAGCAATGAGCCCCCAGCATGGACGTTGAACCTCGAGAGAGTAGAAAAAAGTGTTGTGGGCTGGTTCTGCCCCTTCCTCAAAGATGGTGCCAGCATACCGTTTACCATAGGTGTAACTTTCTGAAGTTTTCAGTACAATACATGCAGTAAAAATGCATCAAATCTAAAATTAGATTTCTAAAAATGAAAATCCAAAGAAGCCCATGTTATTACAACTTGGCTCTAAAGAAACAGATGGCACCTTCTTCTCTACCACTGCTCTCTATTCAGCTCCTGATATATCACTTTTATGTTATGGTTAGATGAATATGTCTGTGTCCCACTAGACTTTAATCTCCTTCAGTTTAGGTTTTTGTATTTCTGGCACTCAAAATTTTTTATTTTGTATATGAATTGATTTAGTTGTGGATTCTAGTAAGTTATAGACAGAGTTACTGTAACATGATAAGAATTGTACATATGTACATGCGCTCAGACATTTCACTGTGATGTCTTTCAATGCTGCACATTCATTTTAGTGCTACCCTTTTTTTTGTTGTTGTTGTTGCCCAGGCTGGAGTGCAGTGGCATGCTCATGGCCACTGCAGCCTTGACCTGTTGGGCTCAGATGATCCTTCTACCTCAGCCTCCTAGTAACTAGAACCACATGCCTGGTTAATTTTTTGATTTATTGTAGAGATGAGGTCTTGCCAAATTGCCCAGGCTGGTCTCGAACCCGCGAGCTCAGGCAGTCCTCTCACCTTGGCCTCTCAAAGTGCTGGGATTACAGGCGTGAGCCACCACACCTGGCCCAGTGCTGCCCTTAATCAACATTTTTTAAGAACTCCAGTTTCCCATAAACTCTCAGGGACCAGCAGTTTTTGCACAGTGCCTGAATATAGTATGTACTCAAAAAACAAACAAATAAACTTGTTTTACTCTGAACCAACCAAATTTAGTCCGAAAATCTAACATTTGAGATTAGCCAATGATGTCCTATTAGTAAATCATACTAGTTATCAGATTTGGGCTCAGATGACTTCTAGCTGTTTCTAAAACTTCAAACTATGTTCAGTCGCAATTCTGAAAGAAGATTTCTAAGTCCATTTTAAGTGACAGCAGTAGGATAAATATATAGACCCCCAAGAGGATGGTTTTGAAAAGTAAAATACCCATTTGGATGTGTACATTGTGGTTTGTTTGTAACAATAACTCATATCTTATTGCCTCTGTTTTTTGTAGATTAATGACACTAGAATAGTTATAGGTGAGCTGAGAACCTCTTGATTTTTTCTTTCTTTTTTTTTTTTTGAGTCGGAGTCTTACTCTGTGACGCCCAGACTGGAGTGCAGTGGCATGCTTCCGGCCACCGCGGCCTCGCCCTGCTGGGCTCTGGTGGATCCTTCCGCCTCAGCTCTCAAGTAGCCAGAACTACAAGCGCGCGCTACCATGTCCGGCTAATTTTTGATTTATTGTAGAAATGAGGTCTCGCCAAGTTGCCTGGGCGGGTCTAGAACCCGCAGGCTCAGACAATCCACTCGTCTTGGCCTCCCAAAGTGCTGGGATTACGGGCTGAGCCACCGAGCCTGGCCAGAGCCTCTTAATTAACAGAGAAGGATATGTGCTTCCTATCAAATCTCCGGAAATGTGGCTACACTTCTACATGGGCTTGGGAGTCTCAGATGCCAATGCTACCCATGGTCCATGGGTAAATTGCCTTCATTTTCTCAGACAGTGGTTTTCTAAAACAGAATGGCTCTTCTCGGGCTTCTTTGTAGGAACAAGTGAGAAGACTTTAAAAATGCGTTTCTCAGATGAACAAATGAAGTCAGAGGAGTCTAGGCATTTCTGCTAGTCCTAAACTTGGAAAAGAGTGTAGATTTCCTTCTGCCCAGCTTTTTTTTTTTTTCTTTGAGTTGGAGTCTCACTCTGTCGCCTAGGCTGGAATGCCATGGCACACTAACGGCCACCTCAGCATTGACCTACTGGGCTTTGGCGATCCTTCTGCCTCAGCTTTCCAAGTAGCTAGAACTACAGGTGTGTGCTACCACGCCCAGCTAATTTTTTATTTATTGTAGAGATGGGTGGGTCTTGAACCCGTGGACTCAGGCAATCCACTCGTCTTGGCTTCCCAAAGTGCTGGGATTACAGGCTGAGCTACAGAGCCTGGCCTCTGGCCAGTTTTTAATCCTTCCTTCCTTACCTGAAGTGCTACTCCTTTGTCTGGTGAGCAGAATCAAGTAACTGAGAATTCTGCTACTTTTTTTTCAGCATGGTAACCTTAAGATGTTTAATTTCTCTAAGCCCATTTCCTTATCTGTAAAATGGAAGACTTACTTCCTCTCAGGGCTGTTTTGTGGGTTAAATACAGTGACACATGAAACACCTAGAATAGTAAATGGCATTTAAAAGATGCTAAATAAATGTTAGATCACTGTCCTCTAGCCTTTCTCTCTTCCCAGATATCTATCTTTTCATTTAAAATAATGATAGTAATAGTTAACATTTCCTATATAGAGTAAATGTATAATTAACCTTTAATATGGGCCAGGCACGTTGGCTCAAACTATAATCCCAGCACTTTGGGAGGCCAAAAGGTGAAAGGATTGCATGAACCCGCAGGTTCGAGAACAGCCTGGGCAACATGGTGAGACCTCGTCTCTACAATAAATCAAAAAATTAGCTGGGCATGGTAGTGCGCACCTGTAGTTCTGGCTGCTTGGAAGGCAGAGGTGGAAGGATCGCCTGAGCCCAGCAGGTCGAGACTGTGGTGGCCGGGAGCATGCCACCGCCCTCCAGCTTGGGTGACAGAGTGAGACTCAAACTCAAAAAAAAAAAAATTACTGTGTTATACTATGTAACTTACTATGAGCCAGGAACATTCCTTCAACTTTACTATTTCACTTGATCCCTGAAACAGTTCAATGAGGTAGGCGACCACAAGATTAAGGTCAGCAGTTCTCAAACTGTGGTCTGTAGAACCCTGGGGTTTCTGAGACCTTTTCGGTGTCATAGCTATTTTCTGAATAATCCTAGCAGAGACTAAAATGTCACATTGTTGAAAATTTTGCTAAGGGTACAATGCTGGTGTCTTGGTGTGAATCAACGCAGTGGCTCTAAACCAGGGGTCCTAACTCCCAGCTGTTAGGAACCAGGCCACACAGCAGGAGGTGAGCAGCAGACAAGTGAGCGAAGCTTCATTTGTATTTACAGCTGCTCCCCATCACTGGCATTACTGCCTGAGCTCAGTTTCCTGTCAGATCAATTGCAGCATTGGATTCTCATAGGAGCACAAACCCTATTGTGAACTGCGCATGTGAGGGATCTAGTTTGCACGCTCCTTATGAGAATCTAATGCCTGATGATCTGAGGTGGAACTGAGGCAGTGATGCTAGCGCTGGGGAATGGCAGCCAATACAGATTAACATGAGCAGTGAAGTTAGACTGCATACCCTTCCCACCCTAGTCTGTGGAAAAATTGTCTTCCATGAAACCAGTTCCTGATGCCAAAAAAGCTGGGGACCGCTGCTCTAAATGGCTGTGTGGTCATTGTACTTTTCACTGCCACATGCTCACAGTAAAAAAGAAAACAAGATGAAGCAGTACAAATTATTAATTTTATTAAATGTTCACCCTTGAGTACCTATCTTTTTAATATTCTGTGCAGTGAAATGGAAAGTACACATGAAGTGCTCCTGCTGCATACTGCAGTTATGATGGTTTTCTTGAGGAAAAGTACTGGTTTGTGTTTGAGCTGAACTAGAGTCTTTTCCTATGAAACACCAAAGGATTGACACACTAGGGTTGTTCAGACTTGGCTTTCTTAAAATATTATCTAAGTAAGCCTGTTGCTTCAAGAAAAAGTTTTTGTTGCCAAGGATACAATTTGAGCTTCCAAGTGAAAACTAGAATTGTGGAAAACTTGTATCTACCACTGTGAAATTGATACTTTCCAGTATTCAAAGATTTTTCTGATAAGATCAGCAGGAATTAATGAATGAGTATTTCTAATGTCATATAATGCAGTGTGCCAACATTTGGAAGATCGGCGTAACTCAGTGAACCAATGTTTTCTAAGTGACCAATGTACAATGTTACAAAATCATGCATGAGTGAAAGATCCATTCAATCAAGCAAGATTCAAAAGTCAAAGAATGTTATTGTAATAGTATAAAAAGTTCACAGAAACAAAGATCTGAGTACCACATGTGCTTACTCATATGTGGACCTTGAACATTTATCATAATACCATAAGAAAGGGATTGGCAGTAGTGGGACACTGCCGGAGGGGGGCACATAACATCAATAAGGGTACCTACACTTTACCTGTATGATGACCACGTATGTACCTAAACTTCACTCGTACCCCACATTTTTTTTTTTTTTGGATTTTTTTTTTTTGAGTTGAAATCTCACTCTGTCGCCCAGACTGGAGTGCAGTGCTCCGGCGATCCTTCCACCTCAGCCTTCCAAGTAGCTGGAACTACAGGAGAGCGCTACCAACCAGGCTAGTTATTTTATTTATTGTAGAGATGAGGTCTCGCCAAGTTGCCCAGGCGGGTCTCGAACCCGCGGGCTCAGGCAATCCACTCACCTCAGCCTCCCAAAGGCGCGGGATTACAGGCTGAGCCACCGAGCCCGGCTTGTACCCCACATTTTAAAAATAAAATAATTTAGCCGGGCTCGGTGGCTCTGCCTGTAATCCCACGCCTTGGGAGGCTGAGGTGAGTGGATTGCCTGAGCCCGCGGGTTCGAGACCCGCCTGGGCAACTTGGCGAGACCTCATCTCTACAATAAATAAAAAATTAGCCAGGTGTGGTAGCGCGTGCCTGTAATTCTGGCTACTCGGAAGGCTGAGGCGGAAGGATCGCCGGAGCCCAGCAGGTCGAGGCTGCGGTGGCCAGGAGCGTGCCACTGCACTCCAGCCTGGGCGACAGAGTGAGATTCTAACTCAAAAATAAATAAATAATAAAAATAAAAATAAAATAATTTTTAAAAAATGGTTCACTAGCCGGGCTCGGTGGCTCAGCCTGTAATCCCGCGCCTTTGGGAGGCTGAGGTGAGTGGATTGCCCGAGCCCGCGGGTTCGAGACCCGCCTGGGCAGTGAGACCTCATCTCTACAATAAATCAAAAAATCAGCCGGGCATGGTAGTGCATGCCTGTAATTCCAGCTACTCGGAAGGCTGAGGCGGAAGGATCGCCGGAGCCCAGCAGGTCGAGGCTGCGGTGGCCGGGAGCGGCCACTGCACTCCAGTCTGGGCGACAGAGTGAGACTCCAACTCAAAAAAAAAAAACAAACAAAAATGGTTCACTGATCAGATTCCATGTTGCAACTAACCTTTAAGAAACTACCACTTGCTGAGTTTTATCTACAGTGATCAAAAAAGGCTATAAATACCCCCTCTTGCCGGGTTTGGTGGCTCAGCCTATAATCCCGAGCCTTTGGGAGGCTGAGGTGAGTGGATTGCCTGAGCCCGCAGGTTCAAGACCCGTCTGGGCAGCGAGACCTCATCTCTACAGTAAATAAATTAAAAAATCAGCCGGGTGTGGTAGCGCATGCCTGTAATTCTGGCTACTCGGAAGGCTGAGGCAGAAGGATCGCCGGAGCCCAGCAGGTCGAGGTTGCAGTGGCCGGGAGCGGCCACTGCACTCCAGTCTGGGCGACAAAGTGAGACTCCAACTCAAAAAAAAAAAAAAAAAAAAATCCCCTCTTTTCTAACTACATGAGGTTGTCTTTTCTTCGTATACTTCAAACAAAAAAATATGAGACTCCAGAATATAGAAGCAGATACGAGAATACAGCTGTTTTCTATGAAGCTGGGTATTAAAGAGATTTGCAAAAATGTAGGACAATGCCACTATTCTCACTAAATATTTTTGCCAATTTTTTTCACAAAAATGTTACTTATGTTAATCTATAATGGATTTTTATAAATTTAAAAATCAATATTTTTAAGACTTTTATTTCTAATATGGCAAATATGCTACATATGAGTCACATAAACAAAAGCTCTTTCGGGTCCTCAATTTTTAGAATGTAAAAAAGTCCTGAGACCAAAAGGTTTGAGAATTACTGACTTAGGTAGATTAAAATTTGCCCCCACAATTAGTAAGCGTGGACCTCAAACCCAGGCAGCCTGACTTACCAGTCAGTGCTCTCTTTGTTGGTTTTTGCTATAGGGCTTTATCCAGGAGAAACTGGTAATGGATCATATTAGGATTAGGGAATTCCAGGCAGGTAAGCAGAGATGATGTATTCCTGGTTTTCATTGATTATGCTTGTAAGAGCCTTAGCATTCAACCTTATTCCAATTATGAATAAAATAACCTTACCTTGGTATTTCTCAGAGGTAGATGAAGCTTTCTTTAAAATGTGAATAAAAGCCGGGCTTGGTGGCTCAGCCTGTAATCCTGCACCTTTGGGAGGCTGAGGTGAGTAGACTGCCTGAACCCGTGGGTTCGAGACCCGCCTGGGCAGCGAGACCTCATCTCTACAATAAATCAAAAAATCAGCTGGGCATGGTAATGCGCGCCTGTAATTCTGGCTACTCAGAAGGCTGAGGCGGAAAGATCGCCGGAGCCCAGCAGGTCGAGGCTGCGGTGGCCGGGAGCGGCCACTACACTCCTGTCTGGGTGACAGAGTGAGACTCCAACTCAAAAAAGAAAGAAAGAAAGAAAAGCTCAAAAAATCACCTATTGGGTACAATTTGCACAGGTGGGAATGGTGGGTATACTTGAAGTCCAGACTTCTTCACCACTATATAATGGAACCACGTAACCAAAAACTATTTGTACTCCCTAAAGCCATTGAAATAAAGAAAAATAAAAAATAAAATAGAACAATTATAACAAAAAGCTGGTTATATTTTATTAAACCAATTTTACAGTCACCCACAGTTTGAAAAACTATGCTCTGCTAGAGTGCTTCTTCAAGACAAGAATATACCCAAGTCTGAGACATGTTAACGCAAGCAGTTCCCAACTAAGGATCAGAATCTTTCCAAACAATGCTCATGTATTACTTGGTTATCTGAGACCTGAAATGTTTTTCATGAAACAATCTGAAAGGTGGTTGGGAAGGAAAGTAACATTTACTAAGTGCTATGGTTTGAATGTGTCCCCCAAAGTTCACCTGTTAGAAATTCAATCCCCAATTTAGCAGTGTTAAGAGGTAGAACCTTCAAGAAACAATTAGGTGATGAGGGCTCTGCCCTCATGAATGATTATTCTTGTAGTTATGGTCAGAGTGGGTTCCTGATAAAAGGATGAGTTTGGCCTCCTTCCTCTTCCTCTCTCATGTGCACTCACTCTCTTGCTTCTCAGCACCTTAAGCCACAGGATTATGCAGCAGAAGGCCCTCACCAGATGGTGGTCCCTCCACCTTGGATATTCCAGTCTCTAGAACTGTAAGAAATAAATCTCTGTTCTCTCTCTCTTATATATATATATATTTATATATATATTTTTTTGAGTTGGAGTCTCACTCAGTCGCCCAGACTGGAGTGCAGTGGCCACTCCCAGTCATCGCAGCCTTGACCTGCTGGGCTCCAGCGATCCTTCCACCTCAGCCTTCCAAGTAGCTGGAACTACAGGTGCATGCTACCACGCCCGGCTAATTTTTTTTTTATTTATTGTAGAGATGAGGTCTCGCCAAGTTGCCCAGGCAGGTCTCAAACCCGCAGGCTCAGGCAATTCATTCACCTTGGCCTCCCAAAGCGCGGGATTACAGGCTGAGCCACCAAGCCCGGCTGTTCTTTATATTAATAAGTTACCCAGTCTCAAGTATTCTGTTATGGCAGCACAAAAAGGACTAAGACACTGAGTATTACACACATTATTTTATTTCTCAACAATCCTGAAAGAAAATATTACTCCATTATGCAGATGAGAAAGTATAGCTCAGAGAGATTAACTGGTACTTGACCCCAGGTCATTTTACTCCAAAACTGCTCTTTTTAGCATACTACGGCATTTCCTCATATTTGTAAGGATAGTTCCTTCTAACCCCTTACTCCTCCAAAAATTCAAACATTTCCATTCCACGCAAATTTAGCAGGATGCTATAGAACCTAATTACCATTTATGGAATAACCTGTTTAGAGATACTTAATTATAACTTGGACTCTTAAAAACATTCTCCAAAGTGGTAGCAAGTTTCTTAACATCCCGTTAACTCCCCTATTTACTCCTAAAATATGCCACAGCATTGGGAACAGTGGTCTCAGTGACTTCAGAGGGAGTAGGGAGACAGAGATTTGGACAGCTTGAGACTTTCCCAGCACTAGCGGGGGAGATAAAGGCATTTCCAGCTTAAAGGTGGCTTTGTCTGGTTCATTTGCCCTATCTGAGTGGTCTGCCTCATTTCCATATTTATTTAGGTCTCTGAAATCCTTCTCTCCCTATTCCCAAGGAATATCTGGCAATGAGATATTCTGGAAGAGCAACCTCTTCTGAAAAACATTAAACTTCACTGCTAAAACTGAGGTGTGGACCAGTCTTGGTGGCTCAGTCTGTAATCCCAACACTTTGGGAGGCCGAGGTGAGTGGACTGCCTGAGCCCGCTGGTTTGAGACCAGCCCGGGCAACTTGGCGAGCCGTCATCTCTACAATAAATCAAAAATTAGCTGGGTGTGGTAGCACATGCCTGTAGTTTTGGCTACCTGGATGGCTGAGGTGGAAGGATCACTGGGGTGGTTGTAAGCTGTCATTGCACTCCAGCCTGGGTGATGGAATGAGACTCCAACTCAAAAAAAAAAAAAATTCAGGTGCGAATTGCCATTCTTGATACAAATGCCTGAAGCAGTAACTATTTTACATTTCTACACCTAAAAATGTCAACTGGATGAGGTGACTGTTTCCTGAGGACCAGTCTGAATATTCCCATCATGACACCATTTCTAACCCTAATAAAGTAGTTCCAAAAATGAAAAACAAAAAGCATTTGTACTCCTCTCTCCTCTCTTGCATCTTGATGATGCAAGCCTGCTGCTAGCTCCCCTAGCTTCAAGTCTCTAACTCTGATCAGTGACTCATATGGGAGTAAAGGGGCCACATATATGTATCTGCATGCCTAAACATTTAGGATCAGCCGGGTCTGCAGAACTCCAGTCCCAGGAAGAATGAAAAGTGGAAGCAGTCATGTTCTTTCTCACCTCTTTACCCTGCTTCTGAAAGAGAAAAGGTGCCTTCTGCTCATCTCAAATTTTCTTGCCTATTTCATTATTTTTTATTCCATTTTCCATGGTAAGGCACTTGCTAAAAGTATGAGAAAATGAACATTTTGTTAGTACTTTATTTGCATTTTTGGAGACGATATACAGATTTACAGGAAACATTGATTTTCCCCCCAAACATTAGAAAAAGGTTTAAAAAAAAAAAAAAATCTACTGTCTTAGAAGAAAAGTCTCCAGCAAGCACACGGTCAACTCAGATCGGAGGAACCAGTGAAGTGGAAGTTACATATAGGCAGTAAATTCAGAATTCTTCACAAATGGCTTCTTGTCTAGTTGTGTTAGGCTCCAAATGGGCCATCTCAGCTTACATACAAACAAAGCCTCTAGGGTCCCATCAAGTATGGATACAGGACTCACTCTCCAGGAGGCTGCATCTGTTTACAGAACTCATCAAACTGCTGCTGCTCCAGTTCTGTCATGACTCTGTTGAGGGCATAGATCTGAATGGGAGAAACAGGTATGTCTGTTAGCAATGGAAGCAGCTGCTCAACATATCTACTTTTTTTTGAGTTGGAGTCTCACTCCGTTGCGCAGGCTGGAGTGCAGTGGCAAGCTCACGGCCACCCCAACATCGACCTGCTGGGCTCCGGCGATACTTCCACCTCAGTCTTCTAAGTAGCTGGAACTATAGGTGCACACTACCACGCCCAGCTAACTGTTTGATTTATTGTAGAGATGGGGTCTTGCCAAGTTGCCCAGGCTGTTCTCCAACCTGTGGGCTCAGGCAATCCCCTCACCTCGGCCTCCCAAAGTGTTGGGATTACAGGCTTGAGCCACCGCACCTGGCTGCTCAACATATCTTCTGGCATAACAGGCTGTAACATCTGAAAATGCCAGAACCGTACCAGTAATGGTCATGCAGGGATAGTGACATGGGAACAGGAAAGGTAGATGTTACTTCCATCTGGGGAATTAGGAAGGTAGTGGTGCAGCAGGTGGCTTGATTTGGTCTTTCAGGGATAATAGGATTTGAGCAGGTAGAATTTGGGGATGGGACATGATAGGTGATGGGGGAGGGTATTATGCATAATTAAGTATGATGGCAAAGTATAGGGTCAGTTCTGGAAACTTCAAGTATGCCAATATGAAGGATATTATAAAGTGGGGGTTGGGGAGTTGGAGAAAACAAGAAAAGCATGTTGGGGCCTCAAATGCCATGCCAAGGAATCTGGACTATATCAAGCAGACTCTGGAGACTCAGCAAAGATAAGTGTGCAGGGGACCAACTTGTGTCTATCTGTGCTTTGGAAGCACATCTGTTCCAACAGGAACATGTTCCAGGGAGGAAGTAGTGGGAACATGGCCTAGGGCAGGCAGTAGGAGTGGAAAGAGACATTCTAAGGTGAAAGGCAGGGTAACTATACCTAATTCCTCATTTTTCTTTATCCTTACACTAATTAACCTATTCATTAAAGCAGTGGTCTCCAACCTTTTTTGGCATCAGAAACCAGTTTTGTGGAAGAATTTTTCCACGGACTGGGGGACTGGGGAATGGTTTCAGGATGATTCAAGTGCACAACATTTATTGTGTACTTTATTTCTATTATTATTGTTATATTGCAATATATGAAATTATTATATAACTCACCATAAAAAAGAAAGATGGAAGTGATAAATAAAATGGGTGGGTCAAGCGTGGACTAAAGTGTCGGATCCTGACTTAAAGTCTACCACCAGATGCAGCTATACAATCTAAGTATATCAACTCACTTGCCACTCACTGATAGGATTTTGATATGAGTCTGCAAGCAACTGATTTTTTTTTTTTTTTTTTTGAGTCGGAGTCTCACTCTGCCGCCCAGACTGGAGTGCAGTGGCCGCTCCTGGCCACCGCAGCCTCGACCTGCTGGGCTCCGGCGATCCTTCCGCCTCAGCCTTCCAAGTAGCTGGAACTACTGGCGCGCGCTACCACGCCTGGCTAATTTTTTGATTTATTGTAGAGATGAGGTCTCGCCTGCCCAGGCGGGTCTCGAACCCGCGGGCTCAGGCAATCCACTCACCTCAGCCTCCCAAAGGCAGAAGGATCGCCGGAGCCCAGCAGGTCGAGGCTGCGGTGGCCGGGAGCGGCCACTGCACTCCAGTCTGGGTGACAAAGTGAGACTCCAACTAGGAAAAAAAAAAAAAGTTAAATTTTATGTATATTTTACCACAGCAAAAGTAAATGTTTAAAAAATGCTTAGTGAAGGAAGTCAGACACAGTAACATATATAAAAGTTCAGAAACACACAAAACTACATAATATGCTGTTACACTACAAATTATTATCTAGCAATACATAGTAAATGAATATGGAACAGCAAGGGAATGGTTAGCATAAAATTAAACAAAAAGGGTACTGATGGTGGGCAGGGTCAGGTACATGACCAGAAAGGGGCATGCAGAGCTTTCAAGTTATTAGTCATGTTCTATTTTTTTAGTTGGGTGGTAGATACAAGGGTGGTTACTTCTGCTTTAAGTTACACATTTTAGGCTGGGCTCGGTGGCTCAACCTGTAATCCCATGCTTTGGGAGGCGAGGTGAGGGAATTGCCTGAGCCTGAGGGTTCAAGACCCGCCTGGGCAACTTGGCGAGACCTCATCTCTACAATAAATCAAAAAAATTAGCTGGGCGTGGTAGCATGTGCCTGTAGTGCCAGCTACTTGGAAGGCTGAGGCAGAAGGATCGCCGGAGTCCAGGAGGTCAAGTCTGCGGTGGTTGGGAGCGCGCACTGCACTCCAGTCTGGGCAACAGAGTGAGACTCCAACTCAAAAAACAAACAAAACAAACAAACAAACAAAAATTTACACATTTTAAACCTATACGGGGGGACCCAAAAAGCCCCAGAATTACCTTTTGGTGGGTAGGCCCCCTGTAGTACACTCAGAATTTGTTCCTCTGGATCAAATGATCAACCAAAGTTTTTATCTGGAAGTTTTGAGAAGGTTGCACCATGACTTGCAGAAGAAATTCCTGAGTTGTGGCAAACAGGTGACTGGTTCTTAAACCATGACCATGCCCACACCATGCTGAGTGTTCAACAGTTTTAGACCCAAAACGGCATGATCCCCCGTGCCTCATCCTCCCTATTTATCTGGCCTTGCCCCAAGCGACACTTATTTCTCTAGATGAAAAAGTTCTGGCTGGGCTCGGTGGCTCAGCCTGTAATCCCGTGCTTTGGGAGGTTGAGGTGAGTGAATTGCCTGAGCCCGTGGGTTCGAGACCCGCCTGGGCAACTTGGCAAGACCTCATCTCTGCAATAAATTTTTTAAAAAGGCATCAAAATTGACAAGTTCAAAAACTGTTTTGAGCAGTGGTAAAAGTGTCTCAATAGGTGTACTGCAAATAGACAGTGCTTTGAAGGTGACTGAAGTTTAAACATGTGAGAATAAATACACAATTTTTTATAAATAAATTCCAGTGGTTTTTTTTTTGGTCCCCCTCATGTATAGGTTTTTTTCAAAACCTCTGCTTCATTCATTTAATAACTGCTTAATGGCCATTTGTAATCTGCAAATTACTGTGCTAGGGACTGAAAGGGACATTAAATAGCTTTTTGGAGATCTCCAGATCAAGGAGGCAAGATGGTTGGAGAAAGAGACTCAAGATGGGTCAGGGTGTCTAAGCCAAGGGATGAAAGACTTTTTCAGCAGAGAAGGAAAAGGTCCCCAGCAGTGTCAAATGCTGTTCCCTCTACCAAATGTGCCTTCTCTTCCCACTTATCTCCCAAATCTCTTCTTCACATCTAGCTTTCTGGAATGTGGCATCTTTGCAGAACTCAATGAAACTGTGTCTCTTCCTCTCCATAAGGGGTCTTGTCACATTCCTATCAAAGGAGATTACACTTCAGGCAACACAGATTTTATTTTATATATATATATAAAGTATATTTATGATTGATTGATTGATTGAGTTGGAGTCTCATTCTGTCACCTAGACTGGAGTGCAGTGGCTGCTCCTGGCCACTGAAGCATCAACCTGCTAGGCTCTGGCGATCCTTCTGCCTCAGCCTTCCAAGTAGCTCAACTACAGGCGTGCGCTACCACACCTGGCTAATTTTTTATTTATTGTAGAGATGAGGTCTCGCCAAGTTGCCCAGGCGGGTCTTGAACCCGCAGGCTCAGGCAATCCACTCACCTCGGCCTCCCAAAGTGCTGGGATTACAGGTTGAGCCACTGAGCCCGGCCGACAACACAGATCTTAAAAACCTGCAAGACAGCTGAGCTGCAAGGGGCAAAGCAAAAAACAGCAGCAAAGGTCAGCAGATGCTGAGGCCACAGTTTTGCCCCTCAGTAACTATAGGACTCTAGTCACATCTCTTTACTACAAAGTGGGATAACACCTCCTACCTCACAGAGCAATATATTTTATATATGCCTACCTTATTCCAGGAAGGATTTACCAAAGCTAAACGGGAGTAACAATAATACCTGTCTTAAAGCCCTGGTGTGAGGGCTACATATGGTCATGCATGTGCAGGCATGGCCCAGGCCTGGGACATCTCAACAGCTCCACAGTGCCAGCTGCTGCTCAAGTGCAAACCCAACACCTCATCTCAGCCGGGCAACAGGATCCCCCACAGTCCATGCAATAAAAATGTGCAGGCATCGCTCAGGCCTGGGACATCTCAAGAGCTCCACAGTGCCAGCTGCTGCTCAAGTGCAAACCCAATACCTCATCTCAGCAGGTCAACAGGACCCCCAGCAGTCCATGCAATTAAAAAGAAACAAGCTAGCTGACTGCTTAGAAGCACAAGACTGCTCCCGATCATAATCACCGCTGTTTATTATATGATTCCTCTGTGCCAGGCACTGTGCTATGTACTTTACACTTAATGTTTCTCTATCTTGTGAGGTAAAAGTTATCATCCTTATTTTACCAAGGAGGAATTGAAGAACTGAAGTACAGAGAGGTTAAGTATTTGTTCAAGGTCACAGGGGAAGAACTGGGATTTACGGAGGAACCTGGATTTGAGGTCAGATAAATAAATTTAACCTGTGGAACCTCACAGAAGGGTGTTAATAAGGACAGGAATGATGCCCTCAACATTTATCTTTACATATATGCACAGGACAGTTTCATAGGGCTGTTTCTTATAGCAACCCTCAAATTGTTCACTAAAGCACAATGCAGTAAAATCATCTGGAAAGCTGGATCCAGGTGGGGATGGGGAGGTGAAGGAAAAGGGAGAACCATTTCTTAGAACCCAGGCCCACAGCTCTCAGGTGGCCTGCCTTAATCCATAGGTACACTTTAGTTTACAGATTTCTTCAAAAATACCATTAAGTTTACTTATTATGTTTACTGTCTGCCTCCCCTGCTGGAATGCAAGCTCCACGAAGACAAGAATTCTCTGCTTTGTCCAGTCACGTATCTCAAATTCTTAGAACAGTGCCTGACATATAGTAGCAGCTCAAAATTTAATGAATGAGTCAAATGAACAAAAATTGTGTTAGAAAAAAAGGAAGAATGAGAACTCTCGTACTCTGTGAGTAGAAGTGCAAACTTGTACAGTTCCTTTGAAAGCTATTTGGCAATGTCTAGTAAAATTGAAAATGTACCCAGTAATTCTTCTAGTTAAATATCCTACAGAGAAATTCTAGTACAGGTATCAAAGAAGACACCTAAAAGTTTTTCACTATAGCAATATTTGTAATAGTAAAATAGCTATAAATTATTTAAATGTCCATCTCTGGAAGAATGAATAAATACACTAAATGAAGTAGATTCATAAAATCGACTATTGGGGAGTAATGAGAATAAACTAGATTCTTATACTAACATAAATGGTTTTAAAAAGCACAATGTAAGCAAAATCCAAAATAAATCTAGGAAAATTTAAGGCCAGGTGTGGTGGCTCATGTCTGTAAACCCAGCACTTTGGGAGATCGCCATGGGAGGATTGCTTGAGCCTAGGAATTTGAGACTGGCCTAGGCAACATAGTAAGACCTCAACTCTAAAAAATAAAAATAAAAAAATTCACCAGATGTGGTGGCATGTGCTTGTAGTCCCACCTACTTGTGAGGCTGAGGTAGAAGGATTGCCTGATCCCAGGAGATCGAGGCTTCAATGAGCTGTAATCCATGCCAATGCACTCCAGCCTGGATAACAGAGTTAGACTCCAATTCAAAAAAAAAAAATTAAAACACAAAAATAGTACTGCATACTGTTCAAGGATATCTATTAATATATTTGAATGTAAAAGTATAAAAAAATAGTGGTTGCCCAATGGGAGGGGAAAAAGGATATAAGACAGGGGTATTAAAATTTATATATAATTTCTATTTGTCTTATTTTTAAAAGACTCTAGGCAAATAAATGCTAACTATTACCAATCTGGGGTGCTGAGTACCCATATGCTTGTTATAACAGTCTAATTTTCTGTATTATTAAATTTCAAACAAAAAAATAGAGGGGGAAAAAAGACCAGCAAGCTTTTTCCTGATAAAATAAAATACTCATGTCTGGATGTGGTTGAACTCTGGCAGTGTAATGTTTAAAGCTTTTTATTCTCAAACTTATTTTAAGTGTTGTGAGAACAAAGGAACATGCTGGTGGGCTTAAAGCTTGGGCTTTTATCTGGTTTTGAGTAGCTACTTTCCACCAGATCCACAACATGAGTGCTGGAGGGGTCTGACACTGTTTCTTGTTTGCTCTCTCTCATTTGGACCCATCCTTCTCTTACATATGACTTCTACTTCTTTTTTCAAGTCGAAGTCTCCCTGTGTCACCCAGGCTGGCATGCACTGGCATGCTCAAAGCCACTGCAGCCTCAACCTGCTGGGCTCAGGTGCTCCTTCCACCTCAGCTTTCCAAGTAGCTGGAACTACAGGGGTGTGCCACCATACCCGGCTAATTTTTTGATTTATTGTAGAGAAGAAGTCTTACCAAGTTGCCCAGGCTGGTCTCAAATCCCTGGGCTGAGGCAATCGGATCGACTCTGCTTCCAAAGTGCTGGGATTATAGGTGTGAACCACTGCAACCGGTGGCTCCTTTTTCCCTTTCTTTCTTCCCTCAGGTCCCTACCACAAAAGCTCTGTGCGGAGAGTCACCGGTTATCTGGAGGCTTGGTGCAGGTTGCGGCTCTGACACTGAATTGGCATGTGATTCTGCACCTCAACAATCTCCTCTCTAACCAAGACAATTGTCTTGCCTGAAGGAAAACAGGGCTCTCCATCGCAGTCCTTTCTGCTATTTCTCTGTCCTAGCATTTCTGGAGGACTACAGATATGCAGAGCCTCCCACCTTAATCTCACCTCTGCTCTTTGTCTTTGCTTCAGCTCCTGTTGGGCTGACTTCTGTTTAGCCTTCTCCACTCTGCTGACTGGCTCTTTGACTTTGGGTTTTTCTTTACGTGCAGGTGGATCCATGGCTTTGGCTTCTGGATATCTTAGTCAGTTTTGACCTGGGTGGTACAGAATGAGGTAGATCTTTAAAAAATAACTGCTGGTCTCTTGCCTAACTAATCCCTAGGCTCAGTCCTTCTCTTTGCCAAGTGAGGTAGACAGAGTGTCCTGGTGGCAAGGGCGCTGGATTTGGGAGAGTCAGACCTGAGTCCCAACGCCACCACCTCAATGGGTGTCTCTGGGCAAGTCTCCTCCCACTCTGAGCCATAGTTTTCCGTCTGCAAAACGGGACAACAGCTCCCTCCCTGGCCTCCCTCCAAGAGAGCTGCTGTGTGAGGATCAAATGGGAAGACCCAAGACCCATGAGATAGAGTTTCATACGCTGCAGCGTGTGTACCCAGCGCAGGACACTGAGGCTCAGAGGATAGGCCAGCCGAAGTCTCGCACCCGTCTCTGACCCTCCGGCTAGGGCTTTCCCACCGCTGCCCCGCCGGACCCAACTCTGCCCGCAGCCGTCATTCTCCGGGCCTCCCGCCCGGGTCCCACAGCCCGTCCGGCCCGCCCCGCCCTCCGCCTCCCGACCCCGCCCCGGCCCGCCCGGCCCCAAGGGACGGCTCCCACCTCCCGCCCTCCTCCCTCTCCCAGAGCAAAATGGCGGCGCGCAGCGGGAGCTGTCGACCGAGAGGCTCAGGAGTCGGTGCCTTTCCCTACCGGATCGCGGGACTTTGGAGCCTCCGCCGCGTTGCAGACAATGCCCCACGCGGGGGGGATATCTTTGCTTTTGCCCCACTGCGGGACCTGCAATTCCGAGCCCACGCCCCACAAATTGGGCGGGGCCGGGGCGGGGCCGTGCGCCGGGAGGCTTCCGCCTGAAGGGAAGGGCCGCGCGTGCGCAGAGAGGATGGAGGGAAATCCCGCAGTGAGGGCGGGGTCTGGGGGCGGGGCCTGAGGGCGGGCTCGCGACTGAGTGGGTCTGGGGTGAGGTGATGGGGCGTGGTTACGACTAACAAAAGCTTTCCCCGGGAATGTTTTCTGGAGCATTTGCTAGGTTTTGAATAGTGATATCTGAATCCCGGCGGAAGGGCTCAGGATTGGAATTCTGACCCTCAGTTTTTTAATTCGAAAAGTGGGGATTGGTGATTGCCGTCCTGTTAATTCACGAATGTATTTGGGGGATCAAGTGAGACCCTGTTTGTCACAGTGCTTTGAAAAAGGAAGTCTTAGCCGGGCGCGGTGACTCACGCGTGTAATCCCGGCACTTTGAGAGGCAGAGGCGAGAAGATTGCTTGAGCCCATGTGTTCGAGACCAACCTGGGGAACTGGTGAGACCTCATCTCTACAATAAATCAAAAAATTAGCTGGGCGTGGTGGCGCGCCGTTAGTCCCAGCTACTCGGGAGGCTGGGGTGGAAGGATCACCTGAGTCCAGCAAGTGGAGGCTGCGGTGGCCGTGAGTGTGCCACTGCTCTCCAGCCTGGGCGACAGAATCAGACTCCGACTCACAGAAGAAAGGAAACCTTGACAGAAGTGCAAATAGCCAGTACAAACACAAAAACATACAAGTTCTACTGAGTATGGAGGAGATGGAAATTAAAACAGTTGGCTATCATTTTACATTTAATAGATTAGCAAGAATAGACCAAAAAATAGCAATAATAATAACAACAACAATAGCTACACCTGTCTTTTAGGCTTACTATATTCCAGGCATTGTTCTTAGAGCCTCACATTTTGTTTTTTTGCTTCATATTTATTAACTTATTTATTTCTTATAAGTATGTATAATATAGACATGTATAGTAATAAACTACTATTATCCTGATTTTACAGATAAGGAAACAGAAACTAAAAAGTTAAGTGACTTGTCCAAGATCACACAGCTAGTAAATGCCAGAGCAAGTATTTCAGCCAGGATTTACAGGACAATGACCCATTCAAGGAAAATATGTTCAGACCCACTAAGTTTCTTTATCAAACTTGGCAAGAATTGAAACAATTACAGTAGGCTGGGCTCAGTGGCTCAGCCTGTAATCCCAGCACTTTGGGAGCCCGGACAACTTGGTGAGACCTCGTCTCTACAATAAAATCAAAAATTAGCCAGGCATGGTAGCGCATGCCTGTGGTTCCGGCTACTTGGAAGGCTGAGGCAGACAGATCGCCGGAGCTTAGTAGGTCGATGCTGGGGTGACGGTGAGTGTGCCACTGCCCTCCAGCCTGGGCGATGGAGTGAAACTCCAACTCAAAAAAAAAAAAAAAAAAAAAAATACAGAAAGCAAACAGTGAACTCATAGTCCAGATGGACACTCATACTCTTCAAGTCAAAGTGTACATAGCTGCAAGATTTCTGGAGACTAGTTTAGCACTAGATACCAAAAAATCTTAAAAATGAGCACAGACCACAAAAGGCAAATACTGCATGTTTTCCTTCATAGGAAGTATCTAAAGCAAACTCTAAGAAACAGAAAGTAGAATGGTATTTGCCAATGGCTGAGAGGAGAAGGACATCGGGAGTTCAATGGGTATAAAGTTTTAGTTTTGCAAGGTGAAAAAGTTCTCAAGATCTGCTGCAAAATAATATTACCACTACTGTACTGTACACTTCAAAATGTTTAAGATGGTCAATTTTTTTTTAACCACAATTTTTAAAATGAATATGGCTGGACATGGTGGCTCACACCTATAATCTCAGCACTTTGGGAGGCTGAGGTTTATGGATTGTCTGAGCCTGCGGGTTCAAGACCAACACGGGCAACTTAGTGAGACCTCGTTTCTACAATAAAATAAAAAATTAGCCGCACATGCTAGCACACACCTGTATTTCCAGCTACTTGGAAGGCTGAGGCAAAAGGATCTCCTAAGCCCAGCAGCCTGGGCAACAGACTTGGACTCTGACTCAAAAAAAAAAAAAAATATGTATATATATATATATATGTATGTATATACATATTTAAAATGAAAAAGCTACAAAGAGGTATAAAATACAGTCCAATCACAGTATTTGTTTTATAGTTTCAAAGATTATTATATACACGGAAAACAGTAGATAAAAACACACAAAAATGTTAATCCAAATTGTTTTAAGGAGCTATTTTTAACTTCTTTGTGATTTTCTGTATTTTCCTAAACTTCTACAGTGAATGTTTATATTTTACCAATCACAATAAGTATGATAAATGTTATTTGAAAAGTTCCATACAAATGCTAATTTATTTATATTTATTACAGACTATTATTTTTAAAAGTAACCAAGCCAGAGTCTATTTCAGAAATCTTGGCATGACATTGGTATTTTACTTGTGTCACATTGTACAGCTTATAAAGTTTTTATAAACTATGGACTAGATTACAGACGGAGACAGGGCAGGCCCTTTGGGAGGCTTTAAAAGTCCATTAAAACAGCCAAGGTATTGGGAATAAAGGAGTGGAAAAGCCAAATGAAAGACTGGAAAAATAGTGGTGCTACTGAGCCACTGATAAAAGTGGAGAAGGTATGCCGAGTTGGCTTGGGAAAGAGTGAGGAAGAGGGTAAGTTAGAGGTAGGTGTGTGTGTGTGTGTGTGTGTGTGTGTGTGTGTGTGTGTGTGTGAGAGAGAGAGAGAGAGAGAGAGAGAGACAGAGAGAGAGACAGAGAGAGAGAGATTAATTCTGCTGCTTTCTTTTGCTGTCTAAATTGTTTGTTTTGGTCTCTGGCTGCCATTTATTGGGTGTCAAAGCACCCATCCCAAGCCTAGAAGGTTCTCAGTTGAGAATAAGCTTTCTTTTTGGTGACTTCTTCCCATCCTGCCCCTTTCTGCTGGTACCTGGGGGAGTGGAGGGGGCGGGGGGGGGAGGGGAGAGAGAGAAAGAGAGAGAGACTGTTTGATTATACTTAGAGTGGCAATACTCAAGAAGAGTGGCTGGGTGCAGTGGCTCATGTCTGTAATCCCAGCAATTTTGGAAGCTAAGGCAAGAGCTTGTTTGAGCCTAGGAGTTCAAGACCAGTCTAGGCAATGTAGCGAGACATCATCTCTAAAAATAAAAATAGCCACATGCAGTGTTGCATGCCTGTGGTCCCAGCTACTCGGCAGGCTAAGGTGGGAGGATTGCCTGACCCCAGGAGGTTGAGGCTGCGGTGAGCCATGATAGTGCCACTGCATTCCAGCCTGGATGACAGAGACCCAGACTCAAACAAAAAAAAGAGTTGTCCTGTGAGCGATTGCCCGTTGAGCAATTACAAGACTTCAGGAAGGCACAGAACTGGAGATACCAGTGTGGGATGTTTCATCAGGAAGCTGAAGGGTGCAGCCAGGAGACAGTGAATGCTGAGGCTGGACATCTTACCTGTCAGAGTCCCCGCCCTATTCTTCCTTCATAAGTTGATGCTTTCTCTCTCTTTTGTGACCATCAGTGGACTCTTGGCTAGGCTGCAGGATATCCTCATTGGTTGAATTATTAGTCAGAGTTTACATTAATGTAACTATGGAATATCTTAATAGTTGAGGTATACACACTACTAAGATTATGTTTACTTTATTAAATAACTCTTTTTACTGGAGTCAAAATTATCTTTTTTTATTCACTTAAGTATCTATGCATCTATTGTTAATTCACAAACTCTCCATCAGAACTATAATACATCCATCCCTTGATCTAATTCAGGCCATCTCCTAGTGCCCTTTTTTTTTCTTGGCAACATCCACCTGAGACCTGTTCTCCTCTGCTACAAGCTATGTTCTTGACCTTGCTGCACAGCTCGTGTTCTAGGATATTCCCTAACCATATTCTGGAGATTCTCTTCTTATCGCTCCTGTGCCAAGTCCCTGTTACATGGATCTTACGTTTTTCCATTCTTGGTTTATTCTCTCATTTTGGAAGATTATATTCTCTACAAATTCCCTAGGAAGGTAAATTTTGAGTCCTTGATTGTCTTAAAATGGTTTTATTTTCTCTCACTCTTGATTAACAGATTTCTAGGTTAGAAATAATTTTCCCTCAGAATTTTATTTTATTTTGTTCTTTGAGTCAGAGTCGCACTCAGTTACCCAGGCTGCAATGCAGTGGCATGCTCATGGCTACTGCAGCCTCGACTTCCTGGGCTCAGATGATCTTTTTACCTCAGCCTCCTGAGTAGCTGGGACTACAGGTGTGTGCCACCACACCCAGCAAATTTTTTTATTTATTGAGAAGACAAGGTCGTGCCCACTGGCAGGCTGGCCTGGAACCCCTGGGCTCAGGCAGTCCTTTTGCTTCTGCCTCCCCAAATGCTGAGATTACAGGTGTGAGCCACTGCACCCTGCTCCCCCAGTGAATTTTTTTGCCTGGGCAACAGAATAAGACTCTGACTCAAAGCTGGGCTCGGTTGCTCAGCCTGTAATCCCACACCTTGGGAGGCTGAGGTGAGTGAATTGCCTGAGCCCACGGGTTCGAGACCCGCCTGGGCAACTTGGTGAGCCCTTATCTCTACAATAAATCAAAAATCAGCCGGGCATGGTAGCATGTGCCTGTAGTTCCAGCTACTTGGAAGGCTGAGGCGGAAGGATCGCCGGAGCCCAGCAGGTCTAGGCTGCAGTGGCCGGGAGCGGCCACTGCACTCCAGTCAGGGTGACAGAGTGAGACTCCAACTCAAAAAAAAAAAAGACTCTGACTCAAAAAAACCAAACCAAAAACAACAACAAAAAACCCCAAAACCAAAAAAAGCCAAGGACAAAACCAAGAAATAATTATTGACATTGAAACTATTATAAATATTCCCAAGTAAAAATATAGTTTATTCATTATATATAGCACAGCCCAAAATTTGGGAAAAAGTCAGGAAACATATAGGTCAAAAATGTTATCACTAGATTTTGAGATTATGAGTGATATTGAAAGGGTCCAGTGGCCAGGCTAGTTGGCTCAGTCTGTAATCCCAGCACTTTGGGATACTGAGGCGAATAGATTGCCTGAGCCCTTGGGTTCGAGACCAGGCCGGGCAACTTGGTGAGGCCTCATCTCTTCAGTAAATAAAAAATTAGCCAGGCATAGTAGTTCGCGCCTATAGTTCCAGCTACTTAGAAGGCTGAGGCGAAGGGATTGCTAGAGCCCAGCAGGTCAAGGCTGTTGTGGCCATGAGTGTGCCACTGCACTCCAGCCTGGGTGACAGAGTGAGACTCCAACTCCAAAAAAAAAAAAAAAGAAAGGATTCAGTGAGGGGAGATGGGCCAGTGCCTGTGCCAATGCCGATGGAGCAGAAATAGTGCAAGATTGTAACAAGGAGGAAAGTAGAAAGAAGTATTATTCACCTTTCACAGATTGGAAAGGGAGCTGACACTCAGAGGCAAGTGTAGCCTCAAAGGGCCAAGACTGGGTATACTTAGGGGCCTTTGGGGTGTAGGGGGTTTTGGTCCAAAAGGAATGTCCAGGTCTGAGGGTCTTTGATGTTGATTGTATTTTCATGAGTCTTAGATCTTGATGTGGCCCAGACATTAGCATCCCATGCCCTCAAGTGATAGGCTAGATGGGAAGAGACAAAGGAAGGGGTTTTTCCTGCAAGAGACCTGTCACAATCCACAAACGCCTTAGCAAAAAGGTGCTCTTATGATCATTTCTATGGCTTCAGCCAGCTAAGGGACCTGAAAGTTTCTTAGAGATTATTATGTTAAACCATGTATTGAATGATTGGGCTGTTGGGCTGTCCTGGTCTTGCATAGGCTGCCAACTTGGCCTGCAGTGGAATGTCTGAATGCATCCTAAAGCCCTGCATATTGGAAATTTATCTTACCTATGTCTAAACTGTGCTAGATTCAAAGTGTGTCAGGGTAAAGTCTAAGCAAAAATGGCTATGCTGAGGCAAAAAGACTACACTAAACTAAGTTTATTCTAGGTTTCTATAGGTACCTCCTTTCATTTGTAGTTGTGTCTTTATCTATTTTTTTCACTTACAAGGTAAGAAGTTTAAAGAGAAAATTTCAGAGAAGAAACTCATTTAGCCGGGCTCTGTGGCTCAGCCCGTAATCCTGCGCCTTTGGGAGGCTGAGGTGAGTGGATTGCCTGAGCCTGTGGGTTCGAGACCTGCTTGGGCAACTTGGCGAGACCTCATCTCTACAATAAATCAAAAACTAGCCGGGCGTGGTAGTGCGCCCCTGTAGTTCCAGCTACTTGGAAGGCTGAGGCGGAAAGATCGCCGGAGCCCAACAGGTCGAGGCTGCAGTGGCTGGGACCGTGCCCCTGACCTCCAGTCTGGGCGACAGAGTGAGACTCCAACTCAAAAAAAAAAAAAAAAAAAAGAAAAGAAACTCATTTAATAATGTGATTTAAGTTATCTGATGAAGTGCTTCTTGAGGAAGGAGTAAAAATACTAATTAAGAAAATAAAGTTATAAAATGGTACAATCACTTTGGAAAACAATTTGAAATCAAGTGGTATAACCTGGCAATACCACTTCTAGGTGCATATTTTCAGTAACCCTTTACATTCTTAAAAATTACTGAGTACCTCAGGTCAGGCTCCGTGGCTTAGCCTGTAATCCCAGCACTTTGGGAGGCCAAGACGAGTGGATTGGCTGAGCCCATGGGCTCGAGACCAGCCCAGGCAACTTGGCAGATCTCCTCTCTACAATAAACAAAAAATTAACCGGGTGTGGTAGCGCTCACCTGTTGTTCCAGCTACTTGGAAGGCTGAGGCGGAAGGATCACCAGAGCTCAGCAGGTCGACACTGGGGTAGCCGTGAGTGTGCCACTGCACTCCAGCCTGGGCGATGGAGTGAGACTCTAACTCAAAAAAAAAGGAAGCTTTTGGGAGGACCTCAGAGCTTCAGTTTATACTTTTTTTGAAATTTGCCATACTAGATATTAAAATTCAGGAAAATGAAATATAATTATTATTTCATTTGAAAATAGAAGTGATATACACATTACATGTCGACATAAACAATATATTTTTATGAAAACAACTATTTTTGAAGCAAAATTACTTGTGAGAAAAGTGGCATTGATTTCTATTTCTGTATATCTTTTTTACAATTAATTTTAAATGAACATATAATAATTGTACTACTTGGCCGGGCATGGTGGCTTAAACCTGTAATCCCAACACTTTGAGAGGCCAAGTGAGAGAATTGCCTGAACCCGCAGTTTCGAGACCAACCTGGGCAACTTAGCAAGACCTCGTCTCTACAATAAATCAAAAAATTACTGGGCATGGTAGCCCACGCCTGTAGTTCCGGCTACTTGTAAGGCTGAGGTGGAAGGATTGCCGGAGACCAGCGGGTCAATGCTGGGGTGACCGTGAGCGTGCCACTGCACTCCAACCTGGGTGACGGAGTGAGACTCCAACTCAAAAGAAAAAAGCAAAAACTGTACTGCCTATGGGTACATAGTGATGGTTCAATACATACAATGTATAATGATCAGATCAGGGTAATCTGCATATCCCTCATTTCAAACATTTATCATTTCTTTGTGTTGGGAACATTTACTATCCTCTCTTCTAGCTATTTGAAAATATATAATGTATTATTGTTAACTATAGTCATCCTACAGTGCTATAAGACACTAGAACATGTTCCTCCTGTCTAGCTGTAATAGCTTTCCCATCTATCCCTTTCCCCTACCCTTTCCAGCCTCTAGTGACTTCTGTTCTGCTTTTTACTTCTATGAGATCAACTGTTTTCAGCTTCCAAATATGAGTGAGAACATGTTACCACGAATGGCAGAATTCCATGTTTTTTATGGCTGTAAATTTTTTAGATGAACTAATAGAAGACAGCTGTATTCTCATATCTGCCATATCTTTCAATCTGCTGCAGTATGTTGTGTGATTGAAGTGCATGTAATTGGGAAAGGAGCATTTCAATAGTCTTTTTATTTTTTTTTTTGAGTTAGAGTCTCACTCTGTCAACCAGACTGGAGTGCAGTGGCCGCTCCCGGCCACCGCAGCCTCGACCTGCTGGGCTCCGGCGATCGTTCCGCCTCAGCCTTCCAAGTAGCTGGAACTACAGGTGCACGCTACCACGCCCGGCTAATTTTTTGATTTTATTGTAGAGATGAGGTCTCGCCAAGTTGCCCAGGTGGGTCTCGAACCCGCAGGCTCAGGCAATCCACTCACCTCAGCCTCCCAAAGGCGTGGGATTACGGGCTGAGCCACTGAGCCCGGCTTCAATAGCATTTTCAGATAACTGTGGATATTCTTTTTTGATACCACACCAAAACTCAACAAGTGGTAATTTTTTTTTTCCTATCATTCTTTCTTTCTTTTTCTTTTTTTGAATCAGAGTCTCACTCTGTCACTCAGGCTGGATTGCATTTGCACGCTCACAGCCACCACAGCCTTGACCTGCTGGGCTCAGGCAATCCTTCAGACTCAGTCTTCCAGCTAGCTGGGACTACAAGAGCGTGCCACCATGCCCAGCTAATTTTTTAATTTGTTGTGGAGACAAGGTCTTGCCACGTTGCTCAGGCTGGTCTTGAACCTCTGGCCTCAGGCAGTTCTCTTGCCTTTGCTTCCCATAGTGCTAGGATTATAGGCATGAGCCACTATGCCCGGCTCAACAAGTGGTAGTTTCTTTCTACTAGAGGCTGGAAAGGGTGGGAGAAAGGGAAGGATGGAAGAACTATTACGGCTAGATGGGAGGAATAAGTTCTAGTGTTTTATGAAGGTTAGTTGCAACAAGAAATCTGAAACTAGAGCCGTAAACTTTTAATATTCTGTTACAGTAAAGTCCATTGGTTTATCTTGCATTTTGAATGGATCTTTTATCTATGCATGATTTTGTTATGACATGCATCGGTCATTTGGAAATTATTGGCTCACCAAGTTACATAGATCTTCTAAATGTTGATATATTTCATTATGTAGCATCAAAAAATCACAATCATTAATATCACTACCAATGTCATCAGAAAAGTATTACGCTACTGGGATGTTATCTGACTCTTGATAACAGATATAAGTTTCCAAATTTTTAATTTTTCTCAAAAGATTGAGTTTTCCCTTTGGGATCAAACACTGTCAGTTGGTTTTCTTGAGGTTACAGATGTGTACTTCATTCATTTTGGAGAAAATACCTGCCAAATACCCATCACTGAATAATCATAATTTGTCTGCCAGTTGTACTTTCTGGTAAGAATAGTGCTCCCTGAGCCAAGTGATACTTCACCTCACAACTCAGTACCTTAAGTTATTTTCCTTGGGAAAGCCATCATACTTTGATATGTAGCAGAACTGTTTCTGTGTCTTTCCCATTTTGTCACACAGGACATCGAAAAGATGTGTATCTGAGAGTTGAGATTTGGTACAATTAGTAACTTTTACTGCAGTTTGGGTCACTCTGATTTGTGCCAGCCCTTTAAACCATCATTGTTTTTGCATTGTCCTTGAAAATGTCAATACAGTGACAAAAGGCAAGTAACGTGCTAGTATTATTATAAAGGTGGTTTTTATTTTTTAATTTTTAATTTTTTTTTTGAGTTGGAGTCTCACTCTGTCGCCCAGACTGGAGTGCAGTGGAATGCTCACAGCCACCCCAGCATCTATCTGCTGGGCTCCGGCGATCCTTCCGCTTCAGTCTTCCAAGTAGCTGGAACTGCAGGCGTGTGCTACTACGCCCAGCTAATTGATTTATTGTAGAGATGGGATCTCGTCAAGTTGCCCAGGCGGGTCTCAAACCCACGGGCTCAGGCAATCCACTTACCTCGGCCTCCCAAAGTGCTGAGATTACAGGCTGAGCCACTGAACCTAGCCTGAAGGTAGTTTTTAATGTGGCTAGTGGGGTCTCAGGAACTTCTAGGGTTCGTGGACCACACATTGTAGAGAAACTCTTGCGATGTGAACCAGAAAAAGCCTACCAGGAATGCTCAGAGCAGCGCTGTCTATAAAGGCAAAAGCTCAAAACAACCCACATTTCTATCAACAAGGGACTGGACAAACTGTTGATATATTTATATAATAGTCTACTACACAGCAGTGAATGAATGTACTAGAGCTCTATGAAGCAACCTGGATGAATTTCAGTGTCTTAATTTGTACCTTTCCAAAACAGAGTAAAACCCTTTGTCACACAAATTTATTTAGAAGGTGATCCCAAGAAACAGAAGTGGAGAGTGAGCTAAAAAAGGAAGAAAAGTCAACAAAATGTGCATTATTGAGCTACTTATGACTGTGGACTGGAGTGCTCAATCCCATGGAGGAATCAAGTAGAAAACAGCTCAGAACTGTTCTCTGAAGGTTTAAGGCTGGAGCATTTTCCATTGACTCCCATCACCTTTGGTTGATGTCCCCAGGGCATTCACTTTGGTAAACTTCTGGGCTGCAACAGGCTAAATAGCCTTCTACGACTTTGTAAAGAACACCCCCCCACCCCGTCTCCCCAAGATAGATAGCCAAGAGATGCTGTTGTCTGTGCGGTGACACGCAGATTGCCTTTATGAAAGTCTCTGGCCTGGCGCAGTGGCTCACGTCTATAAACCTAGCACTTTGGGAAGATGAGGTGAGAGGATTGTCTGAGCCCATGGGTTCGAGACCAGCCTGGGCAACTTGGTGAGCTCGCGTCTCTACAATAAATTGACAAATTAGTAGGGCATGGTGGCGCATGCTTGTAGTTCCAGCTACTTGGAAAGTTGGGGCGGAAGGATTGCCTAAGCCCAGCAGGTTGAGGCTGCGGTGGCTGTGAGTGTGCCACTGCACTCCAGTCTGGGCAACAGAATGAGACTTCAACACCCCCCCAAAAAAAAGAAAGTCTCTGCTACACTGAAATTAGATGGATTGAGGGGATGTGGTGTGAGCCGCCACAAGTGTCTGCTAGACTCAGAATTGAATGAAAAAACAAAATCAGAGAATTATGTACAATGAGCTCTCTATTTATAAAGTTCAACGGACATAAAAGTATATAATGTGTTGTTAAGGATACAATTACGGATACTGGCAATATACAATGATGGATATGATGAAAGCAAGACAGGCGGGAAAGCATTTATCACATGTTGGAGAACAGTAAACCAGTTTGCTTGTCAGAAAGCACACTCAGGGTGTAGCTGGAGATAAAGGTAGTGAGTTAAAGACGTGTCTAATTGGTGGATGTCTTTGAACCCAGTTTTCCTGTTTGCCCTGACTTGAAAAGTAAAGGAGAACAAGATTTTCAGAAAAGGTGTGATAGGATCAAGATGTTTATAAGGGAATTCTTATGCGCAGTTAGCACTGGAGGAAGAGGGAGCCAAGGGGCAAAGGTCCCTACACAGGTCATTGCGCTCAGTAGTTCGCTTGCTTTTAGGGAGCCTCCTCTGCTCTGTTCCTTTATCAGGTGCAGACAGGCAGGGCGTGGCTTGCTGGCTTAATATAGGGACAGCTAGGAGGGAGTCCTGTGGGACTCCAGCTCTCGCTTTGGTCTTTGGAATCAAATATGAACTTTTTCCAGGCACACATCCTAGCCCCTCCTGATGCTCCTGCCTGATGCCTGATCTCTCTGCATAGGGAAGGGAGTGTTCCCAGCCTGGAGATTCCAGCTCTGCTGGTGAGTGACAAGGGTCCCTGATTCTGGAGGTGGTGAGTTCTCTTCCCTCTCCCCTCTCTTCATTCTTTTTAGTCCTTTAACTTTCTCAGGATCCTCAGGTTTAGTAGAGAAATAATTTCCTTTCTCCTTACAATAACTTTTTTCTTTTTTTGAGTAGTTGGGGTGTCACTATTATCACCTAGGCTGGAGTGAAGTGGCATGATCACGGCTCACTGCAGCCTCGGCAGGTGATCCTCCTGCCTCAGCCTCCCTGGTAGCTGGGACTATTGGTGCGTGCCACCATGCCTGGTTAATTTATCATATGAACATTTTATTTTTCTATTTTTTTAATTTGGAGTCTCACTCCTTCACCCAGGCGGGAGTACAGTGGCACGCACGCTCACAGCCTCTCCAGCGTTTATCTGCTGAGCTCTGGCGATCCTTCCGCCTCAGCCGTCTGAGTAGCTGGAACTACAGCCATGTGCTACCATGCCCGGCTATTTTTATTTTATTTTATTGTAGAGACGAGGTCTCACCAAGTTCCCCGGGCTGTTCTTGAACCCGCAGGTTCAGGCAATCCACTCACCTTGGCCTCCCAAAGTGCTGGAATTACAGGCTGAGTCACCGAGCTCGGCCACAAGAACATTTTAAAGGACAAAATGGGGCAACTGTTAGCTGTCACTTACAGAACACAAAAGGAGACAAGTGACAAGAGAGCTGGATGAATTTTGTCTAAAGATTTGTATTCAATTATTATTGTCGTCATCATTAATATTACAGCTAACATTTATGTGGCCCTTACTATTTACTGGCTACTGTGCTGTGTGCTTTCAGACTGATCATTTGTAGATTTGCAGGATCTTCTTTTTTTTTGAGTTGGAGTCTCACTCTGTCTCCCAGACTGGAGAGCAGTGGCACGCTCCCAGTCACCGCAGCCTCGACATGCTGGGCTCAGGTGATTCTCCCGCCTCAGCCTTCCCAAGTAGCCGGAACTACATGCGTGTGCTATTGCTCCCGGCTAATTTTTGATTTATTGTAGAGATGAGGTCTTGCAAGTCTCGAACCCATGGACTCAGGCAATCCACTCGCCTCAGCCTCCCAAAGTGCTGGGATTATAGGCTGAGCCACCAAGCCCGGCCTGCAGGATCTTAAACTGTTTTGGATTGTCAAGGGAACATCTGTTGCAATCTTTTTTCTGATTTAGAAGTTTTAAAAATTAAACTGTTTCAAACCTAAAATGTAAGTTACTTCCTGAGAGCAAATATTTCCAACATGTGTATTGGAAAAAATTGGTTACTATATGATGAATTTTGAAATTCACTAAAACACAAATGTCATTAGAGAAAAATGGACAAAGTACATAGACAGGTAATTGACAAAGTCCAAATAACAAATGAGTAATCAAGTAAATACAAATTAAAATGAAACACCGATTATTTAAAAACAGAGATACCATTTTGTTAGTCAATAAGCTGACAAAGATTTTTAAAAAACGTTAATATCCAGTGATGGTAAGGCTGTGGGAAAACAAGCAATTCCTTTTTTTTTTTTTTTGAGTTGGAGTCTCACTACGTCCCCCAGGCTGGAGTGCAGTGGCACATTCATGACCACCCCAGCGTTGACCTGCTGGGCTCAGGCGATCCTTCCACCTCAATCTTCAAGTAGCTGGAACCACAGTTGTGCACCACCACACCCAGCAAATTTTTCTTTATTTATTGTAGAGGTGAGGTATCACCAAGTTGCCCAGGCTGGTCTTGAACCCCTGGGCTCAGGCAATTCTCTCACTTTGGCCTCCCAAAGTGCTGGGATTACAGGCTTGAGCTACCGCGCTTGTCCCAGGAATTTCATATACTTTGGTAAGTTGATATGACTTTTCTGGAGGGCAATTTGGCAATGAAATTTAAAGGTCTTCTCATTTTGGCTGGACTCAGTGGCTCAGCCTGTAATCCCAGCGCTTTGGGAGGCCAAGACGAATGGATTGCCTGAGCCTATGGGTTTGAGACCTGCCAGGGCAACTTGGCGAGACCTCGTCTCTACAAGAAATCAAAAATTAGCTGGGTGTGGTAGCATGTGCCTGTAGTTCCGGCTACTTGGAAGGCTGAGGCAGAAGGATCGCCAGAGCCCAGCAGGTTGAGGCTGTAGTGGCCGGGAGCATGCCACTGCACTCCAGTCTGGGCAACAGAGTGAGACTCTAACTCAAAAAAAAAAAAAAAATGGTCTTCTCATTTTAAAGATGGGAAACTCAAGGTCTAAGAGTGTTAAGTGACTTGCTTCAAGTTACAAAGTCACACACTAGTTAGGGACCAAGCTAAAACTAGGACTAAGTTCTCTGATTCCAGCTCTCAATCCACTATCATTTGTAGCAATGTTCATAATAGCAATGTATTGTAAAACAATCTACATATCCTATAATGTAGAATTATTTTTTAAATTACTGAATATCCATGATGGTATGCTGAAGTCATTAAAAGAATATTTGATGGCCTCATAAAATGTATATAATGTAGTACTTGGTGAAAAGATCAAGTATCAAAACAGGATAGACAGTGAGATTCTATTTTTAAACAATATTATATACATGCATAGAAAAAAGGTTTGAGGGAACATTATTTCTGGGTGAAGGAATTAAAGATAATTTGAATATTTTGTCCTTTTTTGGGGTAATTTCCAGATTTTTCTACAATAAGTAAGACAGAAAGAGTCCCAAACTGTGGCATGTATATTGAACTTTTGAAAGTGAAATCGTATTTTATTTTTGTTAGGGAAAATTTCTTCATAAAGGAACTTTATGATAATCATCTGTAAAGTGAGAAAGTCATTTGCTCATTTTGTAACTCATGATAAAGAGCTTTGAATTCATTCATTTAGCTATTTATCCATGCTTTGTGTTCTATCTGCTTCCAGAAAGGGTCCTGGCAATTCCCTTGCATGGCACCTTGATGGGTGTATGATGGCCTTTCCTGCTATAAGTGTAAAAGAGAACAATACCTACTTTTCAGGATTGTCATCAGCACTGAAGACACATATGTAGGATGCATACAAATGCAATCATGGCAGCTAATATTAATTTAGAACAATACTATAATTAAAAATATTTATGATTTAGTGTCAATTCAATCATATGTTAAAATGATGTCAATGGGCTGGGTGTGGTGGCTCAAGCCTATAATTCCAGCACTTTGGGAGGCTGCGATGAGAGGATTGTCTGAGCCTGCAGGTTCGAGATCAGCCTGGGCAACATGGTGAGACTTCGTCTCTACAATAAATAAAAAAATTAGCTGGTCGTGGTAGCGTGCACCTGTAATTCCAGCTACTTGGAAGGCTGAGGCAGAAGGATCGCCTGAGCCCAGCAGGTTGAGGTTGTGGTGGCCAGACCGTGCCACTGCCCTCCAGCCTGGGCAACAGAGTGAGACTCTAACTCAAAAAAACAAAAAATGATATCAATGACTATAATATTGATATAGTACATGTTAGATGAGAACACTAACAGAACACTGATGGAGGAAGGGGCCATCTTGGTCAACCAGATCAGAAGAACAAATCCTGGAGACCAGCATGGTGACCAGATGGTTCTTATACTTAAATGATGCTGGAGTGCAGTGGCATGCTCATGGCCACCGCAGCCTCAACCTGCTGGGCTCAGGCAATCCTTCTGCCTCAGTCTTCCAAGGAGCTGGAACTATAGGTGTGCGCCACCACACCCTGCCAATATTTTGATTTATTGTAGAGATGAGGTCTCACCAAGTTGCCCAGGCTGGTTTCGAATCCGTGGGCTCAGACAATCCTCTCACCTTGGCATCCCAAAGTGCTGAGATTATAGGCTAGTGTTATGTTGTCATTTGCAACACTGTAGAAATAGAAGGGTGTATTATATGCAGTATGATTAAAAAACAAAAACAACCCTAAACCAGTGTGCTTTTTGCCATGAAAAAAACAGAATCAGCTGTTCAGAATAAGAATGTGTTCAGGCCTGGCGCGGTGGCTCAGCCTATAATCCCAGCACTTTGGGAGGCCAAGGCGAGAGGATTGCCTGAGCCTGGGGGTTCGAGACCAGCCTGGGCAATTTGGGAAGACCTCATCTCTACAATAAATCACAAGCCACTGGGCCCGGCCCATTTCTTAATTTTCAACTCAGAGCTCTGAGGGAGAGAGACCCCTACTGAGCATCGATGGCTACAGTTTCTGTTTAATAGAACCAGTGGGGACTTTCCAGCTCTGCTTCTTTGACTCCTGGAGAAGAAGAAGGAGGTCAGTTATTATTCTCCTCCTTTTAAAAAATATATCTGTTTTCTGATAACTTAAGTGATATATCTATTTGAGGGAGAAAATTTGAAAAATATAAAGGAAAAGACACAAAGAAAACCATTAGATCACTTATAATCCCTATCCCCATCCCCAGCAGTAGCCACTGTTTGATATCTACATTCTTGCCTCTTTTCTAAGCATTTTCTCCCCAAATTATATCATATTATAAATACATGGTTTAAAAAAAATTACTGAGTGGGCATGGTGGCTCATCCTGTAATCCCAACACTTTGGGAGGTGGAGACTAGAGGATTACCTGAGCCCAAGGGTTCCAGATCTGTCAGAGTAACATGGCGAGACATCATCTCTACAATAAATCAAAGAATCAGCCGGGCATGGTGGCACATGCCTGTGGTTCCAGCTACATGGAAGGCTGAGATGGAAGGATCACTTGCACCCAGCAGATCAAGGCTGGGGTGGCCGTGAGTGTGTCACTGCACTCTAGCCTGGGCAACAGAGTAACTCCAACTCAAAAACAAAAAACAAAAAACTTTGTGATGAGTGTCCTCACCATCAAATCTTTATGCACATCCTTATTTATTTCCTTTGGATTATTTTCTGGAAATAAAATTACTGAATTATATCTTTTGCATATTTGTAAATCATTTCATGCTTGCTACATAATTATCTTTGAAAGTTGGTTAGCAATGAGCAAGAGCGTCAGTTAGCCCACATGTATGATAACTCTGAGTATTGTTAATTTTCTAATCTTTGACAGCTTGAAGACAAAATATATATGTAGTCTTTTTTTTTTTTTTTTTGAGTTGGAGTCTCACTGCATACTCCAGGCTGGAGTGCAGTGGCATGCATGATCACAGCCACCCAGTGTCAACCTCCTGGGCTCCGGCAATCCTTTTGCCCCAGCCTTCCAAGTAGCCGGAACTACAGGTGTGCGCTACCATGCCCAGCTGAATTTTGATTTATTGTAGAGACAATCAATAAATCAGTAAGAATGTGTTCAGGCCGGGTGCAGTGGCTCAGTCTGTAATCCCAGCACTTTGGGAGGCCAAGGTGAGAGGATTACCTGAGCCTGGGGGTTTGAGACCAGCCTGGGCAACTTGATGAGAACTCGTCTCTACAATAAATCACACAAACTAGCCGGGTGTGGTGGCGGGTGTCTGTAGTTCAAGCTACTTGGAAGGCTGAGGCAGAAGGATCGCCTGAGCCAGCAGGTCAAGGCTGTGATGGCCATGAGCATGCCACTGCCCTCCAGCCTAGGCAACAGAGTGAGACTTCAACAGGAAGGAAGGAAGGAAAGAAGGAAGGAAGGAAGGAAGGAAGGAAGGAAGGAAGGAAGGAGCTGGGCATGGTGGTACACCCCTATAGTTCCCAGCTGCTTGGGAGGCTAAGGTGGAAGGATTGCCTGAGCCCAGCAGATAGAGACTGCGGTGGCAGTGAGGTTGCCACTGCACTCCAGCCTGGATGATAAGAGTGAGACTCCAACTCGAAAAAAAAAAAAATGTGTTCAATACTCAAGTTCATCTTCAGTTTCCCAACCTCTCTTTGATATCTTCTTCATGTACCATTTTGTCCTGCTCCATGTCCTTCAGAGATGGAGCCTGCTGGCTTCTGCAAAAACTCCCTATTTGGAAAGGATTTGAACACTTCCTAGACTGTTTACATTTTAAACTTTGTCCTCACATGTGGTATAAGAGATTCTGTTTCCTGCTAAAGAAGCTTCAAGTGGAGCAAGTAGGGGAGGAAAGAGTTTTACAACAGAAAATCCTTTAGTGTCTCCCTGTGGTTAATGCACAGATCTACACCTCCCAGGGATAACTGTCCTCTTTTAGTTTAGTAGCAATAACAGCAACTACACATTTACTGAACACTTGTTTTCAATAAGTGCTGGCATTTGTGGCCAGTGTTTTACATGCATTATTTCTTGAACCCTCACACTCACCTTTGAAGAAATTTCCTCTTTTTTTTTTGGAGTTGGAGTCTCACTCTGTCGTCCAGATTGGAGTACAGTGACACTCTCCCGACCACTGCAGCCTCAACCTGCTGGGCTCCCGCGATCCTTCCACCTCAGCCTTCCAAGTAGCCGGAACTACAGGCGTGCGCTACCATGCCCGGCTAATTTTTTTTTTTTTAATTATTGTAGAGATGAGGTCTTGCCAAGTTGCCCGGGTTGGTCTCAAACCTGCGGGCTCTGGCAAATCCACTTGGCCTCCCAAAGTGCTGGGATTACAGGCTGAGCCACCGAACCTGTCGAAAGTTCCTCTTTTATAGATTAGGAATCTGAGGCATGTTATATTATGCTCCCAGAGATGTTATGAGACTTTCCTAGGGACACAAAACTACTAAATAGGAAGAGCTAAGACTTGAACCCAGGACTTTCTAAGTCCAGACCCTGAGTTTGTAGGATTAGTCCCTTCAGGAGGGACCTCACTACCTTGGTTTATTACTTGTCAAAAGTTACACTTGAAAGGCTGTCAGGGAAGAACTCAAGGCTACATCTTAGGTGAAGATTGGATTGAAACTGGTACTTCCAAGTCTGGCACTGGACACCAAATATACAAAGAGATCATTAGTTATTACTGGTGTTTACTTGGGTCATTCTGGGTATAAATTCTCCTTCTTTCAGACTCCTTCTTATACCTTCCAAATCACACTAGGGTCTCACCCTGGGGTCCTCACTTATCTCATCCCTGCCCTTATCCTCATTCACGGCATTTATAGACTTAAAGATGCCAGCCTCCGTGTGAACACTTAACCTCTTTCAAACTTCACAGTAATCCCACAAGGAGGTACAGTTATTATGCCCACTTTAAAGATGGAAAAACAGAGTCTCAGAGAAGTTCAGTCACAATGTCACAAGAAGGTAAGTAGCAGAGCTGGGGTTGGAACCCTGGTCTGTGTGATTCCAGGACACCAGCCATGAAGCCTCAACCTGGGCTCCCAGGTTACACCCTCTTTCACACCAAGCTCATCAACTCTCTCCTGGTGTCTCCCTCTGTCTGTCGCCCTAGTTCCAATGGAGATGGCAAGATCCACTGGCTCCTGGCTCTCTAGCTGTCTCATCACTCTCATCTTTCTCCAGCCGCCTGCACACGTGTCAGGTAGGAGTTTCGGAACCTCTTCCCCTGCCTGGGACACGTGACTACGGCATCCCCAGAATGAGGAGGCTTGGCCAGAGACACTATTTCTTTTGGGGTTCTGTACTTCCTCCAGTCTTTTCCAGTGTCCTTCCCGGGCTCTGTCCTTTCCCCAAAATATCCCCTTCCCCGCTTTTTCCCAAGTTCTCTCTCCCAAATCCCTGGCTCCCGGATCACCTTTTCTCTTTTTTGTCTTCACTGCAAAGGGGATTCCAGCAAGTTCCATGTGGCCCCGCTAGGGGGCACAGCCGAGCTGCTCTGCCCTCTTTCCCTGTGGCCGGAGACGGTGGCCAAAGAGGTGAGGTGGCTGCGGTCGCCATACCCGCCGCGCTCCCGGGCTGTTCACGTGTTCCGGGATGGGAAGGACCGGGATGAAGGTCTGATGCCGGAATACAAGGGGAGAACGGCGCTGGTGATGGACGCCCGCGAGGGAAGCGTCACTCTGCAGATCCGCGACGTGCGCCTGGAGGACCGAGGGCCGTACCGATGTCTGATCCAGGTCGGAAACCTGAGTCGAGAGGCCACCGCGATCCTGCAGGTCGCAGGTTAGGATGGGTTGGAGGTGCCCAGCGTCATGTGTGGCAACTGAATGGGCTTAGACAGGGTCTGCTTTGTCCCTCCGTAGGCAGACATTTCTTTCATCGGCAATGCAGTTTTTACTTGCTCAGCCGGGTCCGTCCATCCCCATCGAGGCTGTGACTCTGGCCCAGGTGTTTCTGATGAGGAAGGGACCCAGTCTTTGGAAACCACTGTACACTTCAGGCCCTGGTTAAATACTACCAGTCGCCTGTAGGGCTCAGTGGCTCAGATTACGGCTTTGCCTCTCATCATCTTTTTCTGTGCCTTTATCAAGTAACTCATAACCATGGCTGCAGGAAACATCCTCAAGAACTAGATCCCCAGCTGTGACAAGGATCTACTTAATGGATCCTCTCCCGGGCATTTAAAGGTCCAGGAAGGTAGAGAGAGTGTTTCTCAAACTAGCTTCAATATTTTAAGTCAGTCTACCGAAAACCAAACAAGCCAGGCGCGGTGGCTCATGCCTGTAATCCCAGCACTTTGGGAGGTGGAGGTGAGAGGATTGCCTGAACCAGCTTGGGCAACATAGTGAGACCTTGTCTCTACAAAAAAAAATCAAAAAATTTGCTGGGTATATGGTTCCAGCTACTTGGAAGGCTGAGGCAGAAGGATCACATGAGCCCAGCAGGTTGAGGCTGAGGTGGCCATGAGCGTGCCACTGCACTCCAGCCTGGGTGACAGAGTGAGAGTCCAACTCAAAAAAAAAAAAGAAAACCAAACCAAACCACAGCCATGTGTTTGCATTTGTTTGAATGGTATTACTCCACATGGTCACACACTGATTATCTTTTGGTCATAACTTAGAGTTACACACCACAAGGAGGGGGTGAATCGATTACTTTTAAACATGCAGTTGGTGGGAGATAGACTTTCCAAACAAGAGTCCTTTGGGCTGAAAAGTAGTTTTTAAAAGGGGACTGAGGTGCCCAGAGGAATCTGAATCATGTGGTGCAGTTCCTGCTAAGGATGTGTTTTGAAATGTCTGGGGATAAAGCTAGGGACTGCCTTATCCCATTGGGAGGAGCATGGGGAGGGCGGAGAGAGGACAGACATTTGAGTTCCATAACAGCTGCCCCTGCTCATCGGAGGAGGCTGTGGGAGGAACAGGGCTCTGGCCAGGACCGTGTCCTTGATGAGGCTCTGCCAGTCTGTTTCTGGGCTGATTCACCCAGGCAGTCTCTCCTCTCCAGTTCTAGGCTCTGACCCTTACATCCACTTGAAGGGCTACGACGCCGGATGGCTCCAGCTGGTGTGCAGGTCCGTGGGATGGTTCCCAGAGCCTTGGGCCGAGTGGAGAGACCCTCAAGGGAGGGTGCTTCCATCCCTGTCAGAGGCCCACTCTCCAGACAAAGCTGGACTCTTCCACACAGCGGTGTCCAGCAGAGTCAGGGACAGCACACTGGGGAATGTGTCCTGTACCATCCGCAACGTGGCCCTTGGCCAAGAGAAGACCACAGCCATGGTCATAGCAGGTAAAACTGGGATAGGAAACAGGCTTGAAGCTCTTGTGGCTCCAGAGGAAACTCCTATCCTAGTGGAAAGTTTATGAAGAATTTTCAAATTTTTAAAATTTTAAGATTTATAAAGCATGTTGACATTTTGAAAAAAAATACAGTATATTTTAAAGAAAAAAACAGTCTATAATTTCATAATTTGGAGAGAGTCACTGCTAACATTTTGGTATATTTCTTTAAAAACTTTCTTGTATGTATGTATTTCTGAGTGTGTATGTTTACGCATATGTATTCTGGTGCCTGGGTTTTTTTCCCCACTTAAAATGTCATAAGTATTTTTTTGTTTTTGCCTATGCCCATAAGTAACATGATTTTAAGGGCTGCATAGTATTTCATAGTATTCTGGACATCTGAATGTTTTCCATCATAACTAATGGTTAAATGAACATCTTTTATTTTGGGAAGTGATTCTAATGATTTTCTTAGAATGTGTTTCTGGAGTAGAATCAATGGATCAAAGGGTATGAACCTTTTAAAGACTATGAGTCAAGGGACAGAGAAGGGTGGTTTTAGAGCAGGAAAGATAGACTGGCCTGGGGCCGGGAGGGAGGGAGAAGTCCTAGCCTCTGCTAGTCCCTTCCTTGTCTTCCCTCCCTGCACCCCTCCTATCTTCTCCTACCCCTCCGCTGCCCCTCACTAAGTGCTAAGTGTTTTACATGACTGATCTCTTTAAATCTCTCCAACACCCTAGGAGATAGGGACTCTTGTCACTCTCATTTTACAGATGAGGAAAATCAGGCTTGGGAGGGGCTCAGTCTTCTGTCTAGGGTCACACAGTGTTGGTAAAGACACACACCCAGCTTGGGCTCTTAACCACTTCTGCTCTTGGGCCTCCTCTACTTGTTTTTTCCTTCTCTATTTCTCCTTTCTTTTCTCCTTTCTATCCTGCCTACGCCTTAGGCCTCTGCTGTAGCACCACAGAAATTGTGACGGTACACAGAGGTTGCTGACTGCCATTCCAGGGCAGAGTGAAGGTTTGAAGTGGCAGGAGGCAGGCAGATGCTCCTGGGAAGACTACAGGTGCTGAGAGGAGAGCCCCTCTAGTTCTCTGAAGTCCGGATTTATTTTTCCATTGAGTTGCAGGGCAGGATGAGATTGTGGTCACAAAGCTTGTTTAAACCACTTCAGGCAGGACCCTCTAAACCACTCCCAAGAGATGAACATCTTACCTATCTTTCATGTCATCCAGGGTTTGTATTACCAAGAGAAGCAAAGAGCTTCACCAATCTTGGCTGAGGTCTTTCCCTAGAGATGCTGGAAACAGTTGGAACGTCCCTGAGCCATCTGCCATCTGAGGCATGGCAGAAACTTGTAGACATCTCCCTGAGGCTGGTTGTTGGTGGTTTCTGTTTTAGCCCCATCTTCCGGGAGCATCTCCTCCTCAGCAGTGGCTCTTGCTGTGATCCTGCCTATCCTGGGGCTTCTCAACATGGTGCTCATTTGCCTCATCTGGAAGCAAAGAAAATCAAAAGGTAAATAGTTGGTAAGGAAGCCCAGGCTGGCAGGAAGTGGGACTGTTGACTGCTCTGGGAAAAAGCCAGATGGAAGTAGGTGTAGATGTGACGCTGTCCATAGGTTGGAGACCCTGCAAGGTGGCTGGGAGAAAATCAATAGTGTTGTGTCCTGGAAATTCACACTGCAGAGAGAATTCAGTAAACTGCAAAAAGGCCCCTGGGTAGAGCTGTGAAATCTCATCCTTTGAGAAATTAGAAAATATTTTTTTTGAGTTGAAGTCTCACTCTGTCACCCAGACTGGAGTGCAGTGGCCACTCCCGGCCACTGCAGCCTCGACCTGCTGGGCTCCGGCGATCCTTCCGCCTCAGCCTTCCAAGTAGCTGGAACTACAGGCCTGTGCTACCACACCTGGCTAATTTTTTTGATTTACTGTAGAGATGAGGTCTCACCAAGTTGCCCAGGCTGGTCTCGAACCCGCGGGCTCAGGCAATCCACTCACCTCAGCCTCCCAAAGTGCAGGATTACAGGCTGAGCTACTGAGCCCGGCCCAGCTTTCTAATTAACTAAGAAATTAATTAGAGCCTTTTAATCAAGAAATCCAATTATATCAATTGGATAAAACCCTTGTTAAAATGGTCACATTTCACAGGATCTTGAGGTTGCAAAGGACTTTGAAGGTTACACAGTTTGACACTCTTCCCCCATCTGGTGGTTTGAAGACCCTCTAATACTTTCAAATGGCCACACACCTGTAGTGACAAGGAGTCAGTACTACTCAGGCAGCTCGACCATCTTTGGACAACTATGCGTATTAGAAAGAGTCCTTTCTAAGCGGGGCATGGTGGCTCACATCTGTAATCCCAGCACTTCGGGAGGCTGAGGCAGGAGAATTGCTTAAGCTGGGAGTTTGAGACCAGCCCGGGCAACATAGCAAGACTTTGTCTCAACAAAAAACCAAAATATTAGCCGAGTGTGGTGGCATATGCCCGTAGTCCCAGCTACTTGAGAGGCAGAGGTAGAAGGATCACCTGAGTCCAGGAGGGAAAGACTGCAGTGAGTCATAATTGTGCTATTGCATTCCAGCCTGGGTGACAAAGTGAGAGTCCAATGCAAAAAAAAAAAAAGCCCTTCCTAAGCTGAGCTGACATCTCTCTCTCTCTCTCTTTTAGAGAAACTTCTCTATGAACAGGTGATGGAGGTAGGTAAGTGTCTGGGGATGGGGGTGGAGAGGATGTATCTTTGTTAATTTCTGTTCCTCTAATGTCCACTAATCTAGATTTTATACCCCCAAATTCTATCATCTGCTGTCTTCTGTGGTGGTGGTAGTCATGGTGTCTAAGTTTATTGCTTCTGGTTTTTCCAGACTCTTACTTATAACAGTTTGCCTTCTAGTATGTTTGGTGATTTTTGTCTGTAAGCTTATTGCTTGATCTTATTATGTGGAAGTCATGTAGGTTGAACATGGGGGATGCTTTTATGCATTCAATACGTAATTGATAATTATCTACTAAATGCCCTGGACTATACTAGATTCTGAGAACACAATGGTGAGTAAAAGCAGAAACATAGTCTTTGCCCTCCTGGAATTTTCATTCTAGTCAGAGAGATTGTGTGAGTTGAAAAATGACACAAACAAATGTGTACCGATGACATAGAAGAAGGCTCCCAGTTCTGTGAAGGCCATGGCCAGGAGGGACCAACCAAGCCTGAGGGTGGAGGATGTGATGTGAACGTCCCGAATTCATGAGTGAAGAGGGATGGGAAACCCTCTACTGCAGAAAGAACATCCTGAGAAAGAAGCATGGTTGGAGGGAACAGCACTCATGAGGAGCTGAAAAGGCGCAGAAGGGATGGGAGAGGTGGGAAGCACAAGGGAAGTCGGCAGGGCGGGGTCGAGTGAAGCCCTGTGGGTCATGTGAAGGGTTTTAATCATGCGCCTAAGAACAGTGGGCAATGCATGGGGATATCTGATCAGAATTGTGCTTTCTCTGGCTGCGGCTAAGAAGAGACCAGAGGAAATAGGGCAGGATGAGGGGGACAGTTTGGGCTGCCATTTCTGTTGTCCAAATGAGGGTTGATTAGGGACTAGGCCAGAGAGGTAGAGGTGAAGACACATAAAAATGGACAGGTCCAAGGGCCGGTAAAATCAATAAGAATAAGGGATGCTGAGGGCAATAGCAAAGAATCTCATTATCTTTTCTTTTTCTTCCTTTAGAAAATCTTCTCTCAGACCATGCAAAAGAAAAAGGTAATGATAGGGAAAGACTAAAGGGTAGGGAACAAATAATATATTATTTCTTCCCCTACATAAATTTTGACAGTCTATTATAATACAGTGGGGTGTGTGTGTGTGTGTGTGTGTGTGTGTGTCTCCTCCATAGATATCATTGGAACTTGATTTCCGATTCAAGAGGCTATGGAGTTGATGGCAGTGGGTGAGGAGATACCCGTGGTCAAAATTCATAGGTCTGAGCTCCCTGCATCAGCCTCTTTAGCAATCATTTAGAAAGAAAGTCTACATATTATTTAAAAGTTTACCAATGTAGTCATATGGGAGGTGTGGGAATCTCAAGAATCCACACAACCTTTGCATCAAGAGAAATGGTGTGAAACAGTGGCAGAGTTACAGGCTCTGGAGTCAGCATCACCTCACTCAGATCAGTGATCTGCCATTTACTGGCTTTGAATTCAAGTTACTTTACTTCTCTGAGCTTTGTTTTCCTTATCTGTAAATTGGGGATAATAAGTCCCCTTTCCTGATTGTTTTTAAGAGACAATCTAAAAAAAAAAAAAAAAACCTATCACAGTGGTTGGGTATGGTGGCTCACACCTATAAATCCCAGCACTTTGAGAGGCTAAAGTGGGAGGACTGCTTGAGCCCAGGAGTTGGAGACCAACCTGGGCAACATAACGAGACATTGTCTCTACAAAAATGAAAATAAAAAATTAGCCAGGTGTGGTGGTACAAGTCTGTAGTCCTAGCTACTCAGGAGGCTGAAGTGGAAGGATTGCTTAAACCAAAGAGTTCTAAGTTCTCGTAGCAATGACTGTGCCACTGTAACCCAGCGTGGTTGACAAAGGAAGACCCTGACTCAAAAAAAAATTAAAAATAAAAATTTTCTAAAATAACAAACAAACAAACAAATCCGGATAGAAAAAAAATCTGTCAATGCCTGGCACTCCTGTCCCTTATTGCCATTTCAACTTCATTAATTGAATGTTTACTGTGGGCCACTAAGGGTCACACTAGACACTTTGTTGAAATCTAGCTGGGAGGACAAGTCACTGGCTCAGATGGCTCCAAATCAATAGCTTTGGCATCTCTTCTCATGCCCTCTACATCTCCTCTGAGCTGGTGCAAGTGCAGGTGGCACACTGCAGATACTGGCTGTTCTGCCCAAGAGCAGCAGACACAGTGTGGTGTAATGGTGAGGGCCTTGACTCAGGAGCCAAACTTGGGTTGGATCTTGCCTCCTTGGTCACATTCTAGCTACATGACATTGGGCAAATGCCATGTCCCCTTGAGCCCCAGACCACTCCCCTATAAAACAGGAATAACAATTCTATGCACCTCCCACTGTTGAGAGGATTCAGTGTCTACCTCAGTATATAACAACAGGACACAGTAAATGGAAGTCATTGGTAGTGAAAATGGTATCAATAAGCCAGATTTCTCAGGAGCCGTGTCATTCTCAGCTTCCTTGCTCTAATACCTAATGCCTAACACATGCCAGCCCTTAGCACAGGGCTGGTGGTGGACTCACACCAGAGATCCCACAAGTACCCCTGAAGCATATGGAGCATACACATATGTCCCCAAACCTCCTGGGACCTCCAAATGTGTGAAATTTGTAACTTCAGGGGAGTTACTATAGAGAATAATAAAGCTCTATCAAGTTCATGCTAGGCCTTTAGTAGTTTTACACCATAGCTATCATAAACAGTAGGCTATAAAAGGACAGCAAAGCATACTTATGTACTGTAGTTACAGACATATGGAAATACTCACCCAGACAGCAGAAGTGAAACCAGACAGACAAAAAAGGAGGGGAAAGGAAAGGAGGAACCAAAGTCCTGGGCAGGCTGGGTCATCAAGAAAGTGGCACTGGCACTGTCGGAATCCTGAGTCTAACCTCTGGGACGTGAGACTGGATTGGGGACTGATAAAAATGTCACCATCCTTTCATCCTGAAGGGGGCAGTGATGAGCCCTTCACTCAGGATCTGGTCAGGGGGATAAAGGGGCAGGATCTGGTCACTCACTCCTCTCTTTCTTGTTTTTAGGAAGACTCCATAAAGCCCTCAGTAAGTTCTGCTCCTCATTCGTGGCACAATGATTGGCTTGGCTTCAGGATGAATGTCTTCTGGATGAATGCCTCAGTTTCACTTCCTGCGACAAAAGGGAGGGGGCAAGGGAAGTTCAAGCCATAGGGATTGGGGATCTTGGGGCTCTCAAAAACCTTTTTTCTCAGGTATTCCTTGCTTTCTCTTTCCTGTGCAACTGTTATTGAATCTCTAAATGGGAAATGTTTCACCAAGAAGAATGTACCTCCCACAGGCAAGGCCATCAGGAAGGAAGTCCCTTTTATCACCTAGGGAGCAAGAGGGTTGGATCCACATTAAACTGAATATGCTGCAGCATGGCTTCTCCGCCATTTAATGTGTGAGAACCTCTTCTTTTTTTAGTAAATTTCACTCTGTCGCCCAGGCTGGAGTGCAGTGGCACAGTCATGGCCACCCCAGGGTCGACCTGCTGGGCTCAGGTGATCCTTCCGTCTCAGTCTACCAAGTAGCTGGCACTACAGGCACGCGCCATCATGCCCTGCTAATTTTTCTTGATTTATTGTAGAGATGAGGTCTCGCCATGTTGCCCAGGCTGGTCTCAAACCCATGGACTCAGGCAATCCTCTCACCTCAGCCTCCCAAAATGCTGGGAATATAGGCGTGAGCCACCGTGTCCGGTAGAATAGTTTTAAATGAGCTTATATTTTACTCCATACATGTATACTCATTACCTATAGGTGTGAGATGTAGTGTTTATTCGGTCTGCAGGTGAGGTTTGGCTCACTTAGAAATCTGCTGACCCTCTGCAGACTCTCTGGGGTATCCCAAGTGAGGGCTATTGCCATTGCAAACACACTTATGGGGAAGTTCCAGGGTATGGCTCTTGAGGATCTGTTCATGGAAGGTGGTTGGGATGGGACTGTGGTGTCACGAGAATGTAGAGGTCTCATTCTGATTGCCAAATTGTTTTCATTGTTTAGAGAAACTCCGGAGTGAACTGAGTAAGTGTCCCATGTTCTTACAGCTTCCATAGCAACTTGTCTCCTGTTGTCCTAATATTTTTAGTGATAACTCTTCCCCCTCATTTCTTCTTTCACAGAGTTGAAAAGAGCTGCAGCAAACTCAGGTGAGACACAATTCCTTCATGTTTGTCCCCCACCCTATGGGAGTTCTCCATGTCTCCATGCTTTAATAATTCCCTTTTACATCTTTCAGTGTGGAGAAGAGCCCGGCTGCATTTTGGTAAGTTACATCAATCAAGTAGACCCACATTTCAGAGCTCATCTTCCTAAAGGGCTTGTAACCTTAGATTTTGCTCCATTCCTTTCGAATGAAGGCTGTAATTTAAAATTTTTAAATCAAATCTGTTTATCAAATTTTTGAAAAACCTTTTTGGTCACATTTAGAGTTAGAAAGTCTCTCCTTTTTTTTTTTCTTTGAGTCAGAGTCTCACTCTGTTGCTCAGGCTGGAATGCAGAGGCACACTTACGGCCACCGCAGCTCCGACTTGCTGGGCTCAGGCAATCCTTCCAAGCCTCAGCCTTCCAAGAACTGAAACTACAGGCACGTGACACCGTGCCTGGTTAATTTTAATTTTTTGATTTATTGTAGAGATGAGGTCTCGCCAAGTTGCCCAGGCTGGTCCTGAACCCGTGTGCTAAGGCAACCCTCTCACCTCGGCTTTCCAAAGTGCTGGGATTATAGGCATGAGCCACTGTGCCCGGCCTAAGTCTCTCCTTTTTTATTTTTATATATTTTTTTTGAGTTGGAGTCTCTGTCGTCCAGACTGGAGTGCAGTGGCCACTCCTGGCCACCGCAGCCTTGACTTGCTGGGCTCCGACGATATTTCCGCCTCAGCCTTCCAAGTAACTGGAACTACAGGCGTGCACTACCATGCCTGGCTGATTTTTTATTTATTGTAGAGATGAGGTCTTGCCAAGTTTCCCAGGGGGTTCTTGAACCCTTGGGCTCAGGCAATTCACTCACCTCGGCCTCCCAAAGCATGGGATTACAGACTGAGCCACCAAACCTGGCTTGTCGCTCCTTTTTTAGAGCACTGATAAAGATTAGGTTTGATTTTCATATTGGTTTTCTATGATTTTTGAGATTTCTTCTGAAGCTGATCAATTATTTGTATTTCTTAGTTGTGACTTATCTGTTCCTGTCCTATTTGTGTTACTTTTTCTTTTTTTTTTGAGTTGGGGTCTCACTCCATCACCCAGGCTGGAATGCAGTGGCCCGCTCACGGCCACCCTAGTGTCGACCTGCTGGGCTCTGGTGATCCTGCCGCCTCAGCCTTCCAAGTAGCCAGAATTACAGGTGCACGCTACCACATCCTGCTAATTTTTGATTTATTGTAGAGACGAGGTCTTGCTAAGTTGCCCGGGCTGGTCTTGAACCTGTGGGCTCAGGTAATCCACTCGCCTTGACCTCCCAAAGCACTGGGATTATGGGCTGAGCCACCAAGCCCAGCCTGGGCTACTTTTTGATTTATGAGGATTCTTTCCAGATAACGCATATTTATTCTTTGTCATATTTGTCACCAATTATTTTTCAGTTGCATTTTAATTTCTTTATAGTATTTTTCCAGTGCATGAGTGTTTTATTTTTATGTAGTCAAATTCATTAATCTTTTCCTGTGTAGTCTCATTTCCCAAACATTCAGATTTGGGAAATCTTTTCTATCCCACATTCCTGTAAATAGCCACTGCTTCTGCCTCTTTCTACACATATGCTGCTGTTTTCCTTGTCTGCAGACCAATTTTCTTGGGGGCGTGGTAATTGAGACTTTCTGAGAAGAAGGGAATGTGTTGGGCAGATGCCCCAATGATATAGACTACAAAAAGATTTCATAGTTTCAGTCTAAAAGATTTGAACATGTCTCTTTTGATTTATTCCTATGTAGTTTGCAGTTTTGCTGCTGCTCGAACAGGATCTGTTGTTTTCACTGCTTTAGGATCCTTATCAAGTTTTCAGGCTCTTCATTTCCCTCCTGTTCACGACTATCTTTCTTCGGGCAGAGTACAATAGAATTGATGAGTTGGCCACTTGGGAAAACATCAGGTCACCTTGGTTGGTATTCTGAGAACTCACAAACCCTTGCGTCTCACATTCACAGTCTGGCTGATTGCTACCACGTCAACCAAATATGGTTTTATGGATTTAACTCTCCAAAAAGAGCCTGTTTTCCATATTTGAGGGATGAGGGAGATGCACTGTGACACTCATAATCACAATTTAAGGAAGAATCCTTCTCTCTATATTAGCATTTAAAATGATGATTAAAATGGTAAAGCAAGCTGGGCTCGGTGGCTCAGCCTGTAATCCTGCGCCTTTGGGAGGCTGAGGTGAGTGGATTGCCTGAGCCCGCGGGTTCGAGACCCGCCTGGGCAGCGAGACCTCATCTCTACAATAAATCAAAAAATCAGCCGGGCGTGGTAGCGCATGCCTGTAATTCCAGCTACTTGGAAGGCTGAGGTGGAAGGATCGCCGGAGCCCAGCAGGCGAGGCTGCGGTGGCCGGGAGCGGCCACTGCACTCCAGTCTGGGCGACAGAGTGAGACTCCAACTCAAAAAAAAAAAAAAATGGTAAAGCAATGACTTTAGGTCATTGAACATCACGCACTCACTGTAGGAACAAGGCACTATCTCATGCATTAGTTCATCAAGTCTGTATAGTAACTGTAAAACGTAGGGTCTGTTATTATTCCCACTGTAAATATGAGGAAACTAAGCTTTGGGGATGAATAACAAGCCTAAGTTCACATAAACTAGCATGTGGCAGAACTGGGATTCAAATATCCTATGTGGCCATAGGATATAACATCAAAATCTATGTTTATTATCATATATTAGACAGAAACAAAGGTAGTATCTTAGTTTGTTTTCTGTTACTACAACAGAATACCTGAGACTGAGTAATTCAGAAAGGAAAGAGGTTTATTTAGCTCATAGTTCTGGCGGCTGGGAGGTCCAAGATCCAGCAGCTGTACCTGGTGAGGGCCTTGTGCTGTTCATAGCAGAGCAGAAAAGTAGAAGGGCAAGTGAGTCCTTGTGAAAAGAGGAAGAAGATAAAGCAGCCCAATGGGCTTTATCACAACCCACTTTCCAGAGATGAACCCTGTCTGTGAGAACTGCATTAATTCCTTTGTGAGGGTGGGGCCTCCAAGACACTTCCCACTAGACCCCATCTCTGAACACTGCTGCACTATGGAATTAGGTTCCAATACATGAACTTTTGAGGGGCACACCCAAACCATAGCAGATAACAGAAGGCAGCTTCACAGACAGAAGAAGCAGAACTGTTTCTTTTATTTAGTATTCTACCAGGAGACCTATTCTTTGAAAAACAGTATCCTTTGATTCCAGCACACAAGTGGTGGGTGGGGGTGGGATGGGGTGGGATGGGGTGGGATAGAGGAACACATGAACTAAAATGACCAATGACAATGATAGAAGACCTAAAGATTATTTTTCCCTCCAAACTACTCAAAGATTCTTTAAGATCTAGCCCTCCAAGACCTCATTTCTCTGTGACTCTCTGCAGTGGCAGTAACCCTGGACCTGAACACAGCACACCCCAAACTCATCCTGTCTGAGGACCGGAGATGTGTGAGGCTGGGCGACAGAAGGCAGCCTGTACCTGACAATCCCCAGAGATTTGATTTTGTCGTCAGCGTCCTGGGCTCTGAGTACTTCCTGAATGGCTGTCACTACTGGGAGGTGTATGTAGGAGACAAGACTAAGTGGATCCTTGGAGTGTGTAGTGAGTCAGTGAGCAGGAAGGGAAAGATCACCGCTTCACCTGCCAATGGACATTGGCTTGTGCGACAGAGTCGAGAGAATGAGTATGAAGCTCTCACATCTCCACAGACCTCTTTCCGCCTTAAAGAGCCTCCACGGTGTGTGGGGATTTTCCTGGACTATGAAGCAGGAGTCATCTCTTTCTACAACGTGAGCAGCAAATCCCACATATTTACTTTCACCCACAGTTTCTCTGGACCCCTTCGCCCATTCTTTGAACCTTGTCTTCATGATGGCGGGAAAAACACAGCACCTCTAGTCATTTGTTCAGAACTGCACAAATCAGAGGAGTCAATTGTCTCCAAGCCAGAGGGAAAACGCCATGCTAATGGGGATGTGTCCCTGAAGACGAACCCTTCCTTACTAACTCCTCAGGTCCCAGAGCTGATGGATCTGATCCTGCCTTTGCCTTCTGACCTTGGCCCAGCCCTTCAGGGGCTTAAGGTTCCTTCTTTTTAGGGATGTACCTCATTACCTGCTCCCATGGCCATCCAGCCCAGCACCCTGTATTTCAGTCTCCTGGCCCAATACTCCTGATTCTGGAGTGTCTCTTCTTAACCCAAATCCAGATGCTTTTGTGGATTCCATTTGTACCACTTTCCCCCCGGGACTTGCTTTTCTTCTAGGGACTTAAAGTTCCCATTGACCTGGAGGGGGAACTCCTGAAACCCAAACAACTGGTTTAGGTTTAGGTGGAGATGTTGAATGTGTGTCCAAGATACAGCACAAGGTGAAGGGAAAGGGTTCTCCAGGGGAATCTTTAGAAGAACTTCTCTCCGCCTCATCCCATCCTCTGGCTTTTAGTCAAGAAGTTATGGCCCCAGCCCCTGACTTCTTACTTATCCCATCAAGAACTACTTTTCTGTCTTTCTCTCAGTTTAGACCTCTGGATCCCAGAATCAACTTTCTAAAAGTAAACATGTTTTGTATCACACATCCTTCTTTCTTCAGAAATGGGTTGTTGGAGGTGGAGAGAGACAGAGGAGTAAAATATGCCATCCTTTTCTATTTTCTTGATGCTGTTTACAACATAGTTTGGTGACAGCCAGAGCTAATGTTTTCTTTCTTTTTTTTTTTTTTTGAGTTGGACTTTCACTCCGTCACCCAGGCTGGAGTACAGTGGCATGCTCATGGCTACTCCAGCATCGACCTGCTGGGCTAAGGCAATCCTTCCGCCTCAGTCTTATAAGTAGCTGGAACTACAGGTGTGTGCTACCACACCTGGCTAATTTTTTGATTTATTGTAGAGACGAGGTCTCTCCAGGTTGCCTGGGCTGGTCTTGAACCCATGGGCTCAGGCAATCCACTTGCCTTGGCCTCCCAAAGTGCTGGGATTACAGGCTGAGCCTCAGAGCCCGGCCAGAGCAAATGTTTTCTTTTTTTTTTTTTTTTTGTGGGGGAGGGGGTTGGAGTATCACTCTGTCACCCAGGCTAGAGAGCAGTGGCACACTCCCGGCCACCACAGCCTTGACCTGCTGGGCTCAGGCATCCTTCCGCCTCAGCCTTCCAAGTAGCTGGAACTACAGGCATGTGCCACCATGCCTGGATAATTTTTTGATTTATTGTAGAGATGAAGTCTCACCAATTTGCCCTGGCTGGTCTCGAACCCACAGATTCAGGCAGTCCTCTCACCTCAGCTCCCAAAGTGCTGGGATTATAGGTGTGAGCCACCGCGCCCAGTCTGGAGCTAATGTTTCCAAAAGCTAACTTATCTATTGATGACAACCAGGTCCAGGGACTTAAAATACAGTGGCCACAATCCCGAAAAGCCTCAGGAGCACAAGCAGGGAGCTGGGAAACACAGCTGCAAACAGCTCAATTGTGTGTGGCCTTGAAAAAGAGGATAGCAGATGAGTCGGACTGATTGGCTGGCCCTCTTGAGTATCTTCCTGAGATTCAGAGAGGCCCAGCTAGAAAAAGTGGTGGTTTTAGCCATCAGTGTAGAAGCTTTTTTTCTTACAAGACCATTGTACTGGAAGACTTGACTATTTGTGTAGCTGCCTCTTAGGTTAAAGAGTATTGATTTCAAGTAAGAAGTTGTTAGACCGGGCGTGAGGATAAAATAAGGAACCAGAATTTTGGGTGTGGACTGCAGAAGGAAGTCTAATCACTCTCAAGTCATACCACAAATGTTACCTGACCTATTTGTGGAGATATTATTGGCTATCAGTTTGCAGATGGGTATATTGCTATGCCCGACAGAAACCATCTTTCTGTTAAAAGTCTGTCTATTAGTATCTGTATTAGTCAGGGTTCTCCAGAGAAACAGAACCAATAGGATTGTGTGTGTGTGTGTGTGTGTGTGTGTGTGTGTGTGTGTGTGTGTACGTATATATGAGAGACAGAGATTATTATACAGAAATGGCTCACATAATTACGGAGGCTGGCAAGTTCCAGGATCTGCAGGGTAAGTCAGCAAGCTGGAGGCCCAGTAGAGCTGAAGGTGTAGTTCCAGTCTGAAGACAGCAGGCTTCAGACCCAGGAAGAGCTAATGTTTCAATTTGAGTCTGAAGGCAGGAAAAAAGTTGATGTCCAAAGACCAGCAAAGGCTAGCAGACAGGAAGAATTCTCTTAGTTTGGGGAAGGTCAGCTTCTTTGTTCTATTTAGGTCTTCAACTGATTGGATGAGCCCCATTCACATTAGAGAGGGCATCTGGTTTTCTTAGTTACTGACCTAAATGTAATTTTATCCAGCAACATCCTCAGAGAAACACCTCAAATAATGTTTGGCCATCTAGCAAGGCATCTTGTGGCCTAGTCAAGTTGATACATAAAATTAATCATGACAGTGGCTGAGTAGAATTTTTTGTTTGCTTTTGTACACTTTAAAAATAAAAGTTTGGTATTCCTTGTTTGGTATGATGTTATTTTCATTGCGAATGAGAAATTGTGAGGAAAGGCTTTGGGCTGGTAAGAGAAAAACATACTATGATTTTCAAAGAGCTTTGAGTCACCCAAGCAGGCCTTAACCACAGTTCAAAATAGTTTTATTTCTGAGTCTGTCCTCTAGTATTTTATTTTATCAGTTTATAAACAATAGTGTTCACCAGGTATTTATATTTCATTCACCCTACTCAGATCTAAACAGACTTTTCAAAATATCCCGATCTGAAAACTAACTCACATTGTCCACTCAGGCCTCATATAATAAGATAACTTATCTCACCAGCACCACTTCTTCCCTCTCACCAAAGAGTTGGACACTGCTGCTCTCTCGGGCTGAGTGGAGAGCAGAGGGGCCCTGTGGTCCCTCCACCCCAAGAATTATAATAGAGGAATTGGTACTTCAAATGGCTAGGCGGTAGAGCTGGGGTTATGAGGGAGATCCAAAAAAAAACCAAACACCTGGAATTATTTTTTGGAGGGCGGGCCCTTTGTAGTATAGGCTTCCCCCACTAGGAAAGGGTGGCCCATGCTCCCTATTCACCCAATCTTACTCAGAGTGATGTTTTGGTTTTTTTTTATTCTCTGGATGAAAAAAAGTCCTCAAAGGTAAATGGTTTGCTGATGTTGAAGAGTTGAAACAAAAAAAAAAAAAAAGGAAGAAGCATAAAAAATATCAAAATTGACAAGTTCAAAAACTATTTTGAGCAATGGAAAAAGTGTCTCAATAAGTGTGTCGCATCAAATGGAGAGTACTTTGAAGGTGACTGAATTTTAAACATGTAAGAATAAATACACAATTTTTTGTAAATAAATTCCAGATTGTTTTGAGTACCCTCCCATATACCTACTTAACTCTGTAGGGAATGCTCTTTGTTCTTTGCACCGAAATACCACACAGATATGAAAAGGCTGTGATTAGTTTATGTATTCAATTAACCTTTATTATTTTAAAAAATAAAACCCGACCAGGCTCAGCCCATAATCCCAGCAGTTTGGAAGGCTGAGGCAAGTGAATTGCCTGAGCCCATGGGTTCAAGACCAGTCTGGACAACTTGGGGAGAGCTCATCTCTACAATACATCAAAAAATTAGCCGGGCGTGGTAGTGTGCACCTATAGTTCCAGCTACTTGGAAGGCTGAGGCGGAAGGATTCCGGAGCCCAGCAGGTCAATGCTGGGGTGGCCATGAGTGTGCCACTGCACTCCAGCCTGGGTGACGGAGTGAGACTCCAACTCAAATACACCAACTCAAATACATAAATAAATAAATAAAATAAAACCTAAAAAAAAAATCCTGGATACTTTCATGGTCTTGTGTCTGGATTGATGAACAACTGTCAGGTTTAACTAGGGACGCATGTGGGTTCTAGAAAAATCCTTGCTCAAGGACAATGCGAGACATGGAGTTTGCTCCTCAGACAGGAGACATTTAGCTACTCCGACAAAAGAATTGAAATACTTTTTATTTAAACTCCCTTCCAGTTTACATTCCTTTTATTTTAAGTTATAAACATTGAGTGAGGCGCTAAATTCTGCTTCGTTGAATGTCTACAGGACGGTCAAAAGTCACCAACTTGAAGAAAATTTGAGCTCATGACCCCTTAAGAGTTCATGTAGGTCAGCTATACAAATTTCACAAAATTCCAGACGGGGGCCTCGCAGGACTGAGCGCCCGAGCACAGAAGGAAATCAGACAGCCTTATGAAGGAACCTAGTCTCCCACAGCTAGATTCTAAACTTCGCGAACGTTTTCTTCGAGCTTCGACCCAGGCCTACAACTCCCAGCATGCCAAGCACAAGGCCATAGTTTATTGGCGAACCCGCCTGGGTCTCTTTTGTTGCGGCAGCTACGATAGCCAATGGATAGAAAGGATGGGTCCCAGAAGCCAATCCTGGAGAAGCAGGGCGGATCCCTCTCGGGTTCCGGCTCCGGCTCCGACTCCGGCTCCGGCTCCTTCCCCGGCCGACAGAGGCGGCGCTGTCCCTGACCGAACGGCGGGAGCGAGGTGGGTCCGGGTTGGGCCTGAGGTCGTGGGGGGAGGCGGACACGACTTCGTGGGGATCTCTGAGCACGGCCCCTTCCCTTTCACCGAGGAGTTGGAGGCTGTTGCTCTGCTCTCCACTGGGAAGCAAAGGGGCCCTATGGTCCCCCCGCCCCGACCCCTGTCCCGGTCCCCCGGCCCGCGCAGCGGGGCTGCTGCCCCCACCCCTACCCTCTGGCTCTTCTGTTGGCTTTTGAGTATTCCAGCCCTCCTGCCAATGACCATATGTTTGGGATCAACCCGCCTCCTCACCCACCACTCCGGTCCCAAGCCCACCGGCATCTCTGAACCCGCTCTTGTCCTCCAGAACGCTGTACCCTTGGCCTCCGCCACTGGCTTCTCCCTGCCCTGCAACACACAACCCAGCCCCTTGGTTCCTGTTGCTCTAACACCTCTGATGGCAGCTTTTGACCCTTCGCTTCTGACCATCTGCTGGAACCCTCTGGCTCCTTTGGTCCTCTATCCCGTTAGTTATCTAACTCCCCTGTACAGTTCCCTGTTCTGCAACACCTTGTCCTTGGTCTTTGCTCCTCTCTCCCTTTTCCTCCCCTATCCCTTGTCTTGGCCCCAAAGACCCAGAACTTTGGCCCTTCAGACCACATTCTAGCTTGACTTCTTTCCCTGTAAACCAGGCCCTTTGCCTTGGTCATCTGTGATCAGTAGCCCCATCTTCTTGGCTTTTGCTTAGACCTGACCCTTCTCCACTGCCTCAGTCCCTTCCACCCTTCTTCCTTTGCTGTTGAGCCGCTAGGCAAGTCCAGTATCTCTGGAATATGATAAAGTGCCTCTGTACTTTAACTGCACTGTCTTCTCAGTAGGTAGTGGGCCCCCTGTCTCTGCAAGTCTTACCCATCCTGCAAGACCTAGCTCAAATACGACCTCTTCCATGAAGCTGCTCATCCCTGATCTTGTCAGGAAGATATGCCTGTCATCTGAACTCCATGGCACTGTTTTTATTTCTTTCCTTCCATTCCTCCTGTTTTCCCTTCAATGCTAGTGTATTGATTCAAAGCACTGGCTTTGGAGTGGTAAACAGACTCCCCAGTTGTGACATTTACTAGCTGTGTGCCCTTGGGCAAATTACTTGATTTCCCTAAGCCTCAGTTTTCTCATCTCTAAAATAAGGATCAACTGAAGTGAAATGAGATGATTCATATATAGTGCTTAGTCCAGGTGCTAGCCCTTGGTATGAGCTTAAAAAAACATTAACTATTATTGGTTTCTGTATAATGTGTCAGGTGCTGTGACTAAGTCTCAGTCCCTGCCCCAGTTCCCCAGAACTTAACTTTCTGCACTGTATGTTTCTGGAGTTCATGGTCTTTTTCACTATGTTGTATCATAAACATACATAATCCTATGTGATCATAATCCTACATCATTTTTCTCTTATACTGACTCAGCATTCAGTCCCCGATAGAGCTAAAGCTTGGTAAATTATGGAACAGCAATTTTGGAAGTGAGTGGGGCCTTGTAACTCTTTGCATAGAGAGAGTGGAGCCCTAGGTGGGGTGGGCAGGGCTGGGAAGAAGGGCGGAGTGAAAGATCACATCCCTTCACTCATTCATTCAAAACACATTTGAGCACCCAGGCTTGTGCTGCAAAAGATTACTAAAATGACCCAGTCTCTCTTCTAAAGTTGCTTATAAAACACTCGTGGAAACAGACATGTAATTGCAAGTCATTATAAAAGCAAGCACAAGACTCTGGGTGCAAAAAAGAGAAAGTGGGAGGAATCAGGAGATTGCTGAGCAACAGTGGGTGAGAATAGACACAAGTAAGCATGAAATGGGTTCTGGAGACAGGTCTGGCCTTCCTTCATTCAACTCACTCAACAAATACTTTTTTTTTTTTTGAGTTGGAGTCTCATTTCGTCGCCCAGACTGGAGTGCAGTGGCCGCTCCCGGCCACCGCAGCCTCGACACGCTGGGCTCCAGTGATCCTTCTGCCTCAGCCTTCCAAGTAGCTGGAACTACAGGCACGCACTACCACGCCCGGCTAATTTTTTTTATTTATTGTAGAGATGAGGTCTTGCCAAGTTGCCCAGGCAGGTCTCAAACCCGCGGGCTCAGGCAGTCCACTCACCTCAGCCTCCCAAAGGCACGGGATTACAGGCTGAGCCACCAAGCCCAGCTAACAAATACTTATTAAGGATCTACCATATATGCCTGCCACTGCTCTAGGAATTTGGGTTGCATTAGTGAATGAAACAAAACAAAGATTCCAACCCTCAAGGAACTTATGTTTTAGTAGGTGGAAGCTGACAGTAAATAATAGACATAAATAAGTGTCAGGTGAGATGTAGTTTGGGGCTGGGGGTCTGGAAGTGTGGGAGGGGTTATAATTTTTAAAAGGATCGTCAGGGAACAAGGAATTGAAGTATCAAGGAATAAATAGTTCCTGAGCATTAGAGTTTCTCCTATTTACCTGTATTTTTGAAAGTGAAGCGAGCTTATTATTTTCATATTGTTCATCTAAGTTTTTCAAGAATCACTAACTTTATTAGTAAACTATACCTCACTTCTTATTTTAAATAAAGTTTTATTGAAACACAGCCATATTACTTCCTTCACATCTTGTCTATGGCTGCTTTCATAATACAGTAGCAGAGTTGAATAGTTACAATAGAAATCCTATCGCCTTAAATTTTTTTTTTTTTTTTTTTTTGAGTTGGAGTCTCACTCAGTTGCCCAGACTGGAGTGCAGTGGCCACTCCTGGCCACCGCAGCCTTGACCTGCTGGGCTCCAGCGATCCTTCCGCCTCAGTCTTCCAAGTAGCTGGAACCACAGGCGCGCGCTACCACGCCTGGCTAATATTTTTGATTTATTGTAGAGATGAGGTCTCCCCAAGTTGCCCCGGCATGTCTCAAACCCGCGGGCTCAGGTAATTCACTCACCTCGGCCTCCCAAAGCGAGGGATTTCAGGCTGAGCCACTGAGCCCGGCCAAATATTTACTAAATAATTATTATTGGCCATTTATGGGAAATGTTGGCCAACCTTTGCTCCTTAAAGAGTTGAAGTTCTGTCTCTATTTCTATGTTTTTTAATTAAAACATTTTTTTCTTTCCTAACAAAATCATTTAAAGGATCTTGTGCATTTTTATATTCTTCACAGGACTAGGATATAGTGTCTTCAACAGGTGTAAGAACAAATGTCACTTGCTGAAAGACAGCACATGTCACACACTCTACTAAATATTATAGGCATTTCCTCTAATACAGAGCCCTGCAGTATAGTGTAGATGGGCATCACAATCTTAGTGATGAGGGAGTTGAGGTTCAGAGTGGTTGAATAATTTGCAGAGTAATAAAGATACTGTGTGTCACCATTGTAATCCAACACTAAATGTAGTCAGTGCCCTTTCCTTTACTCTGTGTTGCTTTTTCCCAGAAGTACTTGCTGACCTGAAGAAATTATTGGTTTTTTCATTTTTTCTCTTCAGTGTCCTATCATAGTTTGTGCTTCCTGCCCTTATCTGTTTTTCATGTTACTCTGGACAGCATTTCCACCAATTCATTCTGCCTTTTGAAATGTCATTATTTCTTCAAGGCCCAGAGGAAATGCTACACACTCATCTAAATCAGAAGTACTTTTTTCTTTCTCTCCTTCCCTGTCCTTGGCTGTAGAAACCCAAAGGAGTCTATGCATTTAGCAAATATTTACTGATGTTTGCATAAATCAGACCCTGTGCTGGCCACCGTACGCGTTTAGTGTTGGAGGTGGGAAGAGTGTGGTTTGTGTACCTATGTCTGTATCTTTATCTGTATTTGGTATATGAGTGTATGACTGTGTATAGTGTGAGTGTATGGCTGTATGTGTGGTGTGTGTATGGTATGTATGTGTGTGGCATGAGAGTGTGATTGAGCATGTTTGTGGTGTGTATGACTGTGTGTTGTGAAAATGTGGCTGTTTGGGTGACTGCTTGCATGCGTGTATGTGGTGTTTAAGAGTGTGGTGGAGCCGGGCTTAGTGGCTCAGCCTGTAATCCCGCGCCTTTGGGAGGCTGAGGGTGAGTGGATTGCCTGAGCCCGCGGGTTCGAGACCTGCCTGGGCAGTGAGACCTCATCTCTACAATAAATCAAAAAATCAGCCGGGCGTGGTAGCACATGCCTGTAATTCCGGCTACTCAGAAGGCTGAGGCGGAACGATCGCTGGAGCCCAGCAGGTCGAGGCTGCGGTGGCCGGGAGCAGCCATTGCACTCCAGTCTGGGCGACCGAGTGAGACTCCAACTCAAAAAAAAAAAAAGTGTGGTGGAAGTGGGCACAACCAGTCAGACCAGACCCTGCAGCAGGTCTTGGAGTCCCCAGATATTAATGCTTTAATTGCTAGATTATGGTGTGTTCTGGAGAGGGCTGGCGTGGCAGAAATCTTAAGAAGAGTCAAACTGGATCTTGTAAACCACTAGGAGGACCTCAGGAATTTTTGGAAAGCAGGCAAATAGATGGAGGCTTTTAAGGAAGGTTTTTCAAAAAAGATTGCATATAAAGGGGTTTCAGTTAACTTATAGTTAGGCAGAAAAATTAAACTCATCCTAGAATGGAAGCTCCTTTACTCTCACACAAATTGTAGTCTACATTGTCATTGTTTAGTAGTATTAGGAAAAGTGACATTTTTCAGATTGCACAAATATTATCTGGTGGTGGTGGACAAAGCTAGTAGCTTTAAATATCTGTGAAAGTTTGTCACTTAAAGTTAATAGGTAGCCTGGGTTTGGCAAGTCAAGCCTGTAATCCCAGAGCTTTGGGAGGCTTAGGTGGAAGGATTATTTGAACCCAGGAATTCGAGGCTGCAGTGAGATATGATGGGTTGCCCTCCAGCCTGGGTGATAGAGCAAGACCCTGTCTCTAAAAAAAAAAAAAAAAAAAAAAAGAAGTAAGAGTGTTCTATCCTCCAAGTATTCCAGTTGATTGAGGTTATTTCTGATGATTGGTTTCATGGGGAAGATGTGCACCCTTTCAGACAGAACAAGATTCCCTGTGGTCTAGTCCAACCCGAGGAATAAAGGTATTGGCCATTTGTGTTCCTCTTCAGGGTTCAGAGATGGGCAGTGAGAAGGAGCAGAGTCCAGAACCACACCTGCCTGAGGAAGGGGAAGGGGGCAGACCTTGGAGAGTGGATGCCTTAGAGGGTTCTCGGATCCCACCTGGGGAGGAGCATGGGCAGGAGAGCCTGTCAGAGGGACCACAAGAAACCCATCCAAAAAAGCCATGGCAGAAAGTCACTGCCCCAACTGGAGAGCCAGGGAACCTCCTTGCTCATCCAAGGCCCGAGGCAGACGAGAAGCCCTTCATATGTGCCCAGTGTGGCAAAACCTTCAATAATACCTCCAACCTGCGAACACACCAACGGATTCACACTGGCGAGAAGCCTTATAAGTGTTCTGAATGTGGTAAGAGCTTCTCAAGAAGCTCCAACCGTATCCGGCACGAGCGGATCCACCTGGAAGAGAAGCACTACAAGTGTCCCAAGTGTCAGGAGAGCTTTCGGCGGCGCTCGGACCTCACCACACACCAGCAAGATCACCTAGGCAAGCGGCCATACCACTGTGACATCTGTGGCAAGAGCTTCAGCCAGAGTGCCACACTGGCTGTGCATCACCGGACCCACCTAGAACCAGCGCCCTACATCTGCTGTGAGTGTGGGAAGAGCTTTAGCAACAGCTCCAGCTTTGGTGTGCACCATCGCACCCACACAGGCGAGCGGCCTTATGAGTGCACCGAGTGTGGGCGGACCTTCAGCGATATCTCCAACTTTGGAGCACACCAGAGGACCCATAGAGGGGAGAAGCCCTACCGGTGCACTCTGTGTGGGAAACACTTCTCCCGGAGCTCAAATCTCATCCGCCACCAGAAAACACACTTGGGTGAGCAGGCTGGGAAAGATTCCAGCTGAAGGAAAGCCCCATTTAGAGAGGGAAAGAACAAGAGATGCCAGCCTAGTGGAGAGAGATCTTTAGGATCTGTTGCTGCCACCTTGACCTCAAGCCCTTCATCCCGTTTTGGAGAATGACTTCCTATTGCCTCTGAAGCAGGATCTCCAGGAAGTCCTGAGAAGGAACTCTGAGTAAAAATCCTTGCCTCTTTCCAGGCCAATATCTTGCCTTGGAAAGTCAGAGGACCCAATCTTAGTTTTACCTCCTTGGGGTGAAAGAGAAATAGGGTAGGCTCGGAACATGCTCAAGCCATTAGGGCAACTGTCCCCTGACCTTTGAGGAAGTACCTGTGAGATGGGCATCACTGTCTGAAGGTTCTCCAGATGGTCTGTGAATTGCTTAGGGCACACTGCAGTGGCCTGTTAGTTCCCACCTCTTGTGCCCTAACTTTGCTTCTAGGTCTCTGGGTGAAGAGGAGTGACCTTCCCAATGGAAGGGGCCTCCTTGGTCTGGAGAAGAGATCTGAGGCCCTGCCTTAGGAATGAAAGGGAAGCCCTCAGGGAGCCATGATTTAGGGACCTCATGCTCCCATGTTTGTCACTTGTTATCCCTACCCAACCTGCCTTTGTTGTTCCAAGAGTGATTAGCAGTAAAATCCTTCATTGAAAAGGACCTGTGTACTTATTTGGGGGATCGGGAAGCTGGGGAGATTGTTCCACCAAAGCCACTCTGAAGGGAGTTGAATTCTGAGAAAGAGGTGGGTGGCTGCTCTGGAAAGCAAAGGAAAGCAGACTGAGATCTGGGGCTTTTGAAGAGAAGAGGGAAAGGAAAGGAACTAACATTAATTGGGAATCCACTACATGCTATTGATTCTGTTAGTCATGTTTACATTCTTTATCTCATTTAGTTGTCACAGCAACCCTCAAGAGAATAAGTCAGGAAATGGAGGTGAGGAAAGGTGAAGTCACACAGCAGGTACGTGGTAGAGCCTCCCTGACTCCCAGCTCCTGCTCTTTTCGCTACATTCACCTTGTTGAGTGACTCCTCCTTCAGAAGCCACTTCGGAGACTGGCCTAGAGGTGGGAGCCAGTGTGTTCTCTTAATGTGGCCTTGGTCCATTCACTCAGTGGGAAGTCAATACCAAGCATGAGGACCTGTTCAGCTTTAGATTGTTGATTGAGCACCTGTTCTGTGCCTAGGAAAAATTGCAGTGGCAGGGAGTGTGGGGTGAGGGATGGAATAAGATGAGAGAAATCTGAAGGCCCATGATGAATATCTTTGCTCTTAGTAGCAATAGTTTAGTTTTCAAGGCTGGGACAGCTTGGCAAGGATTTTGTCTGGTTTCCTATCCTCCTGGTTTAGGGCTGCCTCCACATGGCAGACTTCAGGGTTTTCTATGTGGAAGTTTGGTGTTCACTGAGCTTTCCTCTAACAGATATAAAGGACCCTTTTCTACCTTTCATCATTCTGGGGCCCTGCTCTGCTAGAGTGAGAGACCCTCTTCATTTGTAGCCAGTTGGCAGAATGTGATTCTGGCACCATGCTTAGAACTGACACCACAGATGGGGACCCTGCTGCCTGCCAGTAAGGGATGTGCTATGAACTTTAGAGTCATTATCGCGCTGGATTCTCAAAACAGCCCTGTGAAGTAAGAATTATCTGCATTTGTCATATGTGGACACAGGTTGACATAGAAAGTGACTTGCCCAAGATTACAGAGCAAGTGGCAGGATTAGGAATGGTACCTACTTCTGCCCATATCCAAAGCCTGTATTTTTTCCAACTGTAAAGGAAGATTTCTTAAATGATTCCCTGTGTTTGTAGAGCACCTTACCATTAACAAAGCACTTTTATTTTATACACATTTTTCTATTCTTTGATAATTTGAACACAAAGTATTTTAAACAGTTACCTAAACTTGCACATTGAATTGGCACACACCCTAATAATAAGTCACCATCTTTCAAATACCACTGAGTGCCAGTTATTGTACACCTTTTATCTCTGAGGTTCATACTATCCCATTTTCAAGATAAAATTCTGTGAAGTTAAATGACCTGACCCATTGGGAGAGCTGAGATTTAAATCAGGTGTGTCTGATCCCAACACCAAGCTCTTCATTACACGCACTACCAAGCTAGATCTACTGGTCTCCTCTCAGTCTGGGAAGCTTGGTATGACTGTCTTTCCAGACCTGGAGCCCTCACTGACAACTGCCGTGACTTTTTGTGAGCTTCTGCTGCCAGTCAGGCCCAGGAACAATGTGCCAGGTCCCAACTCTGATCTTGGAGAGTGACTTCCCAGCCAATATAATTTGCCCTTTCTTGACCCTGACTCAGGCTAGGGGTTTTGTGTTGGTTCAGGCTTTTGAGTCCTGACTGGTCCATTTATTTACTCTCAGACTTCCTTTACTTTTTTCTTCATTCTCTTTTTTCTTTCCCTTCCTTTCTCCCTTACTCTCTCCATCCTTTCCATCTCTTCCCTTCCTTTCCCTCTTTTCCTCCCTTCCTCTTGTCCTTCTTTCTCTTCCTAGTAACTAGAAATACTGATGTTGAAGACAACGCGGCCCCTGTGTTTTCTTGTGCAGGAGTTGCCACACAAACCCAGAGTTGCAATGCAGGATAGTAGGTGTCACTACAGCTGTACCTAAGGTGCTGTAGAAGCCTAGGGAAGGGCCTTAACCTGGCCTGTACCAGACACGGGGGCTCAGGAATAAATGAGACAATCCTTGCTGCAAGGAACACAAGAAGAGACACTACTATGAACGAAGTGCTTAGGCACCACAGGTGGGAATGGTTAACTCTTCAGAGGGCAGAAGAGGATGACTGAATTTGATCTGAAGGAGTAGGTGTTTATTAGGCAGAGAGAAGAGGAAGATTATTTCAGATGGGAAGAAAGGCTTAGTGTTTTAGAAAGTAGTGAAGTGTTTGATATAAAGTGTTTTGTGTGAAGAGGTGAGGAGGCTGGTAAGGTAGACAGGGGCCAGATTATAAAGGATGTTGCATGCCATGCTAAGAAGTCTGGACTGTAGATAATAGGGAATTTTAAAGCAGAGAAATGACATGATCACATTTTATTCTTAAAGAAAAATGGGCTAGTGTGGAGGCTGAACTAAAGGGGACAAGTGATTTAGGAACATGTTCTATTTGTAAGCCAGGTACCAGAGCCTTGCCAGTTCCATAGAATGGAAAAGTTGAAAACTTCCACAAAATTTCTGCAGATTCCTGGGATTTATGACCTCATGTTCTCTTGCTTGTGGTTCTTGTGGACTCTACAAGCCTTCTCTGTTTTGTTCCCATTATGCCTGTATTAGAACTCAGCTCCTTCATCAGCTTCCCCAGGAAATTCTGTCACACCAAGCATTTTGTAAGTTTAGAATCCTTCTAGAGATTGCAAGTCTTAGGGAGGAGTTATATTAGGGCATGTCACTAGCTTCCTATCCTCCCATCTCTGCCCTTCTTCCTTCTCCCTAGATTGCCATGACAAGACTGTGGTGCCTCTTACTATAGATGGTTTCTTACCATCACCATAGATCATTTTTTTCCTATACATTTTTTTTTTTTTTTGAGTTGGAGTCTCACTCTGGCACCCAGACTGGAGTGCAGTGGCCACTCCTGGCCACCGCAACCTCAACCTGCTGGGCTCCGGTGTTCCTTCCGCCTCAGCCTTCCAAGTAGCTGGAACTGCAGGCACGTGCTACCACACCCGGCTAATTTTTTTTTGATTTATTGTAGAGATGAGGTCTCGCCAACTTGCCCAGGCGGGTCTCGAACCCGTGGGCTCAGGCAGTCCACTCACCTCAGCCTCCCAAAGTGCAGGATTACAGGCTGAACCACCGAACCCGGCTTCCTATACATTTTAACATTTCCAAAATTGGAATATGTTTTACAAATGATGGTGTTTTAGATTAAATTAAATATCACATAAGAAAGAAATGAGGTGGTGATATCAGCAAGATGGTAGAATAGGAAATCTCAGCTTCTGTTCCTCCACAGAGATACCATCTTAACCACAATACATAGACTAAAATACCTTTATGAGAACTCTAGAAACCAATTAAGTTTTAGTGCCCTAGGCAAGCATGAAGCCAAGAAGAACCACATTGAAATAGGTAGGGAAATAATTTCACTTTATCCATGACTGTCCCTTCCCCAAACTGGCATAGTTCAGCTTGGGTCACAGATTCTCTTTTGGGGAAGAAACAAAAGACTGAAACATGTATCCACTGTTCTGGCTTTTTGGACAGCTGCCCAAGGACTGGTTCCTCTCTTGCCTAACCTGGAATGCTAATGGTACTAGAATACTTTGGACGCCTGGGATCATTGAAAACAAGGCAGAGTCGGGGATGGGAATGAGGGGAGGTACAGCTTCCTGTAACACCAGTGCCATATACAGAAGCCAGCACACTCAGCACAATTGGGAGAAGGTTCCCAACTTTTGACTTATCCCTTAGGAGGGAGAGCGAAGTGTAAAGTATGTGTCAGTATTCAGTGTTTTTGGAGAGTTGCCCAAGGTACTGGTATTTGTTGCCTAATTCAGGGTTCTAATGGGGAGCCAACATAATTTGCCTGGCGGGGGCACTGAACACAAAGCAGAGCAGGGAGAGACTGTCGTAGTACCTGCAGAGAACCTGCAGTACCTCGGACAGACTCTAGAGGGAACAGGAGATTATGAGCACCTGAAAACAAAAGAAAAACAAAAAAAAGCAAGGAAATCTCATTAAGTGGGAAATTACAGGCATAAACCCCAAGAAGTCACATACTCCCAAAAGGATTCACAGGCTCCCAGACTCTAGCTGGGCTGGTTATTAAAGTTCTTCCCTTGTATGAAACCAGTCTGTTAAAAATTAGATAAATGGGCTGGGTGGGGTGGCTCAAGCCTGTAATCCTAGCACTTTGAGGCCCGAGGTGAGAGAATTACCTGAGTCCAGGGGTTCGAGACCAGCCTGGGCAACTTGGTGAGACCTTATTTCTATAATAAATCACATAAAAAACTAGCTGGACGTGGTAGCGTGCGTCTGTAGTTCCAGCTACTTGGAAGGCTGAGGCAGAAGAATCGCCTGAGCCCAGCAGGTGCAGGCTGCGGTGGCCGTGAATGTGCCACTGCACTCCAGCCTGGGTGACAGAGTGAGACTCTGACTAAAAAAAAAAATTAGACAAATGATGTTTGAATAAAACAACAATATCAACAGAGATAGAAATCAAAACTAACAATAAAAAAGAACCAAACAAATTCTGAAACTGAAGGATACAATAACTGAATTGAAAAAATTCACTAGAGGAGTTCAACAGCAGATATAATCAAACAGAATAAATAATCAGGTAACTTGAAGACAGGTCATTTGAAATTATTGAGTCAGGCCAGACACAATGGCTCACGCCTATAATCCCAGCACTTTGGGAGGCCAAGGTGAGAAGATTGCCTGAGCTCATGGGTTCAAGACCAGCCTGGGCAACTTGGCAAGACCTCATCTCTACCATAAATCAAAAAATTAGCCGGGTGTGGTGGTGCATGCCTGTAGTTCCAGCTACTTGGAAGGCTGAGGTGGAAGGATCGCCTGAGCCCAGTAGGTTGAGGCTGCAGTGGGTGTGAGTGTGCCACTGCACTCCAGCCTGGGTGATAGAGTGAGACTCCAACTCAAAAAAAAAAAAAAAAAAATTGAGCCAGAGGAACAAAAACAAAAAAGAAAAGTGAAAGAATCCTTATGGACTTATGGGACATCATCAAGTGAACCAATATACATATAGGAGTTCCAGAAGAAAAAGAGAAATCGAGAGATTATATGAAGAAATAGTGGCCAAAAGCATCCAAATCTGGGGAAGGAAATGGATAGCCAAATTTAAGAAACTCAACTCCAGCTAAGATGAACCAAAGAGGCACACAGTGAGAAACACATACAATCAAACTATCATCAAAGTCAAAGAGGAAAGTTTGAAACCAGCAAAAGGAGAACAAATCATCTCATACAAAGGAGTACCATAAGATTATCTGAATTTCTCAGCTGAAACCTTACAGGCCAGAAGGGAGTATGATGACATATTTAAAGTGTTGAAATAAAAAAAAAAAAAATCCTGCCAAACAAAAATGCTGTATTCAGCAAAACAATCCTTCAGAAACAAAGGAGAAATACTTTTCAAGATAAGCAAAAGCTGCAGGACTTCATCCCTATGACACTGCCTTACAAGAAATGCTAAAGGAAATTCTCAAGTTGAAACAAAAGGATGCTAGACAGCAAAATACAAGGAGGGGGGATTCCAAAAAAACCCCACAGAATTTATTTATACAAAATTGTGTATTTATTCTTACATGTTTAAACTTTAGTCACCTTCAAAGTACTCTGTTTGATGCAATACACTTATTGAGACTTTCTCACTGCTCAAAACAGTTTTTTCAACTTGTCAATTTTGATGCCTTTTAGTGTTTCTGCCACTTTTTGTTTCACCTCTTCCATATCAGCAAAATGTTTCCTTTTGAGGATTTTTTTCATTTGGGGAAACAAAAAAAAAAGTCGCTTGGAGTGAGATTAGGTGAAAATAGGGAAGGTGGGGCATGGGGGTCATGCCATTTTTGGTCAAAAATTGCTGAACACTCAGCACAGTGTGGGCAGGTACATTGTCATAGTGGAAGAACCAGTCACCTGTTTGTCACAACTTAGGATGTTTCTTCCACAAATTATGACACAACCTTCTCAAAACTTCTAGATAAAAACTCACTCTGATTTGGAAGAACAAACTCTGAGTGTACTACAAGGGACCTGCCCTCCAAAAAGATAATTGTGGGTTTTTTTTTTTGGGGGGGGAGGTACCCCCTTGTAGAAGCACACAAAAATATACAACTTGCCAGTAAAGGTAAATATACAGACAAACACAAAATACTGTAATATTATGAAGGTGGTATATAAATCATTTTTAATTCTAGCACATAATTTAAAAGAAAACCATTAAAAACTACAATTAAAACTACATTATTGTATACAAAATATAAAAAGATGTAATTTGTGGCATTGATAAGATGGGAGGAGAAGTTAAAGGTTAGAATTTTTGTATATGATTGAAGTTGTTTTCGGCTTAAAATAGTTTGTTATAACAATAGATGTTTTATGTAAACCTCATGGTAACCATGAAGAAAATACCTATAGAAGATACACAGAAAAAAAATGAGAAAAGAATGAAAGCAAGTCAATACACAAAATATCAATGAAACACAAAAGAAATCAGCAAGAGAAGAACAGAGAGAAAATAACTACCAGACAGATAATAAAATGTCATTAAATCATTCCCAACCAATTATTACTTTAAATGGATTACTCTCCATGATCAAAAGACCTAAGGCCAGGCACAGTGGCTCACACCCGTAATCCTAGCATCTTGGGAGGCTGAGGCTGGAGGATTGCTTGAGTCCAGAAGTTCAAGACCAGCGTAGGCAACATAGTGAAAACTTGTCTCTGTTTAAAAAAATTTTTTTCTGGGCACGATGGTGTATGCCTTTAGTCTCGGCTTCTTGGGAGGCTGAGGGGGAAGAATTGCTTGCATGCAGGAGGTCAAAACTGTGGTGAGCCATAATCATGCCACTGCACTCCAGCCTGGATGACAGAGGGAGACCCTAACAAAAAAAAGCAAACAATCAAAACAAAATAAAAGTTAGCATGGCTGAATGGTTTTTAAAAAAGAATTCTGGCTTTCTGGTTCCACATGTAAGGAGCTTAGAAGTCATCACTCTGTCCTTAAGCAAGTAAAATTGGAACAAACTGAAAAATCAACAACTCTTTAGATCTATAAAATAAGTGAGGTAACGGCAAATTATTGCCCTTCAATTTAGAGAGAGAGAGAGGCAGATAGAACTACAACATACCAGAACAGAAACCCCTGTGGGAACAAGTGCCAGACTAGAAAAACATAAGTTGTAATTGATGAACTTCTGGAAACTGGATGCGGTAAGTCTGCGAATTAAAAATTTTGGGGCACCCACCCACTAACATCCCCCTGCATTCATCCAGAGGGCTGACTGCAACATCCTGACACCAGTTGGAACCAGTGGTGTGGCTATTTCTGTGGCACCCAAGACCACTCAGCACCCTTCCTTGAACAGGTAGTTCAGCAGACCAGGGAGGCTGCCTTCAGGACATAGGGAGCTTAAGTGCATGCTTCCAGCTTTAGAGCTGCCTGCCTAGGGGCTATTGCCACTGACAGTAACTCTACTCCCAGCTGCACTCCTGCTGGGGCTGCACTCCCAGCAGGAGAGGGGCTGCACCCAAGAACCAGTCCACCAAGGGCCACTGTTTCTACCACCAGGACCTGTGTGCACTGCCCAGGGGCCCAAGGACAACACATCTGGAGCCACAGCTGCCTCCTCCAGTACTTGCAAGCACTGCCCAGGGACCTGGGGGCTGGCATACCCTAGCTCTAGCAAATACCACAACCTCCACAAACAACTGTGGCCTAAGCCACTGAGGAACTTGCAGGTAACATTGATTATAATGGAAGAAATTATACAGGAACTACCCAATTGCATCCACTCAGAACCAAAGGCAAAGCACCCTACACAACTGACACTATAGATACATTTATAGGAAAAAGTATTTCCCTACTAAAGCTACCCCCTAAAATTGGAAGAAGCAACTGTTATATCAGATGTGCAGATTTCAATGTAGGGACTTAAGAAACAAAAAGGCAAGGAAACATGACACCTCCAAAGGAACACAATAATGCTCCAGTATTAGACCCCAAAGAAAAGAAACTCTGTGAAATACCTAAAAAGTAATTCAAATGATCATCTTAAGGAAACTTGGTGAGATACAAGGGAATATGGATAGATAATACAAAGAAATCAGGAAAATGATCTAAATGAGGAATTCAACAGAGATATGAAAAAGAACCAAGCAGAAGTCATGTAACTGAAGAATTTAATGAATGAAATAAATACAATTGAGAGCTTTAACAATAGACTGGATCAAGCAGAAGAGAGAATTTTTGAACTTGAAAACATCTTTTGAAATAACCCAGTCAGACAAAAAAAAAAAAAGAATGAAGAAAGCCTACGTGACATATAGAACACCATTAAGTGAACAAATATTTGCATTTTTGGAATTTCAAGAGGAGACGCAGTGGCAAAAGGTATATAAAACCTATTTAATGAAATAATATCTGAAAATTTCCTAAGTCTTGGTAGAGAAATAGACATCCAGATATGGGAAGCTCAGAAGTCCTCAAATAGATTCAACCAAAAAAGCCAAACTCTGAGTTTGAAATCAAACTGCCAAAAGTTAAAGACAATGAGAATTCTAAAAACAGCATCAAGTCATATATAAGAGAACCCATCAAAATAACAACAGATTTCTCATCATAAACCTTACAGCCCAGGAGAGAATGGAATGATATATCAAAATGCTGAAAGGAAACAACAGCAGCAACAAAAAAAATTCAGCCAAGAATGCTGTACCTACCAAAGGTATCAAAAAGAGAAAAAAAATATTTCTTAGACAAACAAAAATTGAGGGAAACTATCCACACTAGATTAACCCTGCAATAAATGCTTAAGGGAGTTCTATATCTGGAAGTGAAAGGATGACACCTTAACATTATGAAGACACATAAGGGAAACCTTCCACACTAGATTAACCCTACAATAAATGCTTAAGGGAATTCTACATCTGGAAGTGAAAGGATGACACCTTAACATTATGAAGACACATAAAGGTATAAAATTCACTGGTAGAGCACATACGCAAATGAGAGAAAGGAATCATTATCACCATAGAAAACCACCAAATTGCAGAGATAAACAATAAAAGAGGATGAAAGGGCTGAGCAAAGTGTCTCATGCCTGTACTCCTAGCACTTTGGGAGGCTAAGGCAGGATGATTGCTTAAACCCAGAGGATTGAGGCTGAGGTGAGCCATAATAATGCTACTACACTCCAGCCTGGGTGACAGAATGAGACCCTAACTCAGAAAAAAAAAAAAAAGAATATACAGAACACCAAGAAAACAATTACAAAATGATAGGAGTAAGTCCTCACCTATCAGTATCAGCCTTGAGTGTAAATGGCTTAAATTCCCCAACTAAAAGATATGAAATGGCTGAATGGGTTAAAAAAATAAGACCCAACTACATGCTGGCAACAAGAAACTCATGTCACCTTTAAACATAATATAGACTGAAAATGAAGAGACAGAAAAAGATATTCCACAAAAATGGAAATGAAAAGCGTGCAAGAGTAGCTATACTTACATTAGACAAAATAGGTTTTAAGTCAAAAAACAAAGATATAAACAAGGTCATTATATAATGACATGGGATCAATTCAGCAAGAAGTTAACACAATTGTGAATATATATGTACCTAACACCAGAGCACCCAGCTCAAGTAAGTATTATTAGCGCTAAAGAGAGATAGACCCCAATACAATAATAGGTGTGGACTTCAATATCCCACTTTTAGCATGACAGATCATCTAGACAGAAAATCTAGGAAATATCAAAGTTAAACGTCAACATGGCTGAGCTCAGTGGCTTAGCCTGTAACCCAGCACTTTGGGAGGCTGAGGTGAATGGATTGCCTGAGTCCACAGGTTTGAGACCAGCCTGGGGAACTTGGTGAGACCTTGTCCCTACAATAAATCAAAAATTAGCTGGACGTGGTAGCGCTTGTTTGTAGTTCCAGCTACTTGAAAAGCTGAGGCGGAAGGATCACTGGAGCCCAACAGGTTGATGCTGGGGTGGCTGTGAGTGTGCTACTGCACTCTAGCCTGGGTGTTGGAGCGAGATTCCAACTCAAAAATTAAGTAAATAATAAAAAAAGTAATAAACTGCAGCATAGGACAAATGGACCTAAACAGACATTTACAGAACATTTCATCCAACAGCTGCAGAATACACATTCTCATTGGCACATGACACATTCTCCAGGACAGATCATATGTTAGGCTACAAAAACAAGTCTCAACAAATTTATAAAAATCATAACTATATCAAGAATCTTCTCAGACCCCAATGGAGTAAAACTGGAAATCAACAGAAAGAGTTACTTTGGAAACTATAAAATTTTATTAAAATTAAACAGCATGCTCCTGAATGGCCATTGGGTCAACAAAGAAGAAGAAAATTTAAAAATTCTTAAAACAAATGAAAATAGAAACACAATATACCAAAACTTAGACGATATAGCAAAATCAGTACTAAGCAATAGTTTAGTAAAAATGCCTACATTTAAAAAGTAGGAAGATATCAAATTTTAAAAAACCTGGTGATGCACCTCAATGAACTAGAAAAGCAAGAACAAGCCAAATCCAAAATTGGTAGAGGAAGATAAATTTTAGAGATCAGAAGAGAACTAAACAAAATAGAGACCAAAAATATTACAAAACACCAATGAAATGAAAAGTGTTTTTTTTAAAAAAAGATAAAATCAAGAAACTATAGACTAAGAGGGAAAAAAAACGCCAGCTAAATAAAGTCAGAAATGAGAAAGAAGGCATGACAACAAAAAGGAGACCACAGAAATACAAAGGATCATTAGAGACTATTATGCATAGCTATACACCAACAAATTTGAAAACATGAGGAAATAGATAAATTCCTGGACACATATAACCCACTAAACATTATCACGACAGAAAAACCACCAAATTGCAAAGATAAACAATTAGAGAAGAAGAAAGGGCTGGGTGCAGTGGCTCATGCATGTAATCCCAGCATTTTGGAGGTCAAGTCAGGACCAGGGAGAAATTGAACAGACCAATAATGAGTAACAAGATTGAATCAGTAATAAAAAGTCACCCAGTAAAGAAAAGTCCAGGACCAAATGGCTTAACTGCTAAATTCTGTCAAACTTTTAAAGAAGAGCTAATGTCAGTTCTTCTGAAATTATTCCAAAACATTAAAGTGGAGGGAATTCTTCATAACTCATTCTGAGGCCAACATTACCCTGATACCCAAACCAGACAAAGACAGAACAACAACAAGGAAGACTATAGCCCAAAATCTCTGATGAATATAGGTGCAAAAATCATCAACAAAATATTAGCGAATCAAATCCAACAACACATCAAAAAACTAATATACCATGGCCAAGTTGAGGTATACCAGGGATGCAAGGATAGTTCAACACATAGAAATCAATCAATGTAATACATTACATCAACAGAATGAAGAATAAAATCCATTTGATCATCTCAATAGATGCACAAAAAAGGATTTGATAAAATTCAACATCTTTTCATGGTGAAAACTCTCAACATTAGACATAAAAGGAACATTTCAACACAATAAAGGCTATATATGACAAACTCACAACTAATATAAATGAATGAAGAAAAGTTGAAAGCCTTTCCTTTGAGAAATGGAACAAGATAAGGCTGCCCACTTTCACAACTCTTATTCAACATAGTACTGAAAGTCCTAGCCAGAGCAATTAGACAAGTGAGAGAAATAAAGGGCATCCAACTTGGAAAAGAGGGTGTTAAATATTGACTGTTTGCAGTCTAAATTATCTTATATATAGAAAAACCTAAAGACTCCACAAAAAACTCTTAGAACTGATTCAGTGAAGTTCAGATAAAACCAATATATAAAAATAAATCTGTAACATTTCTTTACACCAATAATGAACTAGTTGAAAAGAAGTCACAAAAGCAACTCCATTTACAACAGCTACAAAAACTCTAGAAATAAATTTAACCAAGGAAGTAAATGACCTCTACAATGAACACCACAAAACGCTGAAGAAATTGAAGAGGCAACAAAAAATTGAAAAGATATACCATGCTCACAGATTGAAAGTATTAATATTGTTTAAATGTCCATACTACCCATAGAAACTTATGAATTCAATGTAATCCCTATCAAAATACCAATGACATTCTTCACAGAAATAGAAAAGAAAAAAAAATTATGTGGAACCACAAAAGACCTCAAATAACCAAAGCAATCCTCAGCAAAAAGAACAAAACTGGAGGCATCACACTATGTGACTTCAAACTATACTACAAAGCTCTAGTAACTAAAACATCATGATATTGACATGTAAATAGACACATAAAGCAATGGAACAAAATAGTACAGAAATAAATCCATGTGTTTACAGCCAACAGATTTTTTACAAAAGTGCCAAGAACACATATTGAAAAAAACCACCTTCTTTATTAAATGGTGCTTGAGCAACTGGATATCCACCTGGAGAAGAATCAAACTAGACTGATATCTTTCACCATCTACAAAAAATCAATTGAAAATAGATTAAAAATTTAAATGTAGAGTCAGAACTATGATAGTAATAGAAGAAAACATAGGGGTTTCAAATGCTTCGGGACATTGGTCTAGACAAAGATTTTATGAGTAAGACTGTAAAAGCACAGACAATAAAAACAAAAATAGACAAATGGAACTATATCAAACTAAAAAGCTTCTGTAAAGTAAAGAAAACAAGCAACAGAGTGAAGAGACAGTCTGTAGAATGGGAGAAAATATTTATAAACGATTTATCTGATAAGAGACTAATATTCAGAATATGTAAGGAACTCAACAACAACAACAAAACTCAATTTAAAAATGAACAAAGACCGGGCTTGGTTGGCTTAGTCTGTAAGCCCGCGCTTTGGGAGGCCGAGGTGAGTGGATTGTCTGAGCCCGCGGGTTCCAGACCCGCCTAGGCAACTTGGCGAGACCTCATCTCTACAATAAATCAAAAAAAATTGGCTGGGCGTGGTAGCACACGCCTGTAGTTCCAGCTACTTGGAAGGCTGAGGTGGAAGGTTCGCCGGAGTCCAGCAGGTCAAGGCTGCGATGGCTGGGAGCGGCCACTGCACTCCAGTCTGGGTGACAGAGTGAGACTCCAACTCAAAAAAAAAAAAGAACAAAGGATCTGAATAGACATTTCTCAAAAGAAGACATACAAGTGGCCAGCCAGTATTTGGAAAAAAAAAAAAAAGCTCAACATCACTAATCATCAGGGGAATGCAAATTAAAATCACATGTGATATCATCTCTCCCTGGTGAGAATGGCTATTAAAAAAAGACAAGAAATAGGCTGGGCACTGTGGCTCAAAGCTGTAATCCCAGCACTCTGGGAGGCTGAAGTGGGAGGATTGCTTGAGCCCAGGAATTTGAGACCAGTTTGAACAACATAGTAAGACCTCGTCTCTACAAAAAAATTTAAAAATTAGCTGGGTGTGGCGGTGCACACCTATAGTCCCAACTACTTAGGGGACTGAGGTGGGAGGATTGCCTGAGCCCAGGAGGTTTAGGCTGCATTGAGCCATGATTTTGCCACTGAACTTCAACCTGGGTGAAAGAGTGAGATCCTGACTAAAAAATAAAAATAATAAATACTGGCAAGGATGTGAAGAAAGGGAACTGATACAATGTTGGTTGGTATAATAAATTAATAAAACCATTATGAAAAGCAGTATGGAGGAGTCTCAAAAAATAAAAAAAAAACAACAAAAAACCACCATATGATCCAGCAATCCCAGTACTGTATTGGGTATGTACCCAAAGGAAAGAAAATCTGTATATGAAAGACTTGTGCACCTATGTTCATTACAGCACTGTTTACAATAACCGAGATGTGGAATCAACCTAAATGTCCACCAAGAACAAATAAAGAAAATGTGGTTCATATACACAGTGGAATACTATTTGGACATAGAAAAGAAGAAAACTCTGTCATTAGTCGCAACATAGAGGAGCCCAGAAGACATTATTTTAAGTGGGAAATGTTAGGCACAGAAAGATAAATCCAACATGTTCTCATATGTAGGAGTAAAAAAAAAATTAAGCTTATTGAAGTCAAGAGTCGAATCGTGGTTATTAAAGGGTGGGAAGGACTGGAGGGAGGGTAGGATAGAAAGAGGTTGGTTAGCAGATACAAAATTATAGCTAGATAAGAGGAATAAGTCTGAGTGTTCTATAGCATTGAAGTGTAAGTATAGTTAATGACTTATTGTATATTTTTAAAAAGCTAGCAGAAAGGATTTTGAATGTTTATAACACAAAGAAATGATAAACATTTGAGGTGATGGACATGATAATTACCCTGATTTGATCATTAAACGTTGTATCTATGTATCAAACTATCACTTTTTGTCCCATAAACATGTACAATTATTATGTGTCAACGAAAAAGGAAAAACCTCCAGAGGAACCTATTTATATGGGACCCCACACATTTATGATTTTAACCTGAAGGAGCTTCACCAGGTTTTCACAGTAAATACTAGAGAAAATTTTCCTTGTTTCTCTGGCAGGGGGAGGGGGAAAAGGAACCATTTGAAATTACACAAGAACATTCTGTTCTTCTTATCAAGGTCTGTCCTCAGGAGAAACTAATTAATCAGAGCCTAACTAATGTGGAGGAAGGGAAATATTTAACTCTAGCCAGCTCTGGTCTTGTGCAACTCCAGCCACTCAGACTTAATGGTGAGAAACAAGCTTTTTCATGCTTAGAATCAGGATCTATGCAAGGACTACCCCTCTCACCACTCTTTAAAATCATACTGGAAGGCCTAGCTAATGCAACAAGATGAGAAAATGAAATAAAAGTTATATTGTTTGGGAAGGAAGAAACTGTTCATTTGCAGATGACATGGCTATCTATAGAGAAAATCTAAAAGAATCAACTAGCTCAGCCTGTAATCCCAGCACTTTGGGAGGCTGAGGCGAGTGGATTGCCTGAGCCTATGGGTTCGAGACCAGCCCCGGGCAACTTGGCGAGACCTCATCTTCACAATAAATCAAAAAATTAGCCAGGTGTGGTAGTGCAGGTCTGTAGTTCCAGCTACTTGGAAGACTGAGGTGGAAGGATAGCTGGAGCCCAGCAGGTTGACGCTGAGGTGTCTGTGAGTGTGCCACTGCACTACAGATTGGGCAATGGGGTGAGACTCCAACTCAAAAAAAAAAAAAAAGAATTGACTAAAAGCACTTGTAAAACTAATAAGTGGTTATAACAAGATTGCAGGATACAAGGTTAATATACAAGAGTTAATAATTTTACTATATACTAGGAACAAATGAGTAAAATTTGAAATTTAAAATATAATACTATTTACATTAGCATCCCCCCAAATGGAAATGCTTAGTTTCACATCTAAGAAAATATGTATAAGAGCGACATGAGGAAAGCTACAAAACTCTATTGAAAGAAACCAAAGAACTAAATAAATGGAGACATATTTTATGTTCGTGTATAGAAAAACTCAATATTGCCAAGCTGTCATTTCTTTCCGACTTGATCTGTAGATTGAATACAATCCCAATCCAAATCCCAGCAAGTTATTTTACAGATGTTGACAAATTGATCCTAAAGTTTATGAGGGGAGGTGAAAGGCAACATAGTTATAATATTGGAGGAGAAGAATAAAGTTAGAGGACTGAGATTATCTAAATTCAAGACTTACCACAAAGCTATGGTAATTAAGACTATGTTTGGTAAAATAATAGACAAATAGTTCAGTGGTACAAAATAGAGAGCCCCATCATATACCCACATAAATATAGTCAACTGATCTTTGACAAAAGGGGAACCGTAATCCAGTGGAACAAGGATAATCTTTTCTTTTTTTTTTTTTTTTGAGTTGGAGTTTCACTCCGTCGCCCAGACTGGAATGCAGTGAGTGACTCGCTCCCGGCCACCGCAGCCTCAACTTGCAGGGCTCCAGCGATCCTTCCGCCTCAACCTTCCAAGTAGCTGGAACTACAGGCCTGTGCTACCATGCCCGGCTAATTTTTGATTTACTGTAGGGATGAAGTCTCGCCAAGTTGCCCCAGGCGGGTGTCGAACCTGCAGGCTCAGGCAATCCACTCACCTCGGCCTCCCAAAATGCTGGGATTACAGGCTGAGCCACTGAGCCCGGCTTAATTTTTTCAATAAATGGTGTGGGAACCACTGGACATCCATATGAAAAAAAAATGAATCTAGACACAGACCTTAAACTCTTCACAAAAATTAACTCAAAATGAGTCATAGACCTAAACATAAAATGCAAAACTGTACGATTCCTAGACGATAACATGGAAAAAAAATCTAAGTAACCTTGGGAATGATGGTGACTTTTTAGGTACAACACCAAAGGGACAATCCATGAAAGAAATTCTTGATAAGCTGGACTTGATTAACATTAAAAAACTTCTGCTTGGCAAAAGACAATGTCAGGAGAATGAGAAGACCACTCACAGACTGGAAGAGACTGTTTACAAAAAACACATCTGATAAAGGATTTTATCCAAAATATAAATAAGGCTTTGTAAAAAGACTCAAAAGTAAGAAAATGAACAATATGATTTAAAAATGGGCAAAAGACCTGAACAGACACCTCACCAAAGATATAAAAATGGCAAATAAGTCCATAAAAAGATATTCCACATAATATGTCGTTAGGGAATTGCAAATTAAAACAATAGTGCAATACTACTACACGTCTATTAGAATGATCAAAATCCAGAACATTGACAACACCAGATGTTGAAAGGAAGTTTAAGCAACATGAACTCATTTCTTACTAGTGGAAATGCAAAATGGTACAGCCACTTTGGAAGACAGTTTGAATGTTTCTTAGAAAACTAAACAAACTGGGCTCGGTGGCTCAGCCTGTAATCCTGCGCCTTTGGAAGGCTGAGGTGAGTGGATTGCCTGAGCCCACGGGTTCAAGACCTGCCTGGGCAGCGAGACCTCATCTCTACAATAAATCAAAAAATCAGCCGGGCATGGTAGCGCGCGCCTGTAATTCTGGCTATTCGGAAGGCTGAGGCGGAAGGATCGCCAGACCCCAGTATGTCGAGGCTGCGGTGGCCAGGAGCAGCCACTGCACTCCAGTCTGGGTGACAGAGTGAGACTCCAACTCAAAAAAAAAACAAAAACCTAAACATACTTTTAGTGTACAATCTAGCAATCTCACTCCTTGGTATTTACTCAAAGGAGTTGAAGAGTTATGTTTATACAAAAGCCTGTGCAGTGGCTCATGCCTGTAATCCCGGCACTTTGGAAGGCTGAGGCCAGAGGATTGCTTGAGCCCAGGAGTTTGAGATCAGCCTAGGCAACATAGTGAAACTTTGCCTCTACAAAAAAAAAAATTAGGGGGATATGTGGTAGCATGTGCCTATAGTCCCAGCTTTATAAGGCTGAGGTGAGAAGATCTCTTGAGCCCAGGAATTTTGAGGCTGCAGTGAGCCATGATCATGCCACTGTACTCCAGCTGGGAGGCAGAGTGAAACCATGACTCAAAACACACACACACACACACACACACACACACACACACACACACACACACAAAGAAGAAGAAAAGAAACCTGTACATTGATATTTATAGCAGCTTTAATCATTGCCAAAATTTGGAACAATCAAGATGTCCTTCAGTAGGTGAATGGCTAAATAAATTGTGGCACATTTACACAATGGAATATTATTTAGTACATAAAAAAAAAAGAGTGCTTTCAAGCCATGAAAAGACATGGAGAAAATTAAATACATATTACTAAATGTAGGAAGAAAGTATCTCTGTACTTTCTTCTCAATTTTGCTGTGAACCTAAAACCTCTCTTTTTTTTTTCAGTTGGAGTCTCACTCTGTCACCCAGACTAGAGTGCAGTGGCTCCTTCCGGCCACCGCAGCCTCGACCTGCTGGGCTCCGGCGATCCTTCCGCCTCAGCCTTCCAAGTAGCTGGAACTACAAGCGCGCGCTACCATGCCCGGCTAATTTTTTGGTTTATTGTAGAGATGAGGTCTCGCCAAGTTGCCCAGATGGGTCTCGAAACTGGGCTCGAGGCAATCCACTCATCTCAGCCTCCCAAAGCGTGAGATTACAGGCTGAGCCACTGAGCCCGGCTAAAACTTCTTTTAAAAAAATGAAATCTCCAGCTGGGCTTTGGGAGGCTGAGGTGAGTGGATTGCCTGAGCCCGTGGGTTCGAGACCCATCTGGGCAACTTGGCGAGACCTCATCTTTACAATAAATCAAAAATTAGCCTGTGCCTGTAGTTCTGGCTACTTGGAAGGCTAAGGCGGAAGGATCGCTGGAGCCCAGCAGTTTGAGGCTGTGGTGGCTGGGAGCAGCCACTGCACTCCAGTCTGGGTGACAGAGTGAGACTCCAACTCAAAAAAAAAAAATAAAGAAATCTTCAAGAAATGCAACTATATGCTGTCTACAAGAGAGCATAGATGTAAAGACAAACATAGACTGAAAGTTGAAAGAGAAGGATGAAAAAGATATTCCCTGCAAATGGTTACCAAAGAATGCAGGAATGATCATACTTATATAAGAAAAAATGTACTTTAAATCAAATTCATTAGAAGAGACAAAGAGAGACTTTATATAATGATGAAAGGATTAATTCACCAGGAAATTATGACAATAATAAGTAGATATGGCACCTAACAACAGAACACCAAATATATGAAACAAGCATTGATAGAATTGAAAGGAGAAATATACAGTAACACAATGATAGTAGGAGATTTCAATACCCCATTTTCAATAACAGAATAGCCAGACAGAAGATCAGTAAGAAAACAGAGGACTGGAACAACACTGTAGACTAATTGGAATTAACAGATATGTACAGAACACTACACCCAACAGCACCAGAATGCACATTATTCCCAAGTGCAAATGGGATATTCTCCAGTGTGGATCACATGTTAGGCCACAAACTAAGTCTTAACAATTTAGGAAGATTGAAATCATACTAAGTATTTTTTCTGACCACAATGGACTGAAAGTAGAAATTAAGAGCAAAAAGAAAACTGAACAATTTCTCTAATATGTGGAAATTAACAACAACACACTCCTGAATAACCAATTGACTAAAGAAGAAATCACAAGTGAGATTACAAAATATCTTTTTAGGGCAACCCCCTCAGGTCCCCTCCCACTGTGGGAGCTTTTCTGTCCTCTTAATAAATCCTGCTCAAAAAAAAAAAAAAAAAAGAAGAGAAGATATCTTTTTATAAATGAAAATGAAAACACAACATACCAAAACTTGTGGGATACAGCAAAAGCAGTACTAAGAGGAAAAGATTATAGTGGAAAACACCTACATCAAAAAAGAAGGGTCTCAAATCAGCAACCTAACTTCATACCCCAAGGAAGTGGAAAAAACAGAATGAACTAAATTGAAAGCAGAAGGAAGGAAATAATAAAAGAGCAGAAATAAATGAAATAGAGAATAGACAAAACAATAGGAAAAAGTCAAACTAGGACTTGGTCAACAAAATTGAGAAACTTTTAGCTAGATTAACTAAGAAAAAAAAAGAAGACTCAAATCAGAAATAAAGGAGGAGACTGGGCATGGTGGTTCCTGCCTGTAATCCCAACACTTTGGGAGACTGAAGCAGGATTGCTTGAGTCCAGTAGTTCAAGGTTATAGTGAGCTATGATCTCACCATTGCACTCCAGTCAGGGTGACAGAATAAGACTTTGTCTCAAAAAAAAAAAAGAAAGAAAGAAAGAAAAGAAGAGACATTATAATGAATATCACAGAAATAAAATGGGTCATAAGAGATTGCTATGAACAATTGTACACTAATAAATTGATAACCTAGAAGATATGGATAAATATCTGAGAAATACAACCTACCAAGACTAAATCATGGAGAAACAGAAAATCTAAACAGATCAATAACTAGTAAGGAGATTAAATAATTAATAAAAAACTTCTAACCAAAAAACCCCAGGACCAGATGATTTCACTAGATAATTCTATCCAGCATTTAAAGAATCACCCCAATCTTTTTCAAAGTCTTTCAACAAATTGAAGAAGAGGAAACACTTTAAAATTCTTTTTATAAGGCCAGCATTACCCCAATACTTAAGCCAAACAGAGGTACTAAAAGAAAATTATAGAACGAAGTCTATAATGAACATGATGCAAAATCCTCAACAAATACTGGCAAACTAAAATTAACATCACATTATAACCAACTTGGATTGATCCCTGAGATGCAAGGATGGTTCAATGTATGCAAATCAATAAATGTAATACACTACATTAGCAGAACAAAGGCCAAAAACTCAATTGATACAGAAAATGTATATTTAACAAAATTCAACACTCTTTCATGTTAACAACATTTAATACTAGGCATAGAAGAAATTACCTTGACAAAAAGAAAGCCGTATGTGAAAGTTCACATCTAAAATCATACTCATTTGGTAAAAAGCAAAAAGCTTTCCCTCTAAGATGAGAATCAAAGCAAGTATGCCCTCTCCACTTCTATTCAACATAGTATTAGGTGTTCTAGTCAGAATGAATGGGCCAAAAAGAAAAGAAAAAGAAAAAAGAAAGAACAAAATAAATAGAAGGCACCAAATTGGAAAGGAAGAAATTAAATTATCTCTGTTCACAGATGCCATGACCTAATACATAGAAAACCCTAAAGATTCCACAAAAACTGTTAGAAATAATAAACAAATTCAACAAAATTGCAGGATACAAAATCAATGTGCTAAATCAGTTGTGTATATATATACAATGAACAATCCAAAAAAGGAAATTAAGAAAAAATCCTATTTCCAAAGGCATCAAAAGAATAAAATACCTGGGAATAAACTTGACCAGGCAAAAGACCGTGCACTTAGAACCACAAAACACTACTGAAAGAAATAAGGAAGACACACATAGATGGAAAGACATCCTCTGTTTATGGATTGGAAGACTTCATTTTGATAAAATGTTTATACTACCCAAAGCAATCTACAGATCAGTGAAATTCCTATCAAAATCCTCAGCAACAATTTTATCCCAAAATTCACATAGAATCTCAAAGGATCTTAAATAGCCAAAGCAATCTTGAGAAAGTAAAACAAAGCTAGAACCTCACACTTTGTGAATTTAAAACATATTATAAAGGTACAGTAATTAAAACAGTATGGTACTGGCATAAAGGCAGACATATAGACCAATGGAACAGACTAGTGAGCCCAGAAATAAATCTTCACATATATAGTAAAATGGTATATATATATTTTTTGAGTTTGAGTCTCACTCTGTCACTCAGACTGGAGTGCAGTGACCACTCCCGGCCACTGCAGCCTTGACCTGCTGGGCTCCGGCTATCCTTCCGCCTCAGCCTTCCAAGTAGCTGGAACTACAGGCCTCAGCCTTCCAAGTAGGTGGAACTACAGGTGCGCGCTACCACACCGGGCTAATTTTTTTGATTTATTGTAGAGATGAGGTCTCGCCAAGTTGCCCAAGCCGGTCTCAAACCTGCGGGCTCAGGCAATCCACTCACCTCAGCCTCCCAAAGTGCAGGATTACAGGCTGAGCCACCGAGCCCGGCTGTACAATGATCTTTAACAAAGGTGCCAAGGCTACACATGGGGAAAGAATGGTCCCTTCCACAACTGTTATAGGAGAACTAGATATCCATATGTAAAATAATAAAATTGAACCTTTACCTCAAACAACATAGAAAAATGAACTCTAAGTGGATTAAATACATAAACATAAGACCTGAAAGTATAAAGTTTCTAGAAGAAAACATAGGGGAAAACCTTCATGACACTGAAGTTGGCAATTATTTCTTGTATATTATACCAAAAGTACAGAAAACAAAGGCAAAAACAGTCAAATGAGACTACATCAAACTTAAAGATTTCTGTGCAGCGAAGGAAGCAGTCAACAGAGTGAAAAGGCAACCTATGCAATGGCAGAAAATATTTGCAAACTGTGTCTCTGTCAATATCCACAATATATAAAGAACTACTGCTTAACTACAAAAAACAAATAACCTGATTAAAAAATGGGAAAAGGACTTGAATGACATTTCTTTAAGGAAGATATACAAATGACCAACGATCATTTGAAGAGATGCTCAGCACCACTAATCACCAGGGAAATGCAATCAAAACCACAATGAGATGTCACCTTATACCCATTAAGATGACGACTATCAAAAAAATAAGTGCTGGTAAGGATGTAGGAAAAGGACTCCTGTGCATTTTGGGTGGGATTATGAAATGGTGCAGCCAATAAGGAAAACATTATAGAGGTTCCTCAAAAACTTAAAAATAAAACTACCATATGATCTAGCAATCCCACTTCCAGGTTTTTATCCCCCCAAAATTGAAAACAGGACTTCAAATAGGTTTTTGCACACCCATTGCAATATACTGAGTGTTTGTGTTGTTCCAAATTTTTACGTGGAATTCCTAACACCTAGTGTGATAGTATTAGGAGGTGGGGCCTTTGGGAATAAAATAGGTCACAAGAGTGAAGCCTCTCATGAACAGAATTAGTGCCCTTATCTGTCTCTTGTTCACTTTGCCATGTCAGGATACAACCTGAAAGAGGGCCCTCACTGGAACCTGACCGTGCTGGCACTCTGATCTTGGACCTCCAGCTTCCAGAATTGTGAAAAATAAATTTCTATTGTTTATAAGCTACTCTGGTACTTTGTTATAGCAGCCCAAACAGATTAAGACACCGGTTTCATTCAGCATCATTTACAATAGCAAAGATATAGAAGTAACTTAAATGTTCACTGATGGATGAATGAATAAAGAAAATGAGATATATACATACAGTGGAAGATTATTTCTCCCTTGAAAAAGAAGGAAATCCTGTCATATGCTACAACATGCATCAAACTTGAGGACATTATGTTAAGTGGAAAAAAAAAACAATTGCAAAAAGACAAACACTGTATTATTCTACTTATATGAGGTATCTAATGCAACAAAACTCATAGAAACAGAAAGCAGAATGGTGGTTTCCAGGGTCTATGGGAAGTTGTTATTCAATGAGTATAGAGTTTCAGACATGTAAGGTGGAAAAGTTTTAAAGATCTGTTTTATAACCACATGCATATAGCTAACAATAATGTACTCTAAAATTTGAGAGGGTAAATTTATTTTATGTATTTTTACCACACACAAAAAAGAAAGAAATGAACTAAGGCAAGAATTGGTATGATTGTTTATGCCCTAAAACAAACAGAATTGGGAAGAAAGAAATGATTGTGGGTTAGGAGCCCCAAACTGTAGAACTTGTGACCTTTAAACTTCTCAGTTATGTGAAGGAAGAGAAATCTGTGGCAAAGATTATAACAATCAATCTAATCTAATTAGATGCTTTTCTACCCAAGGGTATTTTTTCCGTTGTCCCCCAGATAACAGCCATTAAACTGATGGAAAGAGGGACAGGGTAAATGGTACAAGGAAATTAGAATTGTTCTTTGCTGTCTAAATAACAAAATAAATTTTAAAAATATATCCTTTACAATCTAGGGTTAAAACTCCTGATAATTCCAAAGTGTCAGGAGGTAATGGAGGGGGATGCAGGGAGCGGTGCTTGCATGCCAAGATTCTTCATTTGTTTGGGATGAAGATTTAGATACTGTGAGTTTTGGGCATCATAAGAAAAAAAATGTGTAAATGTGAGTCTAGGTAAGTGGGGAGAAACCTCTAGAAATATAAAATTATAAAAATATAACTTTCAGACCAGCTGTAGTATCTTCTGGGTCTTTCTGGTCAAAAAAAGGAAAGAGAAAAAAAATCAAACCAGCTGTAGGAAAAACATTAAATACAGAAAAACACATTTTTCCTCCATTTTCATTTTAGATTCAGGGGTACACATGCATGTTTGTTACGTGGACATATTGTGTAGTGGTGGGGACTGGGTCTCAGGTGGCCCACAGAAAAGCACTTTTTTCTAATATAAAGAAGGGGGGAAAAATCAGGCCACAAAGATGCACTTCCAATTTTGGTAATTCTGTGGACTAAACAGGCATCTATAAAATACCTATAATTGCACATGTGCCACCTATAATGCAGCAAATATCCCTTTAAAATGCATTATCAACGTTCAAGAAAATAAGGGAAATTCCTAGAGGCTAAAAACAAAGAGGAAGCTTAAAGCCAAGTACAAGTGGGCACTGACTCTGGATATTCTGAGCACATTTACTGATCATGTAACTCATGGGCATGGGTCTTAATGACAAGACAATGACAAGAAGATGGGGACTTGGGTCTATGCAGACTGGTAACTGAGACCCCTTGACTAAGGTGACACCCTCGATGTGCTACACCTTTAGTGAAAAAGTAAGCCAGGAAAAGCAAAGCAAAATACTTTGCTTGCTTATTTTATCGTGGGCTCTTTATTAGTGTTTGCAATAAGGCATTTTATTTTATTTTTTGAGTTGGAGTCTCACTGTCGCCCGGACTGGAGTGCAGTGGCACGCTCCCAGCCACTGTAGCCTCGACTTGCTGGCCTCTGGCGATCCTTCCGCCTCAGCCTTCCAAGTAGCTGGAACTACAGGCACGCACTACCATGCCCGTCTAATTTTTTTGATTTATTGTAGAGATGAGGTCTCGCCAAGTTGCCCAGGCGGGTCTCGAACCTGTGGGCTCAGGCAATTCAGTCACCTCGGCCTCCCAAGGCACGGGATTACAGGCTGAGCCACCAAACCCGGCCAGTAAGGCATTTTAAATTTTGTAATTATTCACATGAAGGGAAGCAGTATTAATTTTTGAGGCCAGGCATGGTGGCTTATTCCTGTAATTCCAGCACTTTGGGAGACCAATGTGGAAGAATTGTTTGAGTCCAAGAGTTCGAGATCAGCCTAGACAACATAGTGAGACCTCATCTCTATTAAAAAAAATTGTTTTTAAATGTTTAATTAGGCCTGTGAAAATGTTAAGGGTAGTCACTAAAGCCATATAAATTGAATTCCAATAAGTAAAGGGAATCCAGCGTATGTTATTTATATTTATAAGAGATAAACCTAAAATATAAGGACACAGAAAGGTTGAAAGTAAAAGGATTTAAACAGATACTCCAGGCAAATTGCTGATCAAAAAGAAATCTAGTGTGTAGTTATGTAGATATCAGAAAACACACACTAGAAAAGAAAAAGCATTGCTAAAAAAAGGGCCATGTAATGATGAGCTACAATTTGCCAGGAATATATAATTCTGAAGATATAAGCACCTACTAATAAAGCCTCAGTTGTGGCCTTGTTACTTCTGGGTGGAAGCTCTAAGAATCAGTGTGTACTTGGCCACATGCTCTTTTCCTACTGCCATGGAAAAATCAGGACTGTTCCAGGTAGTGACTTCTACATCGGCCTAGGTCCCAGACTGAGAACAATGATAATACTTCCTAGCCAATTCATGATAGACGTGGAGCATAAGCAAGAATATATCTTTAATGGGGTCTTCTTTTTTGGCAGCTTTATTGAGGTATAATTGACATAAAATGAACTGCACGTTATTTTTTTGAGTTGGAGTCTCATTGTCACCCAGACTGGAGTGCAGTGGTACGCTCCTGACCACTGCAGCCGCAACCTGCTGGGCTCCGGCGATCCTTCCTCCTCAGCCTTCCAAGTAGCTGGAACTACAGGCACATGCTACCATGCCTGGCTAATTTTTGATTTATTCTAGAGACAAGGTCTTGCCAAGTTGTCCGGGCAGGTCTCGAACCCGCGGGCTCAGGCAGTTCGCTCACCGCGGCCTCCCAAAGTGCTGGGATTACAGACTGAGCCACCAAGACCAGCTGAACTGCACATTTTGATAGGTTTTGACATAGGTATGAGCTTATAAAGCTATCACCATAATCAAGAATGAAACATATCCATCACTCTCAAAAGTTTCTTCGTGCCTTTTGTGATCCCTCCATCTCATCTGTCTTCACCCTCCTCTTCGTTTCAGGTGACCATTGAATCTGCTTTTGTCACTGTAGATTAGCCTTCATTTTATAGAATTCTATATAAAGGGAATCATATAGAGTGTATTCATGTTTGGGTCTGACATCTTTCACTTAGCATATAGTTACTAAAGCCAGATCATTTCACTAGTTTTTATTAAACTTTCAAAGGAACAGATAGTTATTCTTACACATGTTATTCCAAAGGGGAGAGATTATTCAATTCATTTTTTAAGAGGTTAAAATGATAATTGATTTTTTTTTAAAAAAAACCCTGTAAGGGCAGTAGAATGGACAATCTTAATTATGGACATGGATGCAAAAATTCTAAATAAAATATTAATTTTTAAAATTCTATATTAAATTTATTTATTTATTAATTTTTTTCAGTTGGAGTCTCACTCTGTCACCCAGACTGGACTGCAGTGGCCGCTCCTGGCCACTGCAGCCTTGACCTGTTGGGCTCCAGCCATCCTTCCACCTCAGCCTTCCAAGTAGCTGGAACTACAGGCACGCGCTACCACGCCGGCTGCTTTTTGGTTTATTGTGGAGATGTCAATATTAAATTTAAGAATAATGTATTCACAACCAAAGTGCAGCTTATTTCATAAATATAAGGATTTTTTTTTTTTTTTGAGTCGGAGTCTCACTTTGGTTGCCCAGGCTGTAGGAGTGCAGAGGCACACACATGGCCACCACAGCCTTGACCTGCTGGGCTCAGGCAATCCTTCCACCTTAGCCTTTCAAGTAGCTGGAACTACAAACTCACGACACCATGCCCGGCTAGTTTTTTTGTGACGTACTATAGAGATGAGGTCTCACCAAGTTGCCCAGGCTGGTCTCGAACCCCCAGGCTCAGGCAGTCCTCTTGTCTCAGCCTCCCAAAGTGCTGGGATTACAGGCTGAGCCACGGTGCCCAGCCTATAAGGATTTTTTTTTTTTAAATCAATATTTTTTGTTATGGTTTTGTGGGGTACAGTTAAGGGTTAGGTGTACAATTACGTTTCATTCAGGCACCCTGTTGATAAGAGGTGTTTCCCCTTCCCCAGACAGATATTTGCTACTGTTAATCCCATTCCCCTCCCCCATAGTTTCCTAGTACCGTCAGTCATTTTCTTATAGTATTACATTGGATGTTCAAGGTCCATTATATGAGTGAGAACATGTGATACTCAGATCTTTGTTTCTGTGAGAGGTCACTCAGTATGATAGACTCAAGTTCCGTCCAGGTTGCTGTGAAATTCATGATTTTGTTCTTTTTTATGGCTGCGTAGTATTCCAGACGGGTCTCAAACCCGCGGTCTTGGGTAATCCACTCACCTCAGCTTCCCAAAGCACTGGGATTACAGGCTGAGCCACTGAACCCGGCTTGTGTGATATTCTTAATGGGATCCTAGGATCCAGTAAGAAAACAGGAATAAAGGAAACTTTGGGGATAGTTGATGAAATGTTAATATGTATTGTGTTTAGATATAATTATATTGATGTTAAATTTTTTGAATGTGATAATGGTATTGTGGATATGTAAGAGAATGTTCTTTTTTTATTTTTATTTTTTACTTTTTGAGTTGGAATCTCACTCTGTCGTCCAGACTGGAGTGCAATGGCACGCCTCCGGCCACTGCAGCCTCAACCTGCTGGGCTCTGGCAATCCTTCCGCCTCAGCCTTCCAAGTAGCCAGAACTACAGGTGCGCACTACCACACCCAGTTAATTTTTTTTATTTATTGTAGAGATGAGGTCTCCCCAAATTGCCCGGCTGGGTCTCGAACCTGCGGGCTCAGGCAATCCACTCGCCTCAGCCTCCCAAAGTGCTGGGATTACAGGCTGAGCCACCGAGGTCGGCCGATATTATTTTAAAGAGATGCATGGTGATGTATTGGGGCATAAAATACCATGATGTCTGCAATTTTCAAATGGTTCAGCAAAAAAAGAAAAAACTGTATAGATACCTAAGTAAAGAAAATGTAGCAAAATGTTAACAATTGGTGAATCTAGGTAATAGATAAACTACTTAACTCATTATACTATAATTTCATCTTTTCTGGAGATAAATTTTCAAAACAAAAAAGTTGGAAAAAGTAAAAATTAAAAACTGTATCCTATTTTTGACATCATTCACTTGGAAAAAAATTTTAAAGCATCTTAATGCAACTGGAAAAGTCCAAGAGCAGCAAGGGGTAGGGATCCTACTTGGTTGATCACCCACTGTCTTCTAGAAACCCTCACATTGATGGTCACAAAAGTGGAAACATGCCATAACTTTTGCTTATTTCTTTCCACTCTCTCATAAGGCCTGGTTGACACGCATGTAATTTCTTCTGAATTTTCTGTCTTAGCTAATTTATTTCTTCTACTTGGTGCCTTTCACTCTTCTTGTTTGATAAATTTAATCTTCTCAGTCTCCCCACTTTGATCATGTCTTTTCAACAAATGGAATTCACATGAATAGATCAAAGGAGGAAAACTGTATGATCATCTCTCTTGATGCAAGAAAAGCAAGCAATTAAAGTCAGCACCTGTTATCTAATAAGAAAAGAGAACTTCTTATAAAATGAGTATCTATAGCAAATATGAAATATGAAAAAGGGTATCATCTGTAGCAAAACCTCCACCAAATCTCATATATATGCTGCTGAACTTTAGAAAAACTTCCTTTTTTTTTCTTTTCTTTTCTTTTTTTTTTTTTTGAGTTGGAGTCTCAATCTGTCGCCCAGGCTGGAGAGCAGTGGCATGCTCCCGGCCACGGCAGCCTCGACCTGCTGGGCTCCAGCAATCCTTCCGCCTCAGCCTTGTGAGTAGCTGGAACTACAGGCGTGCACTACCACGCCTGGCTAATTTTTTGATTTATTGTAGAGATGAGGGCTCACCAAGTTGCCCAGGTGGGTCTCGAACCCGCGGGCTCAGGCAATCCACTCACCTCAGCTTCCCAAGGTGCGGGATTACAGGCTGAGCCATTGAACTCGGCTCCAACTAATTTTTTGATTGAGAAGAACTTACTTTAACATTGGTAACGAAACAGACCAATAAGAATGGGGTACATCTATCACCATTAATGCTCACTATGATACTGAAGGTCCTGATCAATACAATGAGACCAGTTAAAGAAAGATAAAGTTAAAGATTGGAAAGGAAAAGATTTATTTGCAGCTTATGTGATAATTTATATAAAAAATAATAAGAATAGCTAAAATTTATTGAGCATTTCATATGTGCAAATGCTGCTTAGTATTATATGTGTAATGCCTTTAATCCTACTTTTCTTTTCTTTTTTTTGAGTTGGAGTCTCACTCTGTCGCCCAGACTGGAGTGCAGTGGCCGCTCCCGGCCACCACAGCCTCGCCTGCTGGGCTCCGGCGATCCTTCCGCCTCAGCCTTCCGAGTAGCCGGAATTACAGGCATGCGCTACCACACCCGGCTGATTTTTTGATTTATTGTAGAGATGAGGTCTCACTGCCCAGGCGGGTCTCGAACCCGCGGGCTCAGGCAATCCACTCACCTCAGCCTCCCAAAGGCGCGGGATTACAGGCCGAGCCACCGAGCCCGGCTAATCCTACTTTTTAAAAAACTGTGGAAGAGAGGAACAATTATTATCCTTATCTTACAGGTAGTGACACTAAGGCACAAAGAAGGTGAGAAATTCATTCAAGATCAAATCTGAAGAGTCTGATTCTAGGGCCTGAAGTTTTAACCTCTCTTCTATATTGTAACTGTCAACACAGATGGAGGTTTTGCTACAGATTCCCTTTTTCATATCTCATATTCGCTATAGGTACCCATTTACAAAGAAAGGTATGAGAAGTATTTAAGATCTGATGGAATAAAATTAATATGTCTTGACTGAACGCGGTGCCTGTAATTCCAGCACTCTGGGAGGCCGAGGCAGGAGGATTCCTTGAGCCCAGGAGTTTGAAACCAGCCTAGGCAACGTAGCGAAACCTCATCTCTACAAAAAAATTTTAAAAATTAGCCAGGTGTGGTGATGTGTGCCTGTAGTCACAGCTACTAAGGAGGCTGAGGCGGAAGGATCATCTGAACCCAGGAAGTCCAGGCTGTGGTGAGCCATGAGCGTGCCACTGCACTCCAGCCTGAGTGACAGAGTGAGACCCTGACTCAGAAACAAAAACAAAAACCAAACCTTAACATGTCTTTAAAGCCAGAGGAGAAGGCATAACGGTGGTTCGCAACCTTTGCTGCAAATTAGAATCACCTGAGGGAGCTTTGAAAAATCCTGATGCATGGGCTGCACCCAGGCCAATTTACACCAGAATTTTGGAAGATGGATGGAAAGAACAATTACATTAAATTGTCTTAAGAGTTTCAAGGATCCACTCAAATTGTGACAGAAGTTTCCATTCTTGGAACCTGGGTGAGGTTGCAAACTTCAATCAGATGAGTTACAGAGGGCGTAACTTGAATCTAGGAGAAGTATATGGACTACAAGTCCCCTGTTGTCATGGTAACTACAAAGGGCTCAGGTAGAATCATGCTGGAAGCCTGCAAAGCTCAGGTCCTGTTCCCCAATGTTAAATTTTGACTGATAATGACCTTATTGTGTTTATAAATTGTCAACTCATTAGCCTCATTTTGTTTAAGATGTCAACTTCTGCCTTCCTGAGAAGGTAACCATATCACAGTCATAAATTGTTGAGCCAGTCACCTCATTGTGGCTCCCCCACCCCCAGGATGGTAACTCTATAATGGCTGTGAATTGTTGACCCAGTAATCTGAACTCCCAGGAGATACTAGAACTTTTTCCTCAGTGAGTAAGTCGTTTTTCAAGCCTGAAAAGACTTAGAATTAAATATAGAGATGATAAATAAATCAAGCTATCATGTTAATAAGTTTGTGTGTGTATGTGTTTGGTACTTAAAGTGTAATTTTAATATAGCATATTGAAGAATCTGATAGATTTGCTTAATTTGATATATTAGACCTGCGAAGTATCTGAAAATTTAATTAAATGGATAAATAGTTTTGGAATATTTGACAATTGACCTATTAAATTCATATGTTTAATATATATAACAACTTTTTGTTGAATACTTAGGGAGGACTTTCTTATCAGCTTTGGAAACTTGATTGGTCAGGCATATAAAGGGCATAAAATGAAAAAAGAATATATGAAATTTACACATTCAGCTTAAAATGCTAACAGAATTACATTTTATAAGTTTATAAGTGAGATTGTTGGGCTGGGTGTGCTAGCTGACGCCTGCAATCTCAACACTTTGGGAGTTTGAGGCAAGAGGATTGCTTGAGGCCTGGAGTTTGAGACCAGCCTGGGCAACTTAGAGAGACCTCATCTCTACAAAAAAATTTTTTAAAAGTTAGCCAAGTGTGGTGGCATGCACTTGTAGTCCCAGCTACTTGGGAGGCTGAGGCAGAAGTATCACCTGAACCAAAGAGTTTGAGACTGTGGTGAGCCATGATTGTGCCACTACACTCCAACCTGGGCGACAGAGTGAAACCCTGTCTCAAAAAATAAAAAAAGTGAGATTATTTAACAGAGTTTAGAACACTCTACCTAAATTACTTGAACAATAATTAAAGATACCCCTTAAGCCTAATTATTATTTTAATATAATTATAATAGAATACCTAATATACTTGTAAGTTGAACTTTTAAGACAGACAAAACCAAAGTTTTGAGTTTTATTTTATTTGAGTCAGAGTCTCACTTTGTCACCCAGGCGAGAATGCAGCCATGGCCACCACAGCCTTAACCTGTTGGACTCAGGCTATTCTTCCACCTCAGCCTTCCAAGTAGCTGAAACAACAGGCATGAGCCACCACACCCAGCTACTTTAAAAAAAAAAATTTATTGTGAGACAAGGTCTTGCCAAGTTGCCCATGCTGGTCTGGAACCTCTGGACTCAGGCAATCCTCTTGCCTCCACCTCCCAAAGTGCTGGGATTACAGGTGTGAACCACCCATGCCTGGCTGATTTTGAGTTTTAAATTAATACATTTAATATTAATTTTAATGCTGGGCTCGGTGGCTCAGCCTGTAATCCCGTGCCTTTGGGAGGCTGAGGTGAGTGGATTGCCTGAGCCTGCGGGTTCGAGACCCTCCTGGGCAGCGAGACCTCATCTCTACAATAAATCAAAAAATCAGCTGGGCGTGGTAGCGCATGCCTGTAATTCCGGCTACTCTGAAGGCTGAGGTGGAAGGATCGCTGGAGTCCGGCAGGTCGAGGCTGCGGTGCCCGTGAGCGGCCACTGCACTCCAATCGGGGCGACAGAGTGAGACTCCAACTCAAAAAAAAAAAAATTAATTTTAAACCCAAGATGCTGTAAATAGTCTTTTGTGCTCACAGTGTTGATTCTATAGCTAAGCAGCCAATTTCAGCTTAAGGAAAGATAATTATTTTAGCTTATGTAACGGAAAAGTCTGGTTTCAGGTATGGTCGGTACCAACTCAAACCTGCTTTCTGTTTGTCCATTTGTCCTGTATTGGCTCTATCCAGAGACAGGCTTTCTTTTCCCTGTGGTACAAGATGGCTGGTTCTATCCTTCTGCACTCAAGTGCAGCCAAAAAAATGTGACTGCCTCTCTAAAAGTTGTTCCCCGCCAAAGAATAATTTCGTCTCATTGATCTGATTAGGTCATCGATTCATTCTGGAACAAATCACTGTGGCCTGGGGAAGGTGAAGCTTTCGTGGTCATACCCGGAGTAGGAGGTTGACTCCTGGAGTAAGAGGTTGACCCCTGGAGTTCGAGATGGAGTCAACTATGCCACAGACTTAGAGACTGAGAGTAGGGAAGGAGTGGTTCTCCTTGAAAAGGGGGGTTATGACAGAAAGCAAAAATAGATGTCCACGACATCGGGCAAACTTACCTCTCTTACTTCAGAGTTCTTGGTAGTATCTCACTATATCACATATACTGCTTACATGTACTCCTCCTTTTGGCCAATAATCACGATACTACATTATACTCCAATTGTGTGTCCTTTATTTGTTCCACAACTGCTTTTATTTTATTTTATTTTATTTTTTTTGAGTTGGAGTCTTACTCTGTCGCCCAGACTGGAGTGCAGTGGCCGCTCCCGGCCACCACAGCCTCGCCTGCTGGGCTCCAGCGATCCTTCCGCCTCAGCCTTCCCAGTAGCCGGAATTACAGGCACGCACTACCACGCTCAGCTGATTTTTTGATTTATTGTAGAGATGAGGTCTCGCTGCCCAGGCGGGTCTCGAACCCGCGGGCTCAGGCAATCCACTCACCTCAGCCTCCCAAAGGCGCAGGATTACAGGCTAAGACACTGGGCCCGGCTCACAGCTGCTTTTTTATTTTTTATTTTTTTTTTGAGTTGGAGTCTCACTCTGTCGCCCAGACTGGAGTGCAGTGGCCGCTCCCGGCCACCGCAGCCTCGACCTGCTGGGCTCTGGCGATCCTTCCACCTCAGCCTTCCAAGTAGCCGGAATTACAGGCATGCGCTACCACGCCCGGCTGATTTTTTTTTGTTTGTTTGTTTTTTTATTGTAGAGATGAGGTCTTGCTGCCCAGGCGGGTCTCGAACCCGCGGGCTCAGGCAATCCACTCACCTCAGCCTCCCAAAGGCGCGGGATTACAGGCTGAGCCACCGAGCCCGGCACAGCTGCTTTTTTAAAGCAGGGATTTCTGTCTTGCTTTTCTTTAGTGACCTGCATAAATGCTGCTCAGGAACTTGTCTCTTGTCTACATGAATAAACCCTAGATTACAGGAGTCTTGGTTTGTTACCTTAGAGAAGAAATAACAGGAAATTAAGTTGGAACAGTGTTTTTAGGATATCGTGGGTGGCAGCTATGTAGCAAAAGGAGGGAAAGTCAAACTCAACAAACACTTATTGATCGCTTCTTTGTGTTAGGCTAGTCCGCGTTTGGACTAGCCTAACACAAAGACTGCCTTCAAGGAGCAACCGATGGAAGAGACTGGATGAAGGATGTTGGTTACTGTGATTTGGTTTTGGCCTAGATCTAGGTTATTATGGATCACCACAGAGCCCTTAGTAATAGATTGAGTCCTGGAGAGGATTGACATGGTCATATATAATGTTGGTTGGATTTAGGTTATTCTTTTTCATTTACTGAGCATCACTGTGAAGTTCCTGACACCCAAGGCCTGGAGCATGGGGATAGGCATTGGAAGACTCCCAGGATAGACCCAGGTCCTGGGTTAGCCAGGTTCAGGGTTATACCCATGACTCTATTAATGGTGTGACAAACCTAGCCACAAATAAACTTTGAGATGCCCACCAAACTACAGACATAGGGGCAAATAGGAAAAAGTACAGACCCATGCTACTAGGCACTCAGGGAAATGGAGCCTTGTCTGAGAGAGAGCATGTCCCCAGACATGGAAGGGTTCCTGCTCAGTTCCAGAAGGAGAGTGTGTGGGGTATCTGGATCTGAGACTGTTTAGTAGAGTTGCTCATACATTTTACTTTGGCTGTGTAGAGGAAGGACATCTTTAACAAACTGCACTCATTCTGAGAACCTAACTGTGGTAATTTAGAAGCCAAGGCTTGCTTAGGACATGTGAGAAAATGGGAACAGAGCTGGAAGAGGAGCTGTGCAGGCCCCAGGAGAGAACAACTCACATTCCTTTTCCCTTCTTCCTACCTGGAGGGAGGGGCTAGTGAGGGAAGCTAGCCACTGATCCTTCTTTCTCAGTGTATGTGGGTCTGAGATAAAGGTGAAGAGGGAATAGTCTACCCTCCTGGCCTAACACAAATCCTGATGCTGCTATATCTGGCTCAGGACAGTTGCCCATCCCTCATCTCTTGTATTAGTCAGGATTCTCCAGGGAAACATAGCCAATAGAATGAACATATATATGTATATGTATGTATATATACATATATATGTTCATAAACTTTATATATATATAAAGTTTATAATGGAATTTGGCTCATTTGGTTGCAGAAGCCAAGAAATCCCACGGTATGCTCTTTGTAAGCTGAAGAACCAGATAAGCAGGTGATGTAATTCAGTCCAAGTTCAAAAGCCCAAGAACCAAGGGAGATGATGGTATAACTCCCAGTCCAAGGCTGAAGGCTCAAGAACCAGGAATGATTGGTGGGTCCAGGGGACTAAGTACTGGTGTCTGAAGGCCTGAGAACAGCATCTCTGAGGTCCAAGGGCAGAAGAAAATGGATGTCTTAGCTCAAGAAAAGAGAGAGAATTCTTTCTTTCTCTGCCTTTTTGTTTCACTCAGATGGGCCTTCAAGGAATTGGATGATATCTGCCCACACTAGTGTCAGTGGATCTTCTTTACTCAGTCTGCTGAGTCAAATACCATTCTCCTCTGAGAACACCCTCACGGACACACCTAGGAATAATGTTTTACCAGCTGTCTCCCTTAATTTAGTCAAGATGACACATACAATTAACCATCGTGGGTCTGCCGTTTGTCAACTTGGCACCCACACATGTGTCCTTAAACCATACAAATCTTCAAATGAAAGCAATAACAAGGTCATAATTCCACTTAATAGAATACAACAATCCTGCATACAACCCCAAACATACCAATTCCTTCTCCAGAAGAGGAGGTAAAGTCCTTGAGTGATGTATATTCTTCTGATATTCTATACTTTAAATACTGTGATGTAAAATTAATACTTAAAATATTAGTATAAAGTCAGTACATCTTAAGCTGCATGATAAAGGAATAAGAGAGGAAAGAAAACAAAGATATTTGCTTAATATATATATATGTATATGTATATATATATAAATACGCACATTCTTTTTTTAATTTTTTTTTATTCTAAAGATGTGGGGTACAATGCAGGGTTAGGTATGCAAATGGTCATTTTGCAGGTACCCTTGTTGATGAGGTATGCACCCCCTTCCCTCCCTAGCAGTTTCCCACTACTGCCAATCCCTTTCTTATAGTATTATAATTGTTCAAGGTCTGCTTATGAGTGAGAACATGTGGTACTCAGTTCTTTGTTTCTGTGATAGATCACTGAATATTATAGACTCCATCCGAGTTGCTGCAAAGTTCATAATTTTGTCCTTCTTTATGGCTGTATAATATCCTGTCATGTATATGCACCACGTTTTTTAAATCCTCTTTCTTTTTTTTTTTTTTTTGAGTTGGAGTCTCACTCTGTTGCCCAGACTGGAGTGCAGTGGCCGCTCCCGGCCACCGCAGCCTTGCCTGCTGGGCTCCGGCGATCATTCCGCCTCAGCCTTCCAAGTAGCTGGAACTACAGGCATGTGCTACCATGTCCGGCTGATTTTTTGATTTATTGTAGAGATGAGGTCTCGCTGCCCAGGTGGGCCTCGAACTCGCAGGCTCAGGCAATCCACTCACCTCAGCCTCCCAAAGGCATGGGATTACAGGCTGAGCCACCGAGCCCGGCTAAATCCTCTTTCAGTGGGCAGCACGGTTGGGTCCATGTTTTTGCTATTGTGAATAAAGCGGCAATAAACATGCCGCACAAACATTCTTAACAAAATAGGGATGAAATACTCATGACAATTAGTCTTCTTTTCCATAATTGATACCAGAGTTGTAGCTAGTATTCATAACTACTTTCTTCAACTACCCATTCTGTATTCCTCTTTCCCTCAGCAAGAATTTCAGCTGATCATGGTTCTTAACCTGGACAAGTTCTTATCTTGGAGTGGTATATCCCAAAACTTTTTCTGGGCCATTCACAGGTCTATATGGAATGGGTTGTTGTAGTTTTCTAATGACTTTAATTACAGGGCATGGTAATACTAAGAGATACCTTATGGAATCTCCTGTATCTCAGACATACTCTTTCTTGCCTCTATTTTAGTAGTCCAACTTCTGCTTTGTAATCCGGATCGATCACCTCAGCTGATACTGTGACTCCTTTCTTGGCCTGTTGACTCAGAGACATGAGGAGTCCAAAGTGTCTGGGTGGCAGCATCAGCTTCTAGTTCAATGGAATAATTTTTGTGTTTCCTGGTAGAAGCATTCCTCTATCTGAATCTAAAACCTCTAGGCCAGTAGAGCATAAATTTGTGGGAACCGGAAGCAAAAATTTTGTTAGTGGGTCACTAGGGTAATGGTGAGTGGTATCACTTCCATTTCCACCCCTTGATTCCTGAACTGGTAAATCCCAGCTATGGGAGAAACAGCACTATATTTTGTATACTGATTCGGAGCATAAACAGCCTCCTAGAGAACTTTTCCCCAGCTATGCAAAGTATTGTTACCTAGATGGCACTATAACTGAGTCTTCAGAAGGCCATTCCACCATTATATCAAGCCAGCTGCTTCAGGATGGTAGGGCATATAGTAAAACCAGCGAATTCCATGAGCATGGGCCATTTTTGCACTTCCTTGGCTGTGAAGTGAGTTCCTTGATCAGATGCAATGCTGCATGGGATACCATGATGGTGGATAAGGCAATCTGTAAGTTCATGGATGGTAGTTGGCAGAAACATTCGTGCAGGAAAGGCAAATGTGAATCCAGAATAGCTGTCTATTCCAGTAAAGACAAAACGCTGCCCCTTCCATGATGGAAGTGGTCAAATATAGTCAACCTGCCACCAGGTAGCTGGCTGACCACCCTGGAGAACGATGCCACACTGGGGGCTCCGTATTAGTCTCTACTGCTGGCAGATTGGGCACTCATAGGTGGCTGTAACCAGTTCGGCCTTGACAAGTGGGAAGTTCATGTTGCCTAGCCTACACATAACTCCATCCCTGCTACCATGGCCACTTTGTTTATGAGCCCGTTAGGTGATAACAGAGGTGGCTGGGAAGAGAGGCTAACCACAAAATGGGTCACCCATTTTCTTCACTTGATTATTAAAATCCTCTTCTGTTGAGGTCATCCTTTAGTAAACATTCACAGGGAACACACATATCTTCACGTCTTTTGCCCATTCAGAGAGGTCTCTTCATATACCTCTTCCCCCCAATTCTTTTGTCACCAATATTCCAATCATGCTTCTTTTAAGTCCCTGACTTTCCAGCCAAACCATTGACTATATAGCCCATGAATCAGTATATTATAACACATGTGGTCACTTTTCATCCCAAGCAATATGCATAACCAGGTGTGCTGCTTGAAGTTCTTCCCTACTGTGATGTGGTAAGATTTCCCTTTACCACTGTCCTTCAGGGATGTCCTAGAGAGAGAGGCTGTAGTGCTACAGATGTCCACTTTCAGATGGTGCCTGCATATTGTGCAGAACCATCTTTAAACCAGGCCCAAGCCTTCTCTTTCTCTGTCAACTGTTTACAGAGAACTCCTCATGAGACTGATGGTGCAGGTTGAGAGAGTAAAAGCAGTATAGCAGAAGTGAGGATCATGGGCATTTGGGTCACTTCCTTATGTAACTTACTTGTGCCTTCAGGGCCTGCTCTGGCTTGATCACATATACGCCACTTCCATTTGATGACAGAGTACTGCTGTGCACACCTGACTTTATAGCTTAGTGGATCAGACAGCTCTCAGTTCATGACAGGCAGCTCAGGTCACATGGTAACTTGGTGGTCCATGGTCAAGCATTCAGTTTCTACTAAGACACAATAGCAGGCCAAAGGCTGTCTCTCAAAAGGGGAGTACAGTCATGCACCACATGTTTCATCAATAATGGATTGCATAGACTACTGTGGTCCCATAAGATCATAATACTATATTTTACTGTACATTTTCTATATTTAGATGTTTAGATACGAAAATACCCTATTACAGTTGCCTATGGGATTCAGTACAGTAACATGCAATACAGGTTTGTAGTCCAGGAGCAATAGGCTATACCATATAGTCTTGGTGTGTAGTAGGCTATGCCATCTAAATTTGTGTAAGTAAACTCTATGATGTTTACACAATGACAAAATCACCTAACAAGACATTTCTCAGAATGCATCTCCGTTGTTAAGTGACACATGACTATAGTTATCTGGAGATGATAGGAAGGCCTTGATCCAAAATCCTAAAGGCCTGCACTATTATTTACCTATGTGTGCCTGCCAAAGGCTCCCAACAGCATCCTTCTTTGCTACAGATGTTTCAAGCACCATAGTATCTGCTGGATCATACAGCCCAAGTGGGAGAGCAGCTTGCACAGCAGGCTGGACCTGTTGTAGAGCCCTGTCTTGGTCCAGGACTCATTCAAAACTAGCAGCTTTTCAGGTCACTTGGTAAATGAACTAGAGTAATAAAACCAAAATGAGGAACATGTTGCCTCCAGAATCCAAAGAGATCTACTAGGTCTTGTGCCTCCTTTTTGGTTGTAGGAGGGGCCATATTCTACAACTTACCATATGCTACAATTTTTTCTTTACCTTAGAAGGGAATTTTTGCCATGCCCTACACCACTAGACCTCTAGAAATTTCACTGGGTACAAAGATCCTGAATTTTAGTTGGATTTATTTTCTACCATCGACATGCAAATGTCTTACCAGTCTCAAGTAGTTGATACTTCATGCTCACTAGGTCCAATCAACATAATGTCATCAACGTAATGGACTAGTGAGATATCTTGTAGAAAGGAAAGATCATCAAAATCCCTGCAAACTAAATGATAAAATGAGGCTGGAGAGTTGATGTACCCCTGAGGTAGGAAAGTGAAGTTATATTTCTGGCCCTGCCAGCTGCGAGAAAATTGTTTCTGGTGGGCATTATAAACAGGAATGGAGCAAAAAGCATCTCTCTAATCAATAGATACATACCAGGTATCAGAAGATGTATTAATTTGCTCAAGTAATGAAACTACATCTGGCATAGATAGCAGCTGCAATTGGAATCACCAATTGGTTAAGCTTGCCATCATTCACTGTCATTCTTCAAGATTCATTTGTCTTCTGCACAGGCCAAATAGGAGAGTTGAATGAGATATGGTAAGAATCACCACCCCTGCATCTGGTGTCACTAATCTTTGCAATACAGGAAATGAAGTATTGCTTTTGGCTTTTGATTTAAGATTTTCCTAAGCAGAGCCAGCTTTAATGGCTTCCATTTGGCCTTTCCCATCATAATATCCTTTACTCCACATTAGTGAACCAGTGTGGAGATTCTGCTAACTGCTAAGTACGTGTATTCCTTATGCATCCTGAAACTGGGGAGACAACAGGATGGATTTGGAAACCCACTGGACCCACTGAAAGATGGACCTGAACTAAAACTCCATCAATCACCTGAACCCCATCGTCCCCTACTCTGGAGGGACCAGTGACATTTTGGCTCTCTTGGATTCAATTTCAGTTCAGAGCTAGTGTTTAATAGGTCCAAAAGGTCTGACTATTTCCTTTTCCCCAATGTACAGTTAACCTGGCTAAAGGCTATGTGTCCCTTCGGGGAAGGCTGAGAGAAAGATAAACAGCATATATTTTTGGTAGTATACCAGAAACCTTCTTCCAGTGGACCTAGATTTCCCTTCATTCAAGGGGTTCTGGAACTGTAGACTGGCTGAAGTCTGGGAATTCATTGGAAGGTGGTGACTCTTTTTTATGATTTGAGTTAGACTTTGTTCACTTGATCTGGAACTATTCTGCTTATGCAGATCAAGTAAGAATTTAGTAGGGTTCTTGTCTATTTCACTTCTGAGAGTACCATAATTAACTAGATGATGCCATAGGTTTGCAAGAGATAGACTATTTTGACCACTGCTTTGATTCTGCTGTTCATTATGTTAACTATACCCACCATCATTGAATGGTTATAATTCTGACTGTAAAGTTTGGCCTACAGAGAAGAGTAATCATGAAACTTTTCAAGGATGCTGGGGATCCCTTCACAAATTTATTTCTCAAAGTACTGGTGAAATGTCTATAGCCATACCACTCTGAAGGCACCCGATCTCATCAAAGTATTGGTGAAATGTACGAGAAGGGATTAAAAAAAAAAAAATCCTGTAATTTATTTGTAAAAAGTTGTGCATTTGGCCAGGCTCGGTGGCTCAGCCTGTAATCCCAGCACTTTGGGAGGCTGAGGTGAATGGACTGCCTGAACCTGCGGGTTTGAGACCAGCTCCAGCAACTTGGCAAGACTTCGTCTCTACAATAAACACAAAATTAGCCAGGTGTGGGCACCTGTTTCTCCAGCTACTTGGAAGGCTGAGGTGGAAGGATTGCCGGAGGTCAGCAGGTCGACGCTGGGGTGGCTGTGAGCTTGCCACTGCAATTCCAGCCTGGGTGAATGAGTGAGACGCCAACTAAAAAAAAAAAAAAAAGTTGTGTATTTATTCTCACATGTTTAAACTTTAGACACCTTCAAAGAACTCTCTGTTTGATGCAATGCACCTATCAAAATGCTTTTTCCATTGCTCAAAACAGTTTTTGAACTGGTCAGTTTGGATGCCTTTCAGTGCTTCTGCTGTTTTTTGTTTTGTCTCTTTCACATCAGCAAAATGTTTCCCTTTGAGGACTTTTCTCATTGGGGAAAGTAAAAAAAGTCGCTCGGGGCAAGATTGGGTGAATAGGGAGGGTGAGGCATGGGTGTTATGCGTTTTTGGACAAAAACTGCTGAACATTCAGTGCAGTTTGGGCAGGTGTGTCCATAAGTCACCATCATGAAATGGGCAAATGTGTTGAAAGAATCTCCAAAGAAAATTCACTGAAGCCGAATGCAGCCTTTCATAGCAACACTAGCTGTTACACTGATCCTGATGGGTTCCTAGAACACTTACCTAGTGTGGAAATCCTGTACTACAAGAGGCCTCACCCTCCAAAATTTAATTCCAGGTTATTTTGGGTCCCCTTGTATTATCCATTTGTTGATTGTTTATTGGGTTTTCTGCAACAGAACTTAAGTTCCATGAAGGCAAATCTTTGTTTTCTTGCTGCTGTATCCGTGGCATCCAGGAGGTGCTCAGTAAATGAATGAAAGTGAGACTAATGAAAATATCTGATTTCCATGAGAGAAAACAGCTTGTGCTGGGAACTCTGCACCAGGTGGTTTAAGGGATGTTAACTATCAGAGATGACCTTAAGAATGGAAGAGATCCCTAGGAATTCACAGAAACCTCGCAGATGAGTACCAAACTTCTTGAGACATGTGGAAGAAGGAAGATGGTGTAACTCCAGCTGATGTCTGCATTGCACTTATATTATTTCATCTTAATATCACAACACATTAAGAAAATGAAGATCAGAAAGGTGAAGTGACTTACTTGTCCAAGATTATTCGCTAAGTAGCAGAGCAGAAATCTGAAATCAGCTCTTTCTTACTCTAGAAACCATATTCTTTCCAAGTTACTGCATAGCTTAGGAGAAAGCTTGGCAAAGAGTGTGTGTTCAGTTAGGTAACAGTTCAAGGAATGAACAAGTGCTTCACAGAGAAAGTGACAGTTAATTTGGTCTTTTGACGTCAGACCATCTCGTGGAGAGACCAAAGGCAGATAAGGAGAAGGGAGCTTGAAAAAAATTTTTAGGGTAAGACAGAGTAAGGAGCTGTCCAGGGATTATTGAGTACATCAGTTTCACTGGAGATTGGTGGTGAAGGTGCATATTAGGAGATAAGGACTGCAAGGTTAAGGAATTTGGGTTTTATCACGAGACAGTGGGGAGCACTAAGCTGTAGAGTAATGTGGTCAGAAGACTGCTTTAGAAAGGTCATTTGAGATGCTGGAAACAGATTACCAGAGAGATTTGTTGTAGTAGTCCCTGTCAAGGGTTCCCTCCAAAACAGTCTATTCTCTCTGAACCCCTAAGAGGTTGAGGTGAAAACTGCCTCTCACCTAAATGTCCAGAAAACAGCCACTAGTTGGCAGCAGTGTGCCAATGAATGGATGAGCCAGGCCCTCCAACTAGCTACTCCCCATCGAACTGTGATGGGGGTACGATCACTTGGTGGAAAATAGGAGTAGGAGGGAGGAGAATCTGTCTGGAGGGAACCCCAAGGCCCAGAGGGTAAGGAGAATGTGGAGAGTGAGTAGATAGATAGCTGGAGGATAAGGATGGGATTGGGTGGGGGCAGTAGTGACAGAGACTGATCGAGAATGAACTTGAAATTACAAGCTAAGAAAGATGGACCCGCCTGGGCAGCAAGACCGCATCTCTACAATAAATCAAAAACGCAGCCGGGCGTGGTAGCGCATGCCTGTAATTCCGGCTACTTGGAAGGCTGAGGCGGAAGGATCACCAGAGCCCGGCAGGTCGAGGCTGCGGTGGCTGGGAGCAGCCACTGCACTCCAGGCTGGGCGACAGAGTGAGACTCCAACTCAAAAAAATAAATAAATAAATAAAAATCAGAATGAAAAAGGGGTCATTGAAAATGTAGGCCGGGTGTGGTGGCTCACGCCTGTAATCCCAGCACTTTGGGATGCAGAGGTGAGAGGACTGCCTGAGTTCAGGGATAAAAAAAAAATTAGTTTTAGGCCAGGGGTGGTGGCTCATGCCTGTGATCCCAGCACTGTGTGAGGCCGAGGCGGGAAGATCATTTGAGCCTAGGAGTTCCAAGCTATGATGAGCTATGAGCGCGCCATCTCAGTGCAGCCTGGGCCGCAGAGCAAGGCTCTGTCTTTAAATAAATTTTTAAAAAAGTTTTGACCGAAGGAAATGAATATTCTTTCCCTATTATTAAATACACTTTCTGGATTGTCGGATTTTTTGCCTAAAACCACACTGGAAAAACTCATATTTTCAAAACTTTGAGTCTACATTCTAGTTCATTCATTCAATAATCCTGTCCAGAGTCTGTGGTGGGAACTGGGGAGGAAGGAACGACTTAGCTCTGTGCCTGCAGCAGCTGCCTCCCCCGTCTGGTGGAAGGACAGTCAATTCCGGTAGTGTGGAGAGCGCTTTGATGGAGGAAATACAACACGCTGTGGAGTCCAGCGGGAAAACCTGATCCAGAAGGCTTCCAGGGAGAGATTTTGAGCCTACGTTTCAGATGAATGATCTCAGAAAACTTAGTGAAATAACTAACCACTGGTGAGAAAAGAAAGGGCCTGGAGAGCAGTCCCGTTACCTATTTTACCCCATTTCGTCCCAAACCGTAGACGTCCTTTTATGCGCGCTACATCCCCGGGAAGCCCGCCTCTCCTCAGGTAAGTTGCACCTCAGGGGAGGTGGACGTTGGGGTCTTCTCTAGGAGCCGGAGCCCGGGACCGTCAGACTGTGATTGGTGGAGCTTGCAGGCCGCTGGGCCCAACCGCGCGACTGATTGGTGGATATGCCACCTAGCCCCGCCCCCCCACTAAGCGTGTCCTTGCGTCCCCGCCGGCCGCGTTTGGAGCGCCGCCGTGGGCTCTGGGGAAGATGCCTGATCGCTCTTGGCTGTAGGCGGTCGAACCCTGGCCCCAAATCTTCTACACCCGGGGTGGATTGCGACCCCTAGAGAAAAGGCGTCAAGGGACCGGAAGCTGTGCCGCCGGAGCGCTCGGGGCCACGGCTGGGGGCGGGCCAGGCTCCCTACGCCTGCGCGTGGTTTCGCGCAGTTTGGGAAATGGCGGTGCTTGGGGACGTGGATGCTGACCCAAGGTGGGAGGGAGCTACGAGCAGGTTTCCGGACCTTTTCGGACAGTGTCTGGACCTCCGGGCCTGGGCGGAGCCCCGAGGGGGCGGGGCCGGGGCCGGGGCGCAGCCTGTCTCACCCGGCCTTTGGGGCCCTCGGGCGCGAAGCGAGCTCCGTGCGCTAGCTGCTCTGCTGTCGTTACTTCCGGCCTCTGGTGCACGGCTCCCCCACCCATCCCCGCCGCACCCCATCTGTTTCCTTCACGATCCAGTGGAGAGTCCCGCTGGCCAGGGCCCTGACTCCTCGCACGGCCCCTTGGGCGGGGTGGGGGTGGGCCCTCGCCGGTGAAGCTTACGGAGATAACACCTTTCAGCAGAAGCCTTCTGGGAACACACGATAAAGCTTCCTCTCACCTGGCCCCACGTTAACCGCCCTGCCCCCAGGCTCAGACAAGCACGTCCCTCTACCCGGTTCCTCATTTGTGGAATGAGATGGGTGTTTCCGTATTTTTTTGTGTGCTTGATGCTAATACACATGTATTTCCATTTAAGTACCTTTTTTTCTTCTCACTCTCCTTAAAACCCCTTCTTGCCAAGGATATTTTACAGTGTTGCCAGTCTGAGGTTACCAAGGCAAATTTTCCCGATTGTGTCAGCTGAGCCTCTAGAGACAAATATCCTTGGTGTTTTATTTCATCAACTGTTTTCTGAGCGCCTATTGTGTACCAAACACTGTATTGAGTGTTGAGGACCCAGATAAACCAAATCGGCTTCTTTCCATGAAATTCAGACTAGTGGGAGAAATTTGGACTTGTGATAAACAGTGGAAGAGTACAGTGTCACAAGGGGACAGATGCAGTGCTCTTCAATTTCAGGGATGAAGAAGGAGGATGACTTCTTTGGAGAGGAGCAGTAGCATGTAAGTTGAAACCAGAGGGGCAATTCCAAATGAAATGGATACAAGGTGGCTTGACAGCTCGCTGGGCCCACACAAAGAACATGGTTCTTTTTTTTTTGAGTTGGAGTCTGTCACCCAGACTGGGGTGCAGTGGCACGCTCCCGGCCACCGCAGCCTTGACCTGCTTGGCTCTGGCAATCTTTCCGCCTCAGCAGCTGGAACTACAGCATGCACTACCTACCATGCCCGGCTAATTTTTGATTTATTTTAGAGTAGAGCCGAGGTCTTGCCAAGTTGCCCAGGTGGGTCTCGAACCCGCGGGCTCAAGCAATCCACTCGCCTCGGCCTCCCAAAGTGCTGGGATTACAAGCTGAGCCACCAAGCCCCAGCCCATGGTTCATTTTTGTGTGAGGTGTGCACGGGGAGTAGAGGGAGTCAATGGGGGTAAGGGTTCTATAGTATAATTGTTAAAAGCAGGGCTTTTAGCATATTTGCTATAAGACTTCAGGCACATTACCTCTTTGAGCCTGATGAATAAAAATACAATACCTGCATCACATTCAAAATGATGCACATCAATCCTGAACATCAGGGTTGGCACATAGCTACCATTTTTTGAACATAGTCTATCAAATATTATGTGATAGAAATGTCTTGAATGCTACGGTAAAGAATTTAGATATTCTCTGGGTACAGAGTTTTGAGCAATAGAGCACTGATCAGAGTTGCCTGGAAGGGACTGGATCCTCAGTCAACATCTAAAGTCACTGCGGTGGTTGCAACCCCACTTACTTCTCACTCCCATCCAAGCCTCCCTACCCTCAATCCACAAGCATTTCAAGACCATGTTTCTAAAAACCAGCCATTTATATCTGTTTAGGTAAGTAACAGAAGGAGTGAAGTTGTGTATGTACAAGTTGTTTTGTCCAGATATACTATAACTTAGTGTCTGTATTTAATATTGACAACCAAAAATATATATAAATATCTTCCATCTATACACAGCAGGGCAGGAGTGTCCGTGTCTTCTTGAGCAGTGAGTTCTTAGCCTCCAGTGGGCCCTCCTCTCATGGTGATGGTCTGGCTCTCAGTGCAAAGGAGACTAGAACCTGGCAGCCCAGTCTGGCCCTTCCCCTCTCCTCCCTGCACTCCAGTGCTCCCAACTGGTCTCAGGCAAGGAAAGATTAATTTGAGTGGTTGGGTAGGAAGAGATGGGAATGGGCGAATCCTAATGGAGCCTGACCCCTAGGGCAGGGAGATCCAGGCCCACAGAAAAATGGCCTCCGCCATCTCCTGGGAGAGAAGCCTCAGAGTTCGGAGTTCGATTAGTGTGTCCTTGGGTCATAGGTCCAGCCCTACAGATTAGCTTGGCAAAGAAGGCAAGTGTCTGGATAGGGCTTAGTCCCCATCCTCAGGCACTGAGCCATTCAGGGTGAAACCTGGGATGTGAGTACAGGAGACTCAGGCTGATATAAAAATAATAACAAAATCAGTAATAAAAAAATTATAAAACCTGTTGCTTGTCTGAATAGATTTGAGCAACAGTCCTGCTTTCCTTAAAATCCTGGCGCCATTAAGTCCTGAATATTCTTCCGGACATCATTGCTGGCTGAAGAGAGGAGCCCCAGGCCCAGCTCAACTGAGATCTGTGAGTTTGGAAGTCTCATCCAGCTGCCTGTGCCCCCGAGGGATCCTTAGGGCTGCTGGGAGCAGGCTGGGCTGGTGGTGGGGGGCGCCTCACACTTGAGAATCAGCACCCAGGGGATGAAACAGCTCCTCAGGTGTCTTGTCACTTTGGCTGGCTCCCCCCTGCCGGAAGCCAGAAGCAATCTCATCGAAGGTCCGGCCTTTAGTCTCAGGAACTTTGAAATAGGTGAAGATGAAGAACAGAATCAGGAGCACAGTGAAGATGATGAAGACGTAGGGACCACACAGTTGCTGAAAGACACACAGACACACTTGGTTGGATTTATGACCCTACCTCCTGGCTGTAGGACTTTGGATAAATCACTTTATCTCTGAGACTTTCATCTGAAAAAGGGAACATTCACCTACTACCCAGAGATGCTATGATAATTAAAAGAGACTGTGCTTGCACCTGGCATGTGCAAGTACCTTTCAATCTAGGAGCACTGTTTAATCTAGGAGCACTGTTCAAATCTAAGGAAAAAACCTTGGTGTAGAGGTCAGCATTCTTAGCCATGTAAACTGGGCTTCCTAGCCTCACTTTCCTTCTAAGTATGATTCCTAACGAGAATCCTGGAAGAACACTTTGCACAGCACTATGGCGTCGTGCATGCAGGTGAGAAATGCTGAAGATACAGACAGTGGGAGTTCTCACCTCCACATACTGGAAACACATGCCCACAATGAAATTTGAGGTCCAGTTGGAGAAGCCAGCAACAGCAATGGCAGCTGGACGAGGACCCTGGCTGAAAAGTTCAGCTACAATGAACCATGGGATAGGGCCAGGACCCACTTCAAAGAAGGCCACAAAGCCAAAGATGGCCACGATGCTCAGATAGGACATCCAGGGCAGCTGCTCCTGTTGAGGATGACAGAAAGAGGGGCAAGTTAGACTGCGTTGTGATGGATCCTCAGAAGAAATGGAAGCTGCAGAGGCAGCCCAGAGCAAGGCTAAGCACTGCAGGCTGTAAGACAGGAAGCCTGGGGCTGATCCTGTGTTGGCCACGTGCCCTAGATATACCCTGGTTGAGTCACAGTTTCCTCATCAGAACAAAATGATTCGAAGACTGCAGGGTGGTCACAAGCTTGAGGCCACCATCTGGGAGTGGTGATGTGCATGAGAGAGGTGCTAAGGGGCCCCTGTGGTGCCCTGGCTCTGGCTGCAGAGCAATTTGTCTGTGGCAGGAGGATGTCGAAGAACATTCCTGAGGGTAGGGTGGGTTCATGATGTAAGGCTTGTAAGGTGCCCAGCTCAGGCAGGCACAAAGTAGGCACTAGGCATGTGGCTTTGTAATCATTCTCCTTGAAAAGGCCAGAGTAGAAAAGTTACAGAGTTTGATTTAGATCTCAGATCTGCTGCTCATTGCTCGCATTGCCTGACCTCTCGGCAATCATCAGACTTTCCCAGCCTAGGTTCAGCTGTAAAATGAAGGAAATGGCGCTTTCCTTGCCCAGAGGTTGGATAAATGAGTGTTTGTATGTGAGTGCTTAGCACAGGGTCATCATAGTGGTCACAGTTAGAGTCACAGGCTTGGGACCAGAAGACCTGAGACTGATTCCTGGCTTCATCTGACATGTTACTAAACTCAATGGGACTTAGGTTTCCTTGCCTACAAAATGGGAAAGATAACTGAACTACACCTCCAAGCCGTGAAACTAAGTGAGACAAAGTTTGTTTCTGCACCTCATTTTCCAGGGTCATTGCGAAGATGCATCCAGGCTGTCAATGAAGACTTTTAGAGGTTTGATAATGGGGAAGGGAATTGCCTGGGGAAATGCAAGTTTGGGGGTCTGGGACCAGAGGTGGTATGTTGAGAAACCACCAAGAAGGGAGGGGCAAGTTCAAGGCAGGATGTCAGTGGTTTGGAAGGAGGCGACCGCAGGAGCCAGAAGTTGGGCCCAAGCCCAGCAGGGCAGAACCAGGGAGAATGCATCCCCCACCTGGCTTGCGAGGCTGCGTTGAGACAGGTGCTTTGGGACTGAAGCCCAGGTGAATCCTCCCTATCCCCACCCTGCCCTCCAGAGCCTGGCAACTCACCAGCAGCGCCAGTGCGATGGTCATGAGCACAGCACAGCCCGCCATGCCAGCCAGGCCTATGAGGTGAAGGGTCCGTCGGCCAGCTCGCTCTACCACAAACAGCTGTGGGCAGAGAGAGTGTCAGTGCCATCCCTGCCCAGTGCCCCTCTGAGCCCACCCACCTACCCAGAGGCTTGCCCCAGCAACCAGGAAAGCCACATAGCACTGTAAAGACCAGTATGAAAAAACAGTATCGCCTCCTCCCTGGGACTTGGCTTGGAGAGCTGGGAAGCTAGCCTCAGAACCTGACACCAGTACAGGGAGTGAGAGGTGGTCCTAGAGAGCCAGACAACTGAGCATCCTGGCTGTGACCTTGGGCAAGTCATCTGCCATTTCACTTTCCTGGGCATCAGTGTCAGCTGTGCTTGTGAGAAATGAACCTCATGAGTTATTGAGAATGAAATGAAGTGGCATTTATGGAGCACATGACACATGCCTGGCTCCCAAGTAAATGCTGCCATTCTGTCGTGGGGCCCTGAGCTGGACCCTGCTGCTGATGACAGCAAGCGAAGACTCACCGACACGACGGTGAAGGCCGTGTTGACAATGCCGGAGCCGATGGTGGCATACACAGGCTGCTGCACTCCTGCCTTCTCGAAGATGCTTGTGGAGTAATAGAAGACCTGCCAGACAGAGAAACGGTTGGGGTGGCCCTTCTCTGCCTCTGTAACAGTGAATGGGGCCCAGGGTGAGTAAAGAATGAAGGGGACAGTTCTCAGGTAGAGGGACACTGCACTGCAGTAATCTTAAGGGCTTGGGGTCTAGGAAAGCCTCTCCTTTGGCGGAGGCCTATTTGTTGTTTTAAGCTCGGGATTTGTTCACAGTGCACGCTTGACCACAGGGCTCAGCTGGGGCCGCAGGAAAGGGTGGGTGGGTGGGGCACTCACAGCATTGATGCCCGACAGCTGCTGGGACAGCTGCAGCACCACGGCGATGAGGATGGGCTGGCGGTAGGCGGGCGAGCGGAACAGCTCCAGGATGGTGACCTTCTTCTCCCGCATCATCTGCCGACTCTCCTCCTTCATCTCCTGCAGGTCATGGGTCACGTCCGCCGTCCCACGCAGCTTCTTCAGCACTGGGGGGACCGGAGGGAAGGTGGGGACGGCTCAGAGTGGGAAGAAGGCCAGGGCTCAGGGAGTGGGGAGGAGGGCAGGGCCCTGCCCGTACCACTCTTGGCCCGGTTCTCCTCGTTGCGGTTGATGAGCAGGAAGCGGGGGCTCTCGGGGCAGAAGGGCAGCACGACGCACTGCAGCAGGGCTGGGGCGAAGATGACGCTCAGCAGCAGGGGCCACAGATCCTCATTGCCCATGATGGAGTCCAGGCCGAACACCTGGGGGAATCAGGGGCCGTGAGCGCCCCCACCCTGACCTCTACTCCCCCCAGTCTGACCAGAGCAGCCTTCCCTGCTTGGTGTCAGCGGCTGCTTTAGGGAAAAGGCTTCGGCTCTGAAGCCTCTGCCACCAACATGAGGCTTAACCTGCCTGGACCTTAGTTTCCTCATCTGTCATGAGGGGAAAGTAGGACCTACCCCCACAGTGTTGCCGGGAGGACAAATGACAAGGCCGTAGATGGGTCTGGGGCAGAGCAGGGGGCTGCTTCTCTGCTACTGGAGTGTTTTAGGGATAGGGAAGGGAAGCCTCTGGAAAGATGGTATGGTGTGTGCATAAAGGCATATGGGCCTGGAGGCACAAGAGAGCCCGGCTTGTTGGGGGAACAGTGGAGGCCCTGTGGTTGGAGGCCTGGAGTGAGAAGAGCAGGGTCAAGTCGTCTTGCTCTTTTCTGGGAGGACCCACGGGCAGTGTGTTCTCTGGACTGTGTGCCATGAGGCTGTCCTTTGCAGGGCTGGGGAGGCTGGCTGAAGTCTAACCAGAGAAACTCTGCCCTGCTGGGCAGAGACCCAAGAGCCACTGAAACTGTGGATGGGACAGTGCCGGGCAAGCAGACCTGGCCCCAGCTTACCTGGGCGATGAGGATGCCCACGACGATGCCCAGCTGGTGCAGGGTGCCCAGGGCCCCACGAAGGGCTGTGGGTGACACCTCCCCCACGTACATGGGCACGAAGCCTGTGGTCAGGCCACAGTATACACCGATGATAAAGCGGCCCAAGATCAGCATCTCAAAGGAGTTGCCCAGTTTCGAGAAGCCCATGAGCACAGCAGACACGAAGGCCAGCAGGTTCATCATCAGCATCGAATTTCGTCTGGAGGTAGGGTCACAGGTCAGGCAGGTGTCTGCATCACCTTGCCCCCACCTCCCACTCCATCTGGGACTCCCTGGGTAGGAGGGCATGGGTTCCCCAAGGGCAGGGCCAGGACCCTTCTTGCTCACCGGCCAAAGCGGTTCACAAACAGGCCCACAGAGAAGGAGCCAATCATGCCCCCAACGGAGAAGATGGCCACAGAAAGGGACCAGAGTGTGGTGAGCGTGGCCGGCAGAATGCTCTCTCCATAGCGGTGGATCCACGTCTGGTTGTAGAACTCCTCAATCACCTGCAGGGGGAGAAGCAGCCTGGGTGGGCGAGCCCCAGGCCAGGACCCGGCTTTCCTTTTCCCATTGCACCCCTCTTTCAGAGGGAGCCTGGGGCCTGCTTCTTCTTGAGCCAAGTCCCTCCATTTTTGTGGGCCTCAGTTTCCCCAGGTGAGCAACAAGGGGTTGGGCTCCATCTCTGAGAGCCGTGCCAACTCTCCTACTTTCCCCAAGGTGTGGTTTCCAGTGCCCCGTGGTTTCACAGACTGAACATGACTTGCTGGGACGATGGCATGTGACCAATGATGAACGTTCAGGCATAGAGCAGAGAGTACAAAGAGAAAAGGCTCCTTCCCACTTATCCCTTTTCTGCTCACTGTGCCCTGAGGCCCCAGCTCCTGCTACAGGCCCTCTCTCCACCCCCCTGCTGGAAAGACACACAACCGAACAGACACATTCTGCCATCCGGGCACTGCAGTCTCCCTGACCTTATACTAAGGGCCTGGTGTGACACACACATCCCCCTCAGATGTGCTCGAGAGACTCACACTGCGGTTTTCTGTCCCCCAGGCCCAGCTCCCTCATGGCTGGTCTGGGAAGCACCACCTTGAAGGACTCATGGCTTCCTCCCCTCTCCCAGGAGTCCAGCTCCCTAGACAAGGAAGCAATTCCAGGAACTGGAGACACCTGTCCTAGCTGGGCCTGCCTGCTGGCCCTGCCCCTACCCTGGCCGGCTCCCAGGGATATAGCAGGCAGGCAGCATGGTTCTGCCCGAGCACACTCATCACGTTCTCAGGCAACACAGGCACACACCCAGTGCCACGGGACTGGCAAGACCCACCCAGCCACACGTGTAGCTAGGCACAGGCCCAACTGTCCAGAAACAGCTTCTCATGCACACACACCATCGCATACACAGACCTATGCTCACATAACTTGAATACTCCTGCTTCAGCTGATCACAAACCCACATGCTCTTCATCCCCTCACCACTGGCAGCTCTAACACAATTCCATGTGAACTCAACCCATCCCCACACCCTTCCCCAGTGCATGCTGCCTCTGCAACCTCCATCATCACTGTTCTTGGTCCTCCCTACACCTCCCAAGCCACAGAGGGCTAGCAGGAAAGAGGCTGTGGGTAGCCGCACTTGTCAAAGGGGATATTGAGGCCCATAGTCCCAGAAATGCCCACTGAGTATGCTGGGCCTGCCCCTTGGGCTTTCTTCCAGTTGCCATGGATCCTCGGCCTCTAGCTATCTTTTTCCCTGCCCTGCCATGACTTGTCCCCAAGTCTGGAGCCACCTGATGGAGGCCAGACTCCAGGAGATCTGGATAGGTTGATGGGGGAGAGGCAGCTCTAAGGATCTACTAGTTTGCTCCAGGGAAGCCAGACAGTGCCGTGATTAGGGATCCGGGTTCTGAACCAAATTTAGATCCCAGCTCTATTCCTTATTTCCAGTGTGACCATGGGCAAGTTATTTCATGAATTTCAATAGCTCCATCTCTAAGATGGAAACATTAGCAATACCTACTTTGGAGTGCTACAGAGAATTAGTGAAACAGTGCTTCTACAGTGCCTGGCACCATCACGCCACCTCACTGCACACTGGTGGCCTGAAGGCCTTGCAGACCACTTACAGGGTCTAACCAAGTCTTCATCCCACAATCTGAAACCAAGGCTTTCACCACGTATCGATCTACCACATACATGGGCCACACCTTGGTTCTACAATCCATTTCCCCACCCCTCCATGCCTTTGAGATGCTGTGACTCCTGTCTGGAGGGTGCATCTTGCTTTGCTGCTAAAACCTTTTGAGATCCAGCTAAAAGGTTTCCCTGATTCCAGGAGTTTGTCTTCCTTGAGGATAGGAACCTGAGTTGATTCCTACCAGAGCCTGTCCCAAGTGTCTCTAGGGACACCTGCAGAGTGAATGGAGGAACCAAGGGTCTTAGGCTCTCCTCCCAGGGCCCCTCAATTCTGCAGGGGACAGAGAGAAGGCAAACTTTCACAAAACACAATGTACTTGAGTTCTTGAAGGGACAAAACCAACCCCAGTGGAGAACTGGCTGGGAACAGTCATGCCCCATCTACCAGACTCTGCAGAGAAAAAGCTGTGCTGGATAAAGGCATTGTCCAGATAAATGACGCTCACCCCTCTGAGGGTTCACGCTTTCCTGACCCATCATCGGGGTGGAAATCTGAAGAGATACCATTTTGCTGCCTTGAGCAACCAGATCTACAAGCAGGGCTCCAGGGTAATGGTGGTCCTTGGGGCTCTCTATAGGGGCCAGTCCCTGTGCAGACTGGCCCTTGGTGGCTTTAAATGCCTGCATTCCATAGTTGTCAGGATTCCCCTACCCCTCTGCAGTTGCAAGGCTTGCCTCGTACAATTCTCCACACCTCTTTTACAATTTGACAAGAAGTCAGCCAATGGAATATGAATTGTGCACAAAGAGTAGACAGGTGCCGAGTAAGGGGTTAGACTACCTAAATGAGTTTAAGGATGTGCTGCTGAGATTTCTGTTCAGCAGCTCAGATCTTCAATACTCTTCTTGAGAGGTTGACGCAGCCGACAAGAGGACCCTGTGGAAATGAGGTATTAACAGAGCACAGGAACCAACCCTCGTCCAGGGTTAGCTCCTCGATGGCTCCCTGGTTCCTCTGCTACTCAGAACACTTTATGGGATGAAGGAAGGGTGAACTGCCAGCCTCCTTCACTTTAATCATGGCCCCAGACTCATCCTCTCAATCCCTCAGCAGCAGTTCCTGGCCAAGCTAAGACTGGGTAGTGGAATTCTGCCACTTAATCTGGTGCTTGACATTTCTACAAAGAAGCTATGCCTGGTTTTCCATTCCTGCTGCTGGGTTGGGGGCTCTGTGTCCTTTCCTCCCTTGGGGTCCATATGGGGTTCCAAGCTTACGAAGGCAGGCCAATGCCATGGCAGTCCTAGGCCATGGTCTGGGAAAGGCAGAGGGTCCCTGGAAAAATCAGAAGCACCCTATGTGGGGACCTGGTATGATGGCTCATGCCTGTAATCCCAGTGCTTTGGGAGGCTGAGGCAGGAGGATCATTTGAGGCCAGGAGTTCAAGACCAGCCTGGGCAACATACTGAGATGCAGCCTCTAAAAAAAATTTTATTTTTAAATTAGCTGGGTGTGGTGGTGGGTGGAAAAAAAAAGAACCCTACATGGGGAAGACATGAAGTCATGTCTTCCACCCAGTCACTGCCCACATCCATTCTAGAAGTGTCAGGGCACCCTCAGGGGAGAAGATCCCACAGACCCAATCTTCACAGGCTACCGGCAGCCTCCTCAGCCCTGGCTGATGTGCAGTGAGGTCTAACATGTGCCTTTCCTGAAGGCTCCTACCTCATGTGCCTGCCCCAAGCCTGCGAGTTACCCTGATCCTGCCATCGTCCCACATCCCGGTCACCAGGTCCTATCAATTCTGCCTCCAAATCGGACCTACTTCTCCACGGTGCAGCACTGCCCTAGGTCCCGACTCTTCCTGTCCACCAAAGCCAGACCCATTTCCCACAATGAACAGCAAATGCACTGACTCAGCATCTACCTGCTTTTGTGCTCCCTTCCTTGTCCCGGTGAGGGCAAGCCTGCCTGTTGGGGAGGACAGGGGAATCCTGGTGGGTTCTGGGGGGACTGCGATGGCATCGGCCTAACTGGAGCTATTAGAGATCTCTGTCCAGGTCCCTCATGAAACTAGAGGGCACCCACTGTGGAGGCTAGTCTGGAGGAATAGGTCGGCTCTGGGCAGCTGAGATCCCTTGGATTGGGTGGCTCCCAGGCCAAAGCTATTCTCACCTGGCAGCTCTCTGGGGGCAAGAGGGAGGCCTGCACATGCCTAAGGACATCTTGAGAATCCCCACGCCGCCTCCTGCCAGTCGTGGCAACTGTGGGTGAGGACCACACATCTGCCCGTCTACAGAGGAAGTTCTTACTTCCTCTTTGCGGAGAGGCAGGAGGCGGTACATGCTGCCTGGCACATGGATACGCTGTTAACTATTGTAACTGTTTTCTCAAGGACAAAAGCCACCACCTTCACAGGAGCATTAGGGACAGGGTTTTCCGTTTTTAAATTGTTAGAAGACAAAAGTTCCTACCCTAAGGAATATATAGGGCAAGGAGGAACCTGAAGGAACTAGGGGCCTGCCTTAGGAAGTAAAGCTCTGTCTTCAGACCCTGCCTGGCTACCCCTGGCAGAGGAACCCAGCAGGTCTGTAGCCTCAGGGGGCAGAGGTCCCAGGCCAGACTCCAGCTCAGGGAAAGGAAAAGCATGCTGGACTTCAAAGGATGATGTTGTCCACTTTATAGGCGGTGAGTTCCTTGTCTGTAAAGGGCATGCAAATCAAAGTGACCCAGAGCAGGGACTGGCTGACATTTTATGTAAGAGGCAAACAGACTGCTGGCTAGATGAGGCCCTCCTGCCAGCCTTTGAGCTAAGATTCTAGACTATTCCCAAGAGGCTTGTCTGGGAGAAGAAGTATGTGGCCTCACCATCCTCACCAGTCCTTTGCCCTAGGAGGTCTGGGTCTTCTAGATCATCTCCAGCAGGGATCTCTGGGATAGGTCAGGGAGTTAAAGCCCCCTCTCAACCCTCCCTCCTTTCTCCTCTATGTTACTGTGGAGATGAAAGGGTTAAACAGCCAAGCAAGCTTTCAGCTCCTTAGATGGAGGAAAGGGCAGCTTGTCCAACTTGACCTTGACCCCTGTTCCCTCCTGCCCCTCCTCTCCCAGTTGGGGCTGGCCTGAGTGTCCACTCCCCAACCCCATCCCCCAGCTCTACAGCAAGTCTCAGTCACACCCCAGGGTCAGCTGGGAGTTCACAGCCAGATGCTCCAGGTGGGGCTGGACAGATAGCCCTGCCCTGAGTCCCCTGGGGCCTCTCTCAGGGGCCTGGGGGAAGAGGCCCAGGTTGGAGCTAGAAGCCGAGCCCCAGCGCAGAGGATCCCCAGCGCAGAGGATCCGACTACCCAGGCTGCTTCTCCAGGACAGCCCTGACATGGCTGGCCTCCAAATCAAGGCCAGGCCAGGCCAGGCCTCCTCACTGATGCCTGGTCTCCAGAGTGCCTCTGTAGACGGAGGGATCCTCATCTCGGCAATGCAGCCTCGTCCAAAGCCTTTCTCAGCCCTCTGCCTCAGGATGAAGTGTCTCCTCCACCCACACTATGACTCATGTGCCACTCCTCCAGCAGACACAGCGACTCCCCCACACGCCCTGCACACCCCACACCTTAACTTGAGTGTCATCACCTTTCAGAACGTGCAGATACTTCCTCCTGCAAGCCACCCCTCTTTCTCTATTGCTCTGGTCCTGGGGAGGGTTTGGCCCCTCAGAAGACATGTGGCAATGTCCAGAGACACTTGGTTGTCACAGTGGCATCTAGTGGGTCGAAGCCAAGGTTGCTGCCAGACATCATCCAGTGCACACGACAGCCCCCACAACACCAAGGAATTACTCAGCAAAAACGTCAGTAGTACCAGGATTGAGAAACCTGGCTCGACGGGCCAAGTACCTTCTCCCTCCCCCTGCTCTGCTCCCACCAGGTCTGTTGTCCACATCTCCATCACTGTCCTGAGACAGCTAACTGCAAGGTCCTGTGTGCTCCCTCTTCAACACAGAAGTGGTCTGATTCATCTGTGTCCCCAGTGCCCAGCACAAGGTCAGAGGTAGAGAGTCGATACCAAGTGACCAATAAGCTATGAATCTAACTGAGGGATTTAAGGGATGATATGATGTGACAGGGTGTGACAGTGTAAGAGATGTGTGCAATTGTGTGTGGGAAACTGTTGAGATGTCTGTACATGACTGAGCTTGACTCAGCTCCGAAGTCAGAGCACATGCTGGGTGGCAGTTATAGGTGTGCGAAAGGGTGTTTGGGTGCCCTTCTGTGACTGTGCCCATCTTCCACAGTGATCAAGGGCACAGGCTGGAGCCAGACTTCCTGGATTCAAATCCCAGCTTTGCCATTTACTAGCTGTGTGTCCTTGGTTTAATTGCTTAACATCTCTGTGCTCCAGTTTCTTACAAAATAGGGATTATGGTGTATACTTACTAGGAAAAACTGAATTACTATTTCTAAAGCATGTATAAAAACGCCTAGCACACAATAAGTTAGCTGTAAGGGTTTGTGGTAGTGGTGATGGGCAAAGAAGAGAAGGTTCCCAGAACTCTCTGGATTTAGGAGATAAAGAGAGGCTGCCTCAAGCGTGGAGCCTGGAGGGCCTGGGTTGGGAGGTGAGTCTTGCCTCCAGCTCTGTTGGTTCTTTTACTTGCCAAGCTGGGTAATCTTGGGCAGACCTCACCTGCTCTGCAGACCAGGTTCCTTCTTTATCAGAGAAGGAGGGTTGAGCTCACAGGCCATCAGGACCCTTCCAGCCCTAGGTCTCTGGATTCTGAGGGTGTCCTATTCTCAGACATGCCTGACACTGTCCCTTGGCCAGGACTTCATAGTTTCTCAACCACCATTAGTCATCTCTGTTGGCAGCTCAGCTGTTTGGGGAGGGGAAAGGCAGTGCTCAGATCAACTCTGTATGGTGGTCAGGATGCCCTTGTTTATCTAGCCACTCCCTATGTGGCTGGGCTCACCTCTTCTACCTCCTGCCTCCTCCCTCCTCTGGGGGGGCAGACAAAAGGCAGGAATGTCACAGGGATGTTGGCATCACTAACAGTGCACACGGTGGGGGAGGCAAGAGACTTGGAGCCCACTTCTAGCTCAGACTCCAGGTGGCCTGTCTAGCCTCAGTTTTCTCATCAATAAGAGGGGAAAATAATGTCAGCCCCGCCTACCTTATAGGGTTGCTGCAAGGAGATAATTTATGGGAGGTGCTTTGTAAACATGTAAGATACTATTATGATTAATTAACCACTTCCAGGAGGAAGCCCTTTGGGGCCTGTTTTATGAAAGAGAGCAAGCTTCTGGTAATTAACAGCAGAACTGGCATCCTTACCATCTGTGGGGCAAAGTCTCTTCTTGAGAGTAGGCAGACCACGTCTGTCTGCTAAGAGAAGTTCTTGTAAACACACAAGAGAGTCGGCGTGCCAGCGCAGGCAGTTAGCAATTCTGCATGCGCAGAACACTTTATGCCACTGCACCTCTGCACAAGCCCTGTCCATTGACTGGATGCCTGCTCTTCCCGCCCCGCGAGGCCAACTCATCCCCAAGGTCTAGCTCAGTTGTCAAATCCTTCATGAAGCCCTTCCTGTCTCCCATCACCCCACCCCAGCATGAATCGTCCCCTTTTGCTCTCACAGCACCTGGAAGCCCTCCATTAGTTACACTCTGGCTTTCTCCAAGGGATCTCCTCAGTCCCTCTGGAGGGCGAGTCCTTGAGGGCAGGGACGGGCCCAGCTCAGACCATCTGGGGCAGCTCCTGAGGGCCAGGATGTGCCTGCTATACTCCTCCCTATCATCTAGGGTGGTATGTGGTGTAGAGTGCATGCTCACCAAGTAGCCCTGATTGAGGCGTTGGCCACATTGAATCCCTGTGCTGCCCTGGGACATGCCTTCAGCCCTACTCAGGCACGGTGGCTGCTTTCCCGTTACTACACATTGGCCCCGAGCCGCACTTTGATTTCTTACTCATGTGTCCTCGCCCCTCTTCACATGTTAAATTTATCACTTCCAATCTGCTCCTGGTTGGAGCAGGCTTGTGAGGAGTGTTTGTAAAGTGCAAAAGTAAACAGACCGAATGCCTGAGTGCTTGCACCCGAAATGCTGTTAGATTTCAGCATGTGCTCTTGGTTTTGGCCACTCATGTCTCTAGCTTTGGTTTGCAGAAGCTGGTTTTTTTGTGGTGTTTTGTCGCTCAGACTAGAGTGCAGTGGCCCACTGCAGCCTCGACCTGCTGGGCTTCGGTGATCCTTCCGCCACAGCCTTCCAAGTAGCTGGAACTACAGGCACGCGCTACCACACCCAGCTAATGTTTTGATTTATTGTAGAGATGAGGTCTCGCCAAGTTGCCCAGGTGGGTCTCGAACCCGCGGGCTCAGGCAATCCACTCACCTCAGCCTCCCAAAGCGTGGGATTACAGGCTGAGCCACCGAGCCCGGCTGAAGCTGGTTTCTTAAGTGACCTTTGGACAAGTGCCCACAAATGCTCCTATAAATGTACTTTACAGCCCCAGCTGGGCCCTTTGTGCTGCCCACCAGTCCTATGATGTCCTGGTCAGCCGTTCCACCCATTTTCCACAGCAGTTCTCACCTCTTGCCTATTTCTGACTAGATGGGAGGTCCCAGGGATCAGAGAACCTCACCTCAGACTTGTTCCCAACTTCAAAAGTCCTTTAGTCCTCCCTGGCTAAAGACAGCCCCTCCCTTCTGCTCCGACACCACCTGCCTCCTAGAGGACACTTGCCCTCACTCCTTCACTCCCTCTGCTGATTCCTTCAACGTGTTAAAAAAAAAAAAATCCACTCAGTGATCTATCACAGAAACAAAGAACGAGCACCACACGTTCTCACTTATAAGCGGACCCTGAACATTTAACATAAAACTATAAGAAAGGAATTGGCAGTAGCCAGAAACTGCCAGGGGAGGGGGGCGGGCACATAACATCAATCAGAGTAACTGATCTCAAACCAGCAAAGTGGGGACCAAAAGGAAGCCCAAATCTTACCTGTATGATGACCACTCATACACCTAATCCTGAATTGTACCCCCATCTTTAAAATAAAATAAAAATTTTTTTAAATCCTAGCCATACAAGCCTTTTACCTCCCCACACCACTCCTCTCCCTTCTCCATCAACTCTCTTGGAAGGGCTATCTCTACACTTTCCCATCTGCCTCTCACTCTTTGCCCCACGGCTTCCATCCATACCATGCCACCCAGGTCACAAGGGCACAAACAAGGGCATCATTGCCTCTTCCGCATTCAGCCGTGTGAAGGTGATCTGTGCAGCTCAACCTCTGGGGCACCTGACGGCCTTCTTCACTCTGGTTATCTACTCACTGTTGACTGACAGGCACTGTCCTAGGCACTGAGGATTGGCAGTGAATGAACCTGACAGACACCCTGGCCCTTCAACAGCCTCATTCTCCTTTGTCTTTGAGAGTCTTATTCCTAGTTTTAGAGACACCGGTTCTTGCTCTTCTACCTAGGGTCCTCTTCTATCAGTGGGGACATTCTCTGGGGGCTTCACAATTATTTCTTTGTATACCACACGATCCCTTTCGATCTTTCTCCACTCCTATTTGGATGCCAGTGATCAGCTCCCAACTTTTCTCCATCCTGAGTCTAAGAAACAGACCCACAGGCGCAAGTACCTTCTCCTGTCCATCTCCAGCTGTGTCACCCCAGACCTCCACTCCTGGAGGGCCCGCAGCCACCTATCAGCTCCTCCCATGCCTGTTCCTGCTCAATACCACACGCCACCCAAGCCAGAAACCTAGAAGCCATGTTTATACCCTTCTCTCTTGTCCTCACACTGAACTGGTGACCAAATCCTGTCCATTCCTCCTTCTGAGGGTTTTGTGTCACTGGTGCACCATCAGCCTTTCTCATTTGCTGCCTTGTCTCTAGTCTCAGTCTCAGATCCATCATGCTATACCAGATGCCTAAAATGCAGGTCTGATCACGTCTGTCCTCTTCAGTGGGCCCCTATTGTCCCTAGCTTGGTCTATGTGCTGGTGCCCACACGCCCATTCTGATTGTGCCATGCCATACCCACAAGGTCCTCTGTGGTCTGGCTTTGGTCCACCTTGTTAGGTTCCCCAATTTTCCTTCTTCTCCCACTCACCCTTTACTGAATGCTGGGCTTTCTCTCCTCTGGGCATTTTACTCCCACCTTTGCAGGCCCCCCTGCTCACCCCAACCCTGTTTTGTTTCTGGAAAAAACCTTCTCTATCCTGATCTTAGAGTCCTAGTTCTGTCATTAGCTCACTAAGTCATTACAGTCAAGACATTGTTAGGGCCATCCCCCTCAGGTCCCATCCCACCCTGGGAGCTTTTCTGTCCTCAAAAAAAATCCTACTTTCTAAAAAAAAAAAAAGACATCATTAAATCCAGTGACTCTCAACTTTGGCTGCACATTGAAATCTGTTGAGAAGCTTTTAAATTCAATACCCAAACATCATCCCAGAACAATGAAATCAGAGTCCGGGGGTGTCCAGGACACCCCAATGTACAACCAAGGTGGATAGCTCAACCTCCCTTTGTTTCCCCCCAAAGTCTTAGAGACTTTCCATCTGTAAAGACTCCCAAAGGGAGCCAGTTCTGAAGCACACTGGCAAGAGCCATCAAAAGCACTTAGCTAATGCAGGCATTGGGGCTGTTCCAAGCATGGGCTCACAGTCGCCATGCCCGGAGAACTTGGAAAAGTCCCGTCACCTTCGCTGCAGCTGAGCATGACTCAGCAGGCCCAGCCTTCCTGGTGACCTGCTCCCCAGCATTGGGCGTGGCTCCCACAGCCACCGTCTGTTTAGAAGAAGCCCAGCTGACTCCAGACACTACCAAGTTCCCCCAAACAGGCCCCTGGTCCTCAGAAGCCACCACTCACTTTCTAGCTTCACCTATCTGGACAGTGAAAGTGATCCTGACAGGAGGACCATTCACTTTCATTTCCAACTCCCTGGGAAGGTACAGATATTTAAACTGAGGAGGCAGTTGGTTAGGAAGGCAGCCTGAGGTTGTAGAAACAGAGCTTGGCTTCTGACTCCACCATTCACTAGCTATGTGACCTTGGGCCTGTTGGTCATTTCATCTGCCTGGGCCTTGGTTTCCAGGTCTGTAAAATGGAAATCTCCACTCAATCTTGAAAACAGATGCAAAATGCCTGGTACAGAGGAGGGACTAAGTTATAGTGTCCTTTCCTGCCCCTACCCCTCTGCCCTCTTCTCTCCTCCCCAAGGCAAGTAGGCTGGGCTGGAGGGGATGGCCTGTGTTCCTTCCAGTCCTGATATTCAAGTAAACAAGTGAGGACAGATCTGGGATGCACAAAGGGAGAGGGCAGTCAGCACAGACTTCAACCCCCTACAGCTCCCTAGGGCAAGAAGCCTTTTCTGCTTTGACTAGCATGGGGCCTCCGTGGAGGATGTGGTTTCATTATAGAATTGGATGCCTTACAGGGGAGTGTGCTGCATGTGGATGAGCATAAGTGCAGGCCCAAGGAAGGTGTTGGATACCAGCTCTGCCTCTGACTAGCTAGATGGTGCAGGGCAGGTTTCTTCTCTCTGGCCACTTTTCCCACCTGCAGGCTGGGAGTGGGGACTGTCGCATACCTGCCTGCCTGCCTTACAGTGTTGCAGTGAGCCTCCATGAAACGCCCAACCACTGAAGGCCCTATAAATATGGCATCATTGTACTAAGTGTTGCTTTGATTATTATAAATGTCTGGGTTGGGGGGGAGGTTGGACCCATAAAACCCCGGAGACTCTAGAATTCTGCAGCCCCAAGATTCCAAGGCTAGAGCTGAGTCTCTGACAAGGTGACAGCCAAAAATTTGGCGGGCGAGGCAGACAGTGAACTGATGTAAATGGCTGTGACACCCAGGTAACAGCATGCGCATGTGGGGGTGTATGGTGTGCAGCAGAGCTAGTTGGTGTCCATAAGCCAAGGATGGCACAGTACTCACCTTCTGTGGGGCATTGATGACTCCAGTATTGTAGCCAAACTGCAGGGAGCCGAGCACTGCCCCTCCCACGGCCAGCATGAGGCGACCCGTCAGCTTCTGCAGAGACACAAACCACACTGTTACGGGCGTGTCTGGACCTCAGTTCCTACAGGGCAGCACCTGGACTGACAGGTTCCCATGTGCAGATATCTTGCCTGACTCCTGGCACCACACCAGTTCTTCTCCCGGGACACTTGGCCACTTCCTAACCTTAGGTGACCAAACCAGTCCAGCTGACTTCTAGACACTGAGCTGGCCAGACCTTTTCCTGGCGAGAGAGGGGAAGAAGGGTCTTTTCTCTCTGGAACTAGGTCTTGACCTGAGAAGAACCCTTGGGTTCTCTGGAGTCTCATCCCCCTGGTGGAGCCATGCCTGGGGTCCAGGTGGCTCCAGACTCTGATTGGGAGGCCCAGGAACCAACCTGCCCACCCACGGGGGTGGGGGGTGGGGTGGAAAGGGGCAAATTATGTGGCAGGAGCAGCACAGATAGTGGGGAAGCAGCCTGGACTTGGAGCCGAACGTGCTAGCTTCTGATTCCAACCCGTCAGACTGTTTGCTCTGTGAATCCCAGCAGGTTGTCACTCTTGTGCCACTCCTTCCCCTCCCCCCGCTTTTGCTTGTCTGCAAAATGGAAACAGCCACACTTTATCAGCTTTGGAGTTGTGGTCTCACCTTGCCCTTCCCTTCCTGACATTCACAAGGCAGAGAACTGAGCCCTAAGAGGGAGAGACAAGTTCCAGATCACTGAGGGGTCTGTAGAAGAGCCAGGGCTGGACCTCAGGGCCTTGGACTTCCTACCCAGTGCCCCTCATGGCAATGATCCCCAAACCACCAGTTTTCCAAGGTTATTTGGAAGTAGATGACACACTAGGCAGGAATGTGCCTTGGAAAGGTACATGACACAAGGCGAGTAAGAGTGTTGGGCCAAGGTGTTTCCAATGGGCAAAGGACCAAGGAAGAGGAAAGGGCAGTTTGCTTCTGTTCCCTGGAAGCTGAGGCATGAGGCAACAGGAAGGGCAGAAGTCAGCAGATGGAGAGCTCTGCTTACCCACGGGTGAGGGAGTGGCCAGCAAAACTCTTTCTGGTTTTGAAAATGAGGTAGCCAAGAAATGTGACATCAGGCAGGCCCTTAACAGACTGGGCGAGGCACACCAAAGAAACGGTTGGCATTCACTATGTGTACCGCACCAGGATGGGCACTGCCTTGGTTTCCCCACAGAACCCAAAGTAGCCCTGACTTCAAGATCATCATAAGATAGCACTGGTCATCATAGATATCATCATAGATAGCACTAGCAATCAGACAGATTCCTAGTATGATCTTTTCATTCTCTGGAAGCCGGCAGGTCAATGATTACAAAAGCCAAGGTTCTCATATCAGAGGCTGAGAAAGAGGAAGGAGGCTTTGGCCCAGCCTGGGTGCACAGCTAGCTCAGAGCCCACACCACGTCAGAGCACTGGGTCCTCCCTTCCCACCAGTCTGCCTACCTGGGCCCTCCTCAGCCAGCCTCTGGACATTCATCCCACATGCTGGGACTTTCCTTGTGCATTCCCTCTAAATCCCTGTCCTTCATTGTCCAAGTTGAAAGACATCTTTACCCTCTAGCATGCCCTGAAGCTGTTCCCAAGCCTCCCTTCTCTAAACTCTCTGGGAGCCTTCAGACTCGGAACTTACAAACTTCTATGGTCCCTGGCCATGCATGGGGCCAAGCCTAACTCATAGGGTGAATGTTGGGATTAAATAAGAGGCTTTGTGGCAAGGTACTAAGCATCACTATAAGGGCTCACCAAATAGTGAATGTTGGACCCCACCACGTGCTGGGCCTTGTCTGGGGAGTTATATTAGCTTGGGTTTGTCTAGCACGTGATACGTATGGTATGCAAAATGTATACTAAATATAAACATTAGAACAGATATAAAATGAACCATGCAAACCTACGATTTAATAAAATGTGGCATAGTTATATAATGGAATGTAGAAGAATAAAGCTCTTTTTTTTTTGAGTTGGAGTCTCACTCTGTCACCCAGACTGGAGTGCAGTGGCCGCTCCCAGCCTCAACCTGCTGGGCTCTGGTGATCCTTTCCCCTCAGCCTTTCAAGTAGCTGGAACTACAGGCATGCGCTACCATGCCCGGCTAATTTTTGATTTATTGTAGAGATGAAGTCTCGCCAAGTTACCCAGGCGGGTCTCAAACTTGCGGGCTCAGGCAATCTACTCACCTCAGCCTCCCAAAGTGCTGGGATTACAGGCTGAGCCACTGAACCCGGCTAAAGCTTTTTTTTTTTTTGAGTTGGCATCTTACACCATCACCCAGGCTAGAATGTAGTGGCGCAATCATGGCTCACTGCAGCCTCAACCTCATGAGCTTAGGTGATCCTTTGGCCTCAGCCTCTCAAGTAGCTGGGACTACTACAGGTTCATGCCATCACTTCCAGCTAATTTTTTGATGTTTTGTAGAGATGAAGTCCCACTTTGTTGCCCAGGCTAGTCTTGAACTCCTGGGTTCAAGTGATCCTCCCATATCGGCCTCCCAAAGTGCTGAGATTACAGGTGTGAACCACCACACCCAGCCTAAAGCTCTTTATGTACTGATTTGGGACACTCTCCAAGTTATAGTGTTATGTAAAAAAGCAAGCTTCAGAATCACATGTTATATGCTACCTTTTTTTGTTAAACAATTGTCAGGGGAGGGATAGGGGAAAACACACACGTCTACTTAAAAGAATGCACAAGGGCAGGGCGTGGTGGCTCATGCCCATAATCCCAGCATTTTGGGAGGTCCGAGGTGAGAGGATTGCCTGAGCCCACGGGTTTGAAAGCAGCCTGGGCAACTTGGCGAGACAGCATCTCTACAATAAATCAAAAAATTAGGCCGGGCTCAGTGGCTCAGCCTGTAATCCCATCATTTTGGGAGGCCGAGGTGAGTGGATTGCCTGAGCCCGCGGGTTCCAGACCTGCCTGGGCAATTTGGCGAGACCTCATCTCTACAATAAATCAAAAATAGCCAGGTGTGGTAGCGCATGCCTGTAGTTCCAGCTACTTGGAAGGCTGAGGCAGAAGGATTGCCAGAGTCCAGCAGGTCGAGGCTGCGGTGGCTGGGAGCAGCCACTGCACTCCAGTCTGAGTGACAGTGAGACTCCAACTCAAAAAAAAAAAAAAATTAACCAGGCGTGGTGGCGCATGTCTGCAGTTCTAGCTACTTGGAAAGCTGAGGCGGAAGGATCACCTGAGCCCAGCAGGACAAGGCTGTGGTAGCTGTGAGCGGGCCACTGCAGTCCAGCCTGTATGAATGGATCACCTACTCAAAATACATTTTTTGAAGCCCTATGATTTCTTATTGCTTGGAACAAAGCAATATAAGTAAAAATGTTAAGTGAAAAATAATACAGATGATCCACAAATCTGCAAAAATTATGTTGGTAGAGCATAAGCAAATGATACTACAGCAGTGGCCGAGTAAGGGGATTGCTACTATTACAGGCCCTGTTTAAGTCTGGCTCTGATGTTTCAGGGGTCTTGGGCCTCTGAAGTCATCCTGGGGCCCCACTGAGCAGCTACTTGACTGTAACCCCTGAGCCAAGAACAAACTCATCTGCTGGAGTTTGCCATTGGCATGTCAAGGTCAAACTCCACTTTAGAAAACCATGCTCTGGGTCATATCCACATCCACCCAGGCAGCCTGTTGCATTAGGACTTACTAAAACACTCAGTGACCCGTGCTCCAGGCCCTGTGCTGGAGCTGGGGCCACACATGAAACAGGCCTCAGGCCTGACATCAAGGAAAGGGCTTTCAGTTCAGTCAGGGGTCAGAAGGAGGAAGATGAAGACATTGAGAGGCCGGTGTGGTCTGGGCTTCCACAGGGGGTGGTAGGAGGCCCTGTGAGAGCCCTGGAGGTAAAAACTTCCAATGTTGCCTCGGGACAATCAAAGATGAGTTCCAGAGGTGACATTGAAGTTGGGCCGTGGAGGACACGCAGGGAGTCTGCCAAGTGGGAAAGCAGTGGTGAGGCTACATTCCAGGTGGACAGAACGGTATGTGCAGGGGAAGAAATAGGGACCGATCAGCTAGATTAACAGCGTGCTCAGTGCTGGGTGCAGGGGGAGGGGCATGGCCCTTGCTCCGTGGTAGGCGCAGGGAACTGAGACCAATCACATATCCGTGTTTCCACCTTCCAGCCCTCCTGCACCCACCATAGCCAGTTTGATCATTGCTGGAGGTGGAATCAGACAACCCAGGTTTAAATGCAGCAAGCTGCTTCCTTTCACCTTGAAGTGGGGACACATGGTAGCCTTGCCTCTGGGCCTTGGTTTCCTCACCTAGAAAATGAGGATGAAAGTTCAGTCCCCATAACAGCACCTGGCAGAGTTCCCTCAACAAGTGTTTGCTGAATCAGGGAAGAATAGCAAGTCACCCTTGACAGGACCACTGGCACCATCTGTCTCCAAGCCCATGACTTATGTGAAACATGGTCATGAAGTCTATTCATTCAACATCTATTTATTTCAGTGTCAAACCAATGAATAGTTGGTGATAACTTAGAGAAGGGCGCCAACCCCACAGAGCCTGTGGCTTCCTTATGGAAGCCTTTTTAAGGAATGGAGAGCAAAGTACAGCACCGAGCTGGGGACCCCCAGCAGCCCATCAACACTCCCTGGGGATGGGACTACCTTCCAGAACATCCCATGCTCTTCCAGGCTTTTGTCTATGTCCTCTGCAGTCTTCAGCTTAATATCCATCTGCCACTTAGACTAGGCTGGGAACTCCTTAAGAATGGAACCTGGTCTTATTGTCTCTGTAGTCAGAGTGCCCAGGATAGGGGAAAAGCACAGACTGATTGCAAAACAAAGAAAAACCACCACTTCTCAATTTAGCTTTTGGGCAAAACTGGCTCTGTGCGTATCTGTTTTGCCAGACCGGTGTTCATCCTAACTCAGGCATTTATCAAACTCCTGATGAGTGTTAGAAGGAGTTCTGAGAGGTGGAAGCAGGCTACTGGCATCTCCCAAAACCTGCCACTCAAAGCCCATGGGACTGTAAAGGAAAGTCAGGCAGACTGAATTCAGATCCTGACTCTCCTAGGAGTGCCATGGCCTCTCAGTTGAGCAAACGCCTGGACTCAGGGTCCAGCATGGAGGAAGCTACCTCATGTCCCCATTCCTTGCCTTCCCTATCCCAATTCTGGGGGTCCCGAGGCCCACTGAGAGCTCTTGCTCTCCCAGGAAGCCATCAATGAAGTGTCAGCTTCAGGGGCCTCTCCTTCCACATTCTGAGATGCCGATGGCCCTGGCCATACTACAGTACTTGCCAGACTCTGTGGTCTTTTGACCTGGGCCTTCCTTGGCAAAGCACGACAAACCTGGCGTTGGCTTGCAGCAGGCCCTCAGACAGTACTGACAGGGAGGGCATATAGCTATTGCCACTTGGAGGCAGGGTGTGCCTTGGCAAGGAGAGGGTCCCAGAGCTTGCAGAATCCAGGTGTCACTCCATCTTGCCCCCCTGCCACTGCATCCCACAGGAGTTCCTAAGGTGCACTGGAGGAGGGACACAGGTCCATAGCTCTTCAGAGGATGGGGTGGGGGTGGGCAGGGATTTACTTGATCCATGACAGCTCTCTTTTGTTTATTTGCTATACATTTATTTTCTAAGAACAAATGTTGGGGCGTTACAAAAGAAAGATGCTCAAGAAATCACAGATTGCTGTAATACCCTCATTTGATAGAGGGGGAGCCTGAGGCCAGACAGCAGGTGCCCAGGATGCTCAGCAAACACAAGTCAGGGTTAGGACTAGAGTTCTTTGGTTTCCTAACCTGGCTCTACCCTCTGACCCTTCCATTCTGCCAAGTCTTTTCAAAATGAAGAGTGATGGGTTAAGAGTCCGAAGCCTGACCTTTGGGTGACCTCAGGCATCGGCCGCTCTTGAAGCCATTTCCTTTCAGCCTTCCAATGATGCCAGGACTCTTGCGTGCCTGAACCTCCCCGGCACCCCACAGTGGCCCTGGAGGCAGAGGGTGTCCATCAATCTTTAAAGCAGAGATGAGAGGAGGGAGCTGGCGCATTTATCAGCAGCACCAGCTCGGCTAGGCACCCTGCCAGCGCTGCTCATGCATCCTGATTTAACCACCATGAACACACTCTGGGGAGATACCTTCCACTTCACAGATGCGAACATGGGAGTCTCAGTGAGAAGAAAAGTACATAACCAGAGGGCCCTCGGCTTTCGGAAAGCTTCAGGTGGTGGGGGGATCTCTCACGCCAAATTCTATGCCTTTCCTGCTCATGAACTCCTCTTTGCTTCCGGGTACTGATCCCTGAAGGAAACAAGGTTTCTACCTGGTGCTTTCTATGTAGGTCAAATTCCATTCCAGCTTTCTGAGGCTTGCTCACTCTGAGCCGACAGCCTAGGCTCAAGCACAGAAATCTTTGGGCCACTCTGCTGCAGTTTGTTTTAAGCCAAAGTTGGCAACTACGGCCCATGGGCCAGATGCAGGTTGCCAGCCAAGAATGGGTTTTACATTTTTAAGTGACTGGAAAAATAAATAAATAAAACTACTAATATTGTGTAATATGTAAAAATTATCTAAAATTCAAATTTCAGTGACCATTCATAAAGCTGTATTGGAACACAGCCCCACTCCACAATCATTAGTTTATACATTGTTTACAGCTGCTTTTTTTTTTTTTTTTTTTTACAACAGCGAAGCTGAGCGGTTGGGGCAGACAGGGACCATATGGCCCACAAAGCTGACAATATTTACTTATTGTCTGGCCCTGTACAGAAGTTGGTCAGCCTCTGCTTTAAGTCTTAGATCGCCTGAGCTGCCATGGACAAACCCAGCCCAGGAGCCACTCAGGATTCCCAAAGCCTTCCAGGCAAAAACAATCATCTCCCTAAATAACCAAAAAGATGTGGATCCTATCATGGGATGTTAAATGTAAATGATTGATTCCTCGGGATGTGTTCAGGGGCCTTGAGTCAGGATCTGACCTCTGGAGAAACTGACACCCCTGAGGAGGTTCACATTTGGTGGTGAGATGGACACTCATTTTACTTAGAGAACATTAATTTGGCAAGGCTGGGCACATGCACTGTCCCACTGTCCCAGCACCTCCACTTGCGTGACCTTAAAAACCTTCCTTCCCCTAAAGCTTCAGTTCTCTGTAAGAGAAAATTTTCTAAGAATACCTTATATTACTAAGGAAAGATTATGCCTGAATGCGTGTTTCCGACAGTTCTAGTCAATGGGGATGGAGTGATAAACTAAACCCAATCCTGTGTAGGGAACTTGATATTTTAGTTGAGGGCTGGGGCTAAAATAAATACACATCAGGTGGTGAGTGGTGTGAAGAAAGAAGGTGATGGGGTGCTAGTTCTTAATCACGGTGGGGCATGCCTGTAATGGAATATTAAGCAGCTGTTGGAAAGAATGCAACACATCTGTATGTACTTGTTATCTATAGATTGTTAAGGGAAAAAAAGCAAGGTTCAATGCATAGGATGTACATTCTATGTAAGGAACTTGCACAATGCCGCTTGCCTGTGTGTGCAGAGAGAAACATGCAAGTATTTACCTCTAAGGGTTGGGTTGGTAAACACGATGGGCCGCACAGAACTATGTAGAAAGTATGATCTGATTATACAAACATTACATTTATAGGCATGCATCTACACATACACAAAGAGAGGTCTGTGAGGGTAAATACCAGCCTGTCACAACTGGAGGAAGAAATGTATTCTTTCCTCTTTTATGCTTTTCTATAGTTGCTCTATAACTTTGTAATTTTTTTTTTTTTTTTGAGTTGGAGTCTCACTCTGTTGTCCAGGCTGGAGTGCAATGGCACTCTCATGGCCGGCTCATGGCCACCGCAGCCTCAACCTGCTGGGCTCAAGCGATCCTTCTGCCTCGCTTTCCAAGTAGCTGGAACCACAGTGTGCGCTACCATGCCTGGCTAATTTTTTGATTTATTGTAGAGACAAAGTCTCACCAAGTTGCCCAGGCTGGTCTCGAACCCCTGGGCTCAGGCAATCCTCTTACCTGGGCCTCCCAAGGTGCTGGGATTATAGGCTTGAATAATTTTTTTTAATCCAGTATTCTTCTAGTCACATCCAAGAACTTTACTGGACACAACTCAGGTACCAGGGCCTGCCAGGGACCTGGCAGCAAAGAGGGATGAGGGGCTCATTCAAGGATGTCTTGGAGCAAATGGTAATTCACAATGCAATACTCTAATTAAATATTTTATATAGCTGGGAGATAGAGGGCTGCCCCACCGATGTATGGACAGGTCAAATCTTTCATAAATAAATATCCAGTGAAGGCCTGGTGCAGTGGCTCATGCCTGTAATCCCAGCCCTTTGGGAGGCCGAGGCAGGAGTATCACTTGAGCCCAGGAGTTCAAGACCAGCCTAGGCAACATAGCAAGACCTCATCTACCAAAAATAAAAAATTAGCCTGCTGTGGTGGCATGTGTTTATAGTCCCAGCTTCTGGGGAGACTGAGGCAGAAAGATCGCCTGAGCCCAGAAGGCCAAGGCTGCAGGGAGCTATGATTATGTCACTGCACTTCAGCCTGGGCAACAGATTAAGACCCTGACTCAAAAAATAAAAATAAAAAATACATATCCATTGAAGATGAAACTGACCCTCTAATTCATTCTTGAACACAGAGCACTCTAGATAGGCAGAGACACCCTTACTGGTCAGGGGGCCAGGAGGGGTGACGAGTGGACCCAGATGTCCACAGCACAGTGTGGGCAGGGGCAAGGATGGCGTGAACAGATGATGGGTTCCAGCACTAGGACACTGCATTCACTAGACCAACTGACCGTGTGCGTGTCAGGCTGTTCATTCTGAAATGAGAAAGGGGTGGATATAGCTTGTTCTGTGACTGGTGGGCTCAAAAACCAAGGCCACTTTGTGAAGAGAATGAGGGTAGTGATGAGACCACACAGCGAAGATGAGGATTGGGATCAAACAACAGGAGTTTCTGGACAGTGCCCCTAGGCCAATGTCCCCCACAATACTGATGGCAAAGCCAGCTGCCAGGCCATGGAGGCCCATGCTCAGGCCAGCGCCAGCTGGAGGAAACTCCTGTAGAGGCTGATGCCATCATTCAGTGACTTGGTGATGAGGACTTCCATCACCAGGTTGTAGATGGTGATGATGCCAGCCACTGGGACACTGGACTTCACGATCAGCTCCGGCTGCATGATGGTCATGGCCACCCTGTGGTGCTGCTCAGGGCTGTGGAACAGAGGCAAGGTGAGCCCAGAGCAGCACACCGGACACCTGAAGCCAGAACACTGCGGGGGTAGATTTGGGCACAGTTGTGAGGATCACCCCAAGTTATCTGATAGGCGGAGAGTTGAAGAAAGCACCCAGTCAAGGGCAGGAGGTCCTCAGGAAGCACGGCCACAGCTGGGCGCTCGAGTCCGGGGTAGCTGTCTTTTTCTTTCCTCTAGCTGGGGTCCCCATCCCAAGAGAGCCCGCCCCTTCCTTATGTTCAGCTGGCCTATCTGGGGCTCCCACTGTGCTGAGAAATCCAACCTGTGCTCCTGTACCCGCTAAGCCTGCTGCACAGACCCCACGCTCCCGGGGAGCCTCAGAGCATCTGACCCCGAGAGGCAGGTATCACCCCCAATATAACTGAGAAACTAGCTCCAACAAGAAGTGTGGCTGGCCTAAGGTCAATTGGTAGAGCTGTCTCTGATGCAGCCCTTTCCCCCCTACTCCCAAATGCAAGGGAACGGGGAGATAAACTCTGGGCGAGGTGATTTGGGCAAATGTTCTGTCCTGTAGAGGCCTCAGTAGTCAAAGGCTCCACCAGCTGGAATCTGGCAAGAGCTTGCTCCCCTTCCTGGGTGCCCCTGGGAGGCAAAAGCCAGTGAGGTTGAGAAGACGGTGGACCCTGCCTTTTTTTCCGCCCAGGTTCAAGGCCTGGGAGCCCTGCTTGGTGACTGCAAAACCTGAATGTTTATGCATCAACTACTGCCAGGCCTGGTGGCTGGACGACAGAGCCTCAGACTGTACTCGACCCCTCCCTTGGAGGGAGGTAACAATTGGAGGCTTGTTTTGGTGGCCAGGGCTGGGCCTACTGGCCTGGACCACAGCCTCTCTGAGCCCACGAATCCAGTCAGGAGGCCTCCCAGCCTCCGCCATCCTGGGGACGTCAGTTACCAGACTGAGTGGCTTTGTCACCTCTATGCCCAGGAGTGAGGTGGGGGAAGGAGTGAGGTTGCAGGCCCTAAGCCAATGCTGCACACTTTCTTCTTTGTTCCAGGCCTCCCCAGCTCTGCCAGCCTGGGGGGAGGGAGAGCTGGATGCCTGTACCCTTAGTACTAGAACACAGCTCTGGGCCCTGATGCCCCGTGACCAGGAGGCACTGGCAAAGCTGAGCTCCTTCAAGTCACAAGCTGATTACGGGGGATTTGGGGCTGACCCAGCTCTGGGGTAAATAGGGTCGAATCCCTGGATGGCCTGGCATTGGACAAGGATCATCTTGGGGCTGTTTACATTGTTTGTACACCCAAACTGGCCACACAAAGGATCTTTCCACCTAAAATAGACACCAGCCCAATTTAGGGCGCTGGGCCAGTCATACCACATCCAGCAGGGGTACAAAAGCCTCCATTCTACAGAGAAAGAAATCAAGGCTCCAAGGAAAGACACTTCTTCAAGGACATAGTTTTGTGGGAACATTTTTTTTTGAGTTGGAGTCTCATTCAGTCGCCCAGGCTGGAGTGCCATGGCATGCTAACAGCCACCCCAGCGTCGACCTGCTGGGCTCCAGCGATCCTTCTGCCTCAGCCTTCCAAGTAGTCGGGACTATAGGCATGCGCTACCACACTCGGCTAATTTTGCATTTATTGCAGAGACGAGGTTTCGCCAAGTTGCCCGGGCTGGTCTCGAACCCGCGGATTCAGGCAACTCACTCGCCTTGGCCTCCCAAAGTGCTGGGATTACAGGTTGAGCCACCGAGTCCAGATTTTGTGGGAATACTTAATATTTTGTTTCCATTCACAGATGAGTTTCAGTTGTCAAAGTAAGTCTAATCCAACTTTTAGACTTCTACAGCACCCAGAAAGAACTTGGGAAGTCCTAAAATCTGGGGATTCCTGCTCATTGGGGGTGGTGCTCTGGCTTTCCTTTTTTTCCTTTGGAGTCAGGGTCTCACTGTTGCCCAGGCTGAAGTACAGTGGCAGGATCATGGCTCACCAGTCTCAACCACCGGGGCTCAGGTGATCTTTCGGCCTCAGCCTCCTGAGCAGCTGGGACTACAGGCACACAATACCATGCCTGTCTAGTTTTTGTTTTTTTTTAGACATGAGGTCTTGCTATGTTGCCTAGGCTGGTCATGAACTCCTGGGTTCAAGTGATCCTCCTGCCTCAGCTTCCCAAATTGCCGGAATTATAGGCATGAGCCACCATACCTGGCCTAATCTGCCTTCCCTTGACTCCTGAATGGCATCCGGGAAAGGCTGGAGGTATGTTTTGGGGTGGGAGGCTCAGTGTATGGCTTTAGCAAAATCATTTTTTATTGGACCATGTGGTCATCATGACTTATATCTTCTTCACAGGGAAGTTGTGAGGACCCCAACAATAAAGGACATGAAAATACCTTTTAAACTATCCAAAGGCTCACCCATATTCAGGCGGGTAGGTGAGAAGCCTAAGACACAAAAGCAAAATAAAGCAAAGAAGCCTGAGGAAGGACAGGGCGGCCATATTAGCTGACCCTCCCTGGGCCCAGCACTCTCATCCATGTACCATCCCCACTCGCTTCCTGACAAGCACCTGCTGGGAAGACCCGGTCAGCTTGAATGATTTACCTGACTAAGTAATACTCACAGACCCACATCTTGGGTCCCGCAAAGCTCACACTGCCATAATGCCAGACTTCTGGATGGAGACTGAGGCTCAGGTACAGGTCACCTGGCGCCCAATACATCACAGGAGTCCAAGGAAGCAAAGAACTTTCATGGAGCATCTATGGGGATAGATATCTACATTTTTTCCCCCTGAATTCTTACAGACTTTAATGATGAAAAATGTTATCATTTCACAGATAAGGCAACTGAACTAAAGTTGGGGCTCAAAACCACATCTGCAGGACTTTGGAAGTCTCTGCTCAGGCCAGGCTTGGTGGCTCAGCCTGTAATCCCAGCACTTTGGGAGGCCAAGGCGAGAGGATTGCCTGAGCCTATGGGTTCGAGACCCACCCGGGCAACTTGGTGAGACCTCATCTCTACAATAAATCAAAAATTAACTGGGCATGGTAGTGCGGCATCTGTAGTTCCGGCTACTTGGAAGGCTGAGGCAGAAGGATCGCCAGAGCCCAGCAGGTCGAGGCTGCGGTGGCCGGGAGCATGCCACTGCCCTCCAGCTTGGGTGACAGAGTGGAACTCCAACTCACAAAAAAAAAAAAGTCTCTGCTCTTTGTACCAACAAGGGGCTGAGGACCCCTGCAGATTTCTGATTTCCCTGGAGGGCAGAGACTGGTCAAAAAAGTGGAAGGCACAGACAGGACTAGCCGCAGGTTTTCACAAAGAGTGGAGTGAGACATCAGGGGCAGGGCTCACCATCGCCTGCTGCCCAGGAGCGACCATGGGTGAACCCCTGGCTGGGAGGCAAGGTGATGCCACCTGTCCCCTCCCTACTTCCTATTCCGTTAAGCTCTTTACTGTGAGCTACAGAGGAGCACAGCAGAACATAAGGAAGTCACTTGAGTCAATTCCCACTTTAGGAGACGAGAGGAACACAGCAGAACCGAGGCCTTGGAGCCAGACACACCTGGTTCTAAGACCTTGGGCAAGTGATACAACCTCTCCATTCCTCAGTCTCACATCCTGCACCACAAGCCTGTGCTTGCCGGTCCAATCAGCAGTCTCCAATGGGAAGGACTTTATTCTGAATGTATGATCCATAGAGAATTTAAGGAAAAAAATGCACTATAACTGCTATTTTTTATGTATTTGTCTTTTAATCTACTAGTATCACAGAACATGTATGTGAATGTATAAATACAGATAAACCACCGGGAAGGAGGTGCTCCAGAATTATTGACAAGGTGGTGAGTGGAACATCTGAATCACACTGCACTGAACGAGAAGCCCCACCTGCTACAGCACTTAGAAGCAGCCACGCAAGGGCCGCCCTTCAAGATAGGCAAACTCTCTTCCCTCCACCCAACATTAAAGAAATGCTGTGGTGAAGAGGGACAGTGGAGCAGAAATGAAAGCACCTTCTGACTGGCCTGGTTCCACTCCAGCTCAACCACTTACTAGCTGTGTGACTTCAGTAAAGTTACTTCCGTTCTCTGAGCTCCAGGCTGGTGAGGAACCAGCGGGGCTAGATGGTCAGTGACACTGAAAAGCGGTTTAGCCAAGAGCCTGTTAACTGTCCCCTCCACTCTTCTGTGTCCATGTAGAATATCCACTTAGCTACTCAACAGATAAATGCCCATGTCTGGCATCACACGCTGACTAGACACGTCTTTCCTTTGAGGAAGTGAAAAAAAAAAAAGTCTCCCAGATAGAAAAACTGAGACCCAGAGAAGTTAAGTGGTCTGCCAGAGGCTGGAGATAACATAATATTTGAACTTTCCAGGTCTTAGTCCTGGCCACTAGCTAAAGTCGTCTCATGCTGAATTTTTATTTAATTATACTCCACCCTTTCGGCTCTTTGATGATTGTCAGGAGCCTCCCCGGGGTGAAAAGCAAGTGTCTAGATTCAACAGGTATAGGGTGGAGGGTCCTTTCCCACCGAAGGTGCAACTGTTATCATCACCCCCTTGCAGTCCTATCCGACACCTCCACAGCCCATAGGAAGGGCAGTTCAGAACTCAGGACTACTCCCACCGCCCAGGTTTAAAAAAAAAGTCGTCCTGGTGCCTTCCAGCTAAGGAGATCGGAAAATCCAAGTTGATAGAAAGGGAGCGTTTCAAAGAAACAAAGGACTTGAAAATATTCTAGACTGGGGGAAGAAGGTATGGAGGAAAGAGAAGGCTCTTCACAGGAAGGGCTCAATAAATTATCTGTTGAAAAGGAACGGCTCTGGAAAAAGTCACAAGGATCCCCTGCAGGACAAGCCAGCAGGACAAGTTTGTTTACAGATGAAAAAAGAGATCCTATCTAGGCAGTTGTTTGCCCCCCAGAGAAAGAGTCCCCATCGCTGGGTGCGCAGTGGCACACATCTATCCCAGCACTTTGGGAAGCCTAGGCGACATAGCCGTCGCCTGAGACCAGCCTGGGCGACACAGTGAGATCCCCATCTCTACAAAAAATTAAACAAAAACTAGCCGGGCGTGGTGGCGCGCGCCTGTAGTCCCAGCTACTTGGGAGCCTGAGGAGGGACATCACTTGAGCCCAGGAGGTCGAGGCTGCGGTGAGCTATGATTGTGCCCAATGCACTCCAGCCTGGGCGACAGAGCGAGACTCTGCCTTAATTAAAATAATAAGTGTCCTCTTCTACTAAAGACAACGGAGTCCCTTGTCCCCAGCCCCGCGGCCTGCGCTCTTGGCACTCAGCTGCAGCCTGGGCCCCTTCCTATTCCCCCTGGCCTCGCTGCGGCGGACTCCGTCCGGCCCCCAGGGCCTGCTCAGAGCACACTCCCCGCGACCCGGCAGAAGCTCTGGGGCCCGCACGCTCGGAAGGGGACCCTCTGGGCCGGCGGCTCGTCTCAGCCCCGCGCTCGGGCCGCGGCCTGGACAGTGCCCTCCGCCTCAGCACCTCGGGAGACCCGCGCGAGGCCGGCGGGAGGCCAGCGGGTCGCCTCCCGGCAGGCTGCGCACCCAGTGGGCAACCGGAGAGGGGAGCGCGGATCCGAGCCTGCCGAGCGCGGGGGCGGGTCCCGCCTCGCGAGCTCCGGGGCCGGGGCCGGGCCGGGGGCTCGGCCCGCTCAGCCAATGGGCGCCGCGCTCGGGCCCCCTCCCCCGCCCCGGGAGGAGCCGCGCAGGGCCGCCGCCGCGGAGGTCGTGTGCGACGTGCCGCGCCCGGGCCCTCTGTCCCGGGCCCCCGCTGGGCCGCGTGGACGGCGCGGCGCCCCCGGAAGGAAGCCGGGGACTCAGCGAGGGCGCCAACGACGCACGCGGCTCGCTCCCGCCCGCCGGATCCCGAGCCCATCTCCACCGCGCGCCCGGACCCGCGCCGCGCCAGGCTCGGAGAGGCGCGCAGCCCGCGCCGGGCGCACCGCGCGGCGGGCGGAGGGGGCGCAGGGCCCGCGCCTTTGTTCCGGGCGGCAGAGCCCGCGGGCGCGCGACTCACCTTGCTGCTGGGCTCCATGGCCGCGCTGCGCTGGTGGCTCTGGCAGCGCCGGGTGCGCGGGCGGCGACGGGCGGGCGGGCGGCGCTCTCCGGCTCAGGCTCCTGCTCCGGTCCCGAGACTCCGACTGCGACTTTGGCTCCTGGCGTGGGCCTCCCGCTCCCTGGCGCGCTCTCTCCGGGACCTGCGGCCGGCGATCTCCACCCTCGCGGGTGCTACCTCCTGCCTCTTGCCTCTTGCCTCTTGCGGGAGAGCGCGCGGACCTTAGCGTTTATAGGACCCCGGCCATTGGCTGCGCAGCCGGTGTGTCGGGGGGTGTGGGCAGAGCCTGGGGCGGGGCCTGGGGCTGAGACGTCCGGGGCGGGGCTCCGCGGGGAGGGGGTGGGGGCGGCAGAGGGGGCGGGGCGCGGGAGGGGAAGGGGAGGGGGCGAGAGGGCTGCTCGTCAAGACCTCGCTCAGGCAACCGGTCTCCTGTGCTCTGGGTGCGTGGGGTCGGGAAACGCGCTTGCTGTGTGACCCCGGGCAAGTGTGCACACCTCTCTGAGCCTCGGCGGCCTCCTTTAGTAAAATGGTGGCGCTGGCACCCGCCTGTAAGGCAGGCTGGAGCGGCACAGAGTAGCTTTTAAGAGCTGGGACTCTGGAGTCCTCACTATGCCGCTGATAACCTCGGTAAACTTGGGATAATCATGGTACCAGCTCATAGGGCTGTTATGAGGATTAAGTGCGTTAATATTTGTAAAGTGTTTAAAAAGCATCTGTTACGTGGAAAGTGGCATTTAAGTTTTTGTTAGAGACTACGGGAAGTCTTGCTGAATGCTGCCTTCCCCTCTCCACCCCCCACATTCCTGTTTGCCAGCCAAGCCTTGCCTTTGCACTGGCTGGGCCCTCTGGAAATCCATGCCCACCTCTTCCCTGGGCTTTAAAAGCACCTCTTCTGTGACGCCTGCCTTTACTTCTGACAGTTCAGGTGAATCTGTGGTGACACGAAAGTGTGAAAAATATGAAAGGCAGTTAACTAAATGGTTAAGGGCACAAGACACCTCCGGTCTGAACCAGCTCAACTGTATACTAGCCTTAGTGTGATCCTGGGCAAGTTCCTGGCCAATGAACCTCAGTTTTCTTATGGGTAAAATGGAATTCCTAATACAAGTTTCTTGTGCCACCATGACAGTTACAACATCCAGATAAGCTCTTGCAGTGCTTTGCATGTAAGTCCCATTTTCTGGTAGTGGTACTGTCTGGAGTTTTTTATTTTTATGTTTGCTGAGACTGGCATCGAGCTGTTGGGCTCAAGGGATCCTCCTGTCTCAGCCTCCCAAGTAACTGGGACTACACACGTGCACCATAGTGCTAGTAGTGTTATTGTTATCATCTGATTTCACCTTATTTCTTCTTGTAGACCAGTGCCTGACTTCAGAAATGGTGACGAGAAAGACCTCCAGTCCAAAGGTCTAGCCAAGTCTTGAGGTTAGGTTGAGGCTTCCTTCCCCTGTGGAGGGGTCATGGTGGGCTTACTCTCTGCTGGAGACTGGGAGGCTGTGCTGACCAGATGACCCTGGAGTTCTCTGATCGTGTGGCCAGTGTTGGTTGAGGGGGTGTCCTGGTTAGTAATGGAGCCCTGGAGGGGAAGACAGGTCCCATTCTGGACACACACCCGCCCAGGATTCCAGTTTCTGTGGTCTCTCAATGTACACGCAGGAAAGCATGGGCCACCTCTCTCCTTGCCCAGGGACCAGAAGCTGCCAAGTCCTGCTGATTTCACCTTCTATACCACCTCATCCTTGCCTCCCCTGCTGTCTGCAGGGCCTCCATGTCCTCTGGTCTCACCTCCTCTCGTCTTGCGCCCTCTCTCCTCTCATATGTCTGACATTGTCATGGGGGCAGGGAGCAAGGCCCAAGTCTGACCATCACGCTCCTTCTTCAAGCTCAGCTCACACCAGCATGACACATCCATACCTTTGCTCAGGCTGTGTCCTCTGCCTGGGAAGCCCTCCCTGCACCTCACCATGCCAACATGTTCCACCTCGGAGTGCCAAAAAGCACCCATGGGTCCTCCTCCAGAAAGTGTCCCTGATTTCTCCCAAGTGCACATCTTTCTCTCCTTTACCATTTGGTTGTTTCTTAGTTTGCTGCATGTCTTCTGTCTTCCCCAGCCTGCAAGCACTCAAGGACAGCTTCCAGCTGAAGCACTTGAGTGAATGAGCAAAGGAAGGAAGGAATGAGTGAGCAGCTAGTCTACTGGTCTCTAGTTTTCCTTCCACTCTGGTCCGTCCTGCCCAGGCTTCCAGTCATTCCTTAAGTATCTTTGGGGTTTTGCCACTGCCCTGCTTAAAGTCTCTCTGTAGCTCCCCATCTCCTAGCACCACAGTGTACTGTGTACGCCTCCTCCCTCATTCAGCCCATGGGTCACACTTACCCAACAGGTACCTTTTCCTTCTCTAGGCCAGCCCTGTGCCGGCCACTTTCCCAGGGACAGAGATGTGTGAGCCCATTGCCAGTCCCATGGAGCCCCCAGACTGGGGGGGAAGCAAGGCAGGAAATGAAGCAGTGCCGAGTTGAGTGTAGAGGAATAAGAATAGGCTCAGGAGTGGGACTCGTACCACAGGGGAAGGAGAGGGAGTGGAGGGGGCTGCAGGGGGGGGCACGCTGAACAGGGTTGGGAAGGTTAAATAAGAGTTTACCAGGTGGAGGTCACCAGTTCTCAGCAGAGGGAAGCTCGCATACTGAGGCAGCAGACAGTCAGAGTGATTGTCGAAGGGACTTAATCTCGGGACCATTTTATTTAATTTATTTATCTTTTGAGTCGGAGTCTCACTCTGTCGCCCAGACTGGAGTGCAGTGGCTGCTCCCAGCCACCGCAACCTCGACCTGCTGGGCTCCGGTGATCCTTCCGCCTCGGCCTTCCGAGTAGCTGGAACTACAGGCGCGTGCTACCACGCCCGGCTGATTTTTGATTTATTGTGGAGATGAGGTCTTGCCAAGTTGCCCAGGCGGGCCTCGAACCTATGGGCTCAGGCAATCCACTCACCTCAGCCTCCCAAGGCGCGGGATTACAGGCTGAGTCACAGAGCCCGGCTTCTTTGGACCATTTTAGAGATTGATGGTGGAGTTCCAGATTCCGACTCCTCAGTCCCAGCTCTGCTATTTACTTGCCAAGCATTCCTGGGCAAATCCCTACTCATCTCCAGTCATTAAGACCTGCCTCTGTAAAATGGGTGTAACAATCCCCTCCTGGATAGACCAGAGGGAAACAGGATGTTGATAAAGGCTTATCCACATAAAGTGTGGAAACTGTAGCAAATCGTGATGGATGTCAGAAGTTTAGTCAAATCCCCATTCTGTAGTCAGGGTGATAGTGATGCCTGAGGACAAAACAGAGTAGCCAGAAAAACAACTTTCCTTTTACCCCACCCTTCCACACCTGCCCACACAGACCCCCATTACCTGCTTGAAATTCCACTCCTAGGTGTTCTTTCTGTGACGTGTTATCACCTTTAGAGGCTGCTGGTCAGAGGCAAATTCATCAGAAGCTATGACACGGGATCAGAGATCAGATTCCCAGATGGACTGGTTAATTTGGCTGTCCGAGTCCTTGGAAACAGAATTTAATTCTAAGTAGTGGCGGAGCACCAGAGAAGGCCCAAGAGGTAGCGTCCAAGCCAGGAAGATTTGGGTGCAGGGAGAGAGGGAGCATGAACAAATGCCTGGAGGGACAGCAAAGTAGCCCCTGTGGCTGGAGTGTAGGAGCTTAGGAGACACAAGAGGCTGAAGAGGTGGGATCACACAAGCCCCCAGACGCCCGGCTGAGGAATTAGGGCTTTATTCGGTGGGCAATGGGGAGCTATCGAGAGTTTTTGAGCAGGGGAAGGACCTGGGGAAATGCCAGCCTCCCCACAAGCTTTCCCTTCCTGAGATTTGAAAGGGGGTGTGAGGAGGCTGTGGGGACCCAACATTCAGCTTGGAGTGACCTAGTGCCCCCTCCAGTCTGCCCGGACACTGGCAGCTTTGTTCCCTAGAGGCTGCCTTTAGCCCTGGAAGGAACCCTGGGTCTGATTCCAAGCAGTTCCAGCCCCAGCCAGTCGGGAGGAAAAGAGCTTTCTGGGACTGGTGGGGAGGTGCCAGGTGAACAGGCGGATGCTGGCGCCCGGTGCGTGCCTCAGAGCACGCAAGTGGGAGGGGGCGGGGGGGGCGGTGGTGGCAGGGGTGGCGGTGCCGCACAGGGCGGGTCCTAGCGGCTCCAGAGTTAGGAGTGAGTAAGGCGGGCTGTAAAGAGACTCTTTTGCCTTTAAAGGCAAGCGTCCCTGGCAGCCAGGAGAAAAGGCTTTGCTGAGTCAGCTGCCGCTGATGCAAGGGGGGCTGGCAGGGGCTGGGACGGGAGAGCTACTAATCCGAAGGTTGTTTTGCAACTCAAATCCTCCTGGATTGCAGGTAAACACGGCGATGGATTCCAGGAAGGCCTGGTGGGTCAGGTGGGACAGTTCTGTGTGTTTAATATTTTCGTTCTGGTTTGCACACCTGCTGGAGCCACCTGCTCCCAGAAAGCTTGTCAGTGTCCCTTCTTTATCCTTCTTTGTGCCCCTCCTCGATCCCTTGCAAGCACCCCCTCATCAGGGACACCACCTGCTCACTGACACAGGACATTTTGAAGCAACAGATCCCTCTTCCCTTTCCAACTGAGCGCCAGGCTTCTCTGTCCAGCTGCCTCCAGGACAGCCCTTTGGATGCCACACAGGTATCTCACCCTCACCTGCTGAAATCCAGACTCATCATCTTGCCCCATCCCTTATCATCCTCACCTCCAGAGATGGTTCCAAATTGCCCTAGCCAGAGAGATCTGGCATTTTCCTTGGCTCCTCTGTCGCTTCCCTATTTTCAGTATCCAGTCAAGTCCTGTGGACTCTCCTCATGCTCCCCATGTACACAGCCCCTCCTCCAGCACAGGCTAGGACCACTGTTCATCCTCCTTCCTGCCACCACACTGGTCTCTGAAATGCATGTCTCCAGCCTGGCAGCAGAGCGAGACACTGCAAAAACTTTAAAAACTAGTTGGTTGTGGTGGTGTGTGCCTGTAGTCCCAGCTGCAGGAGGCTGAGGCAGGAGGTTTGCTTTAGCCCAGGAGTTTAAGGCTGCAGTGAGCTATGATTGTGCCAGTCTGGGTGACAGAGCAAGACTGTGTCAAAAGGAAGGAAGGAAGGAAGGAAGGAAGGAAGGAAGGAAGGAAGAAAGAAGGAGCCAGGCTCGGTGGCTCAGCCTGTAATCCCGTGCCTTGGGAGGCTGAGGTGAGTGGATTGCCTGAGCCTGCGGGTTCGAGACCCGCCCGGGCAACTTGGCGGGACCTCATCTCTACAATAAACTTAAAAAAAAATTAGCTGGGTGTGGTAGCGCATGGCTGTAGTTCCGGCTACTTGGAAGGCGGAGGCAGAAGGATCACCGGAGCCCAGCAGGTCGAGGCTGCGGTGGCCGGGAGCGGCCACTGCACTCCAGTCTGGGCGACAGAGTGAGACTCCAACTCAAAAAAAAAAAGAAAGAAGGAAAGAAAGAAAGAAAAATGCATATCTGATCACCTCACTCTCGTTTAAATATCTTTCCCTGGCATGCAGCAACATGGCTAAATCTCACAAGCATCATGTTGAATGACAGCATTCAGATGCCAAAAAGTATGATTTCATGTATATAAAGTTTAAAAAAATCAAAACTTATCTCTGGGATTTGAAGTCTGGAGAACAGTTACCCTTGGAAAAGAGGGTTGTGACTATGAGGGGTGAAGCAGGTGGAGACCAGATCAGCAGGACTGAGTTTTTTCCTTTTGCCTGGAGCATGAATATGACTCAGCACAGCATTACTAACCCCATCTTTATTTAATATTTTGATATTTCATCATCATGGATTTTTTGCATTAGTTCTGATTTTTCAAAAATATTACATTAAAAATATTACTTATCTTGATGACTGAGTTTTTTAAAGCAAATTCCCTCCACCTCTGCCTTAAATTTTATGGGGAAAGTGAGTGTCTTCCTTGCCACACCCTATTTCTGATCCTACTGGTAATGTTTCTTAATCAGGGTGCTGGTTATGGGTGTGTTTGTGAAAATTCATCAAACTGTGTACCTTTCCAATTTTAGTACTTTTCTGTATGCATACTTCACACCAATTATTATTTTTTTAACTTAAAATCTTTTCATGATTCCAAGGAATGTTTTCTGTCTGCTTCCTCCAGTGTCCCCAGCACCAAAGACAGTACCTGGCACACACTGGGGCTCAGTACATCTTTGTTGAATGAATGAATACAAGATTTGAGTTAATTTAATCCCTGCAGGAACTCTGTGAAATGCGTATTTTTCTCTACATTTTCTTTTCTTTTTTTTGAGTTGGAGTCTCACTCTGTCGCCCAGACTGAAGTGCAGTTGCCACTCCCGGCCACCGCAGCCTTGACCTGCTGGGCTCCGGGGATCCTTCCACCTCAGCCTTCCAAGTAGCTGGAACTACAGGCACGTGCTACCTGGCTAATTTTTGATTTATTGTAGAGATGAGGTCTCGCCAAGTTGCCCAGGCGTGTCTCGAACCCACGGGCTCTGGCAATCCACTCACCTCAGCCTCCCAAAGGCACGGGATTACAGGCTGAGCCACCGAGCCCGGCTCTATTTTTTTTTTTTTTTGAGTTGGTGTCTCACTCTTGTCGCCAAGGTTGGAGTGCAGTGACACGCTCATGGCCACCCCAGCCTCGATCTGCTGGGCTCCAGCGATCCTTCCGCCTCAGCTTTCCAAGTAGTTGGAACTACAGACGCATGCAATGATGCCTGGCTAGTTTTTGTGATTTATTGTAGAGACAATGTCTTACCAAGTTGCCCAGGCTTGGTCTCAAATCCCCAAGCTCAGCCAATCCTCTCGCCTCGGCCTCCCAAAGTGCTGGGATTACAGACTGAGCCACCACGCCTGGCTTCTACATTTTCTAAAGGAGAAAAATTGAGGCTCAGGGAAGTCGTTTGCTCCAAATCACACAGATGAGTTCCAGTACCTCATTTGAAAAATAAACTAGTAGTCTCAGCTACTCTGGAGACTGAGGCAGGAGGTTCAAGGCCAGCCTGGGCAATGCAACAAAACATCTATCTCTAAAAATAAATAAGTGAATGAATGCATAAAAACAAAAATGGATGACTCTATTCCAGGGAAACTTGTCAAACAGAATGCTGGTAGACCTCTGCCTTTAAAGAAAACAAAACAAAACTTCAACCAGCAGTGCCTGTTCTTTGTTCTGACCCAGCACCAGCACAAGCAGTTTACTTTGCCTGGCTTAAATTGCTTAGATTACAATTATTTGAGCCTTATCTTTCTCTTAGATAATGACTTCCTCCAGAGCAGTGGCTCAAGCATTCCTGCTTTTGTTCTGTTATTAGGCACAAGAAAGAAGCTACAAATGTTTAATGAATGAATGAATCAAAGGATGAATGAAGGAGAAGGCTGACAGCGATAGGTGGTGGGTGGACCACAGGCTTTGGAGACAGACTGCTATGTGTTTTGGGGCATATTACTTAGCCTGGGCCTCAGTTTCTCCAACTGTAAGATGGAACTAATAGCCGTACTCACCTCCAAGATTTATCACAAAGTAAGGAAATGACTCTCAGGTAACTGGCATACAGTGAGTACTTGAAAAATGGTAACTGTTGTTAGTTCCAGTTTTTTATGTTCCCAAAGCCTGATTTACTTCAGGGTTGCAGGGATCTGCCTGTCTCAATTCCCATGGATTGTTTTCTGGAAGTCTCTGAGGTTGGAAGGAAGGGACCCGAGGCAGCCCCAGGAGCTCTTCTCCTCAAGTCCATGGGGAGAGCAGAATGCTGGAACAGTCCAGAAGTCTGACTCTATGGCCCAGCCCCTCCCTGCCAGCGGTGCCATCTTTGGCGAGTTGCTTATTCCCTGTAAGCCTCAGTTTTCTCTCTGTAAAATAGGACCCAGAATAATCTTAACGTTGGGGAGCTTTGGGGAGATTCAGTGGCTTGGCTCTAGGCCTAGCACACAGTGGGCCCTCCATAAAGATTGCCTCTGTGGAATTAACCCAGTGTCCTGAGGGTGAGGGGACAGCAAGGAGACCAGAGGGACTCAGAAGCCCTAAGAAGTTTAAGGATTGACTGGGAAAACAAACAGTGTGGTGTGGCTCTGTTTTGTTCTTAGCACTATATTTCTCCAGAAAAGTAGAATGACAAAGCCCTTCATGCTGATGTGATTCTCTCTCTCTCTCTCTCTTTCTTCCCTTTCCCCTCCTCCCTCCCTCCCTCCCTCCCCTCCTCCCTCCCTCCCCTCCTCCCTCCCTCCCCTCCTCCCTTCCTCCCCCCCTCTCTCCCTCCCTCCTTCCCTTCCTTCCTTCTAGAGGTGTCTCACTATGTTGCCCAGACTAGCCTCGAACTTCCGAGCTCAAGCTTCAAATAATCCTCCCACCTCAGCCTCCCGAGTAACTGTGACTACAGGTATATGCCACCGCACCTGGCTTCGGTGAAACTTTTTTTTTTTGAGCTGGAGTCTCACTCTGTCGCCCAGATTGGAGTGCAGTGGCTGCTCCCGGCCACCGAAGCCTCAACCTGCTGGGATCTGGTGATCTTTCCACCTCAGCCTTCCAAGTAACCGGAATTACAGGCATGCGCTACCATGCCTGGCCGATTTTTTGATTTATTGTAGAGATGAGGTCTCGCTGCCCAGGCGGGTCTCGAACCCTCGGGCTCAGGCAATCCACTCACGTCAGCCTCCCGAAGGCACGGGATTACAGGCTGTGCCACCGAGCCCAGCTAACTGTGCAAAACTCCTTCCCACATGTCATTCCTTGGGTCCTCCTCATACCTTATGCTGAAGGCAAAACCAGAATTAATCACATGTCCACAGCTGAGAAAACTAAGGCACAGAGAAGTTAAGTCACTTGCTTGAGATCACAGTGAAGAAGGAATTTGGTAGCAAATTGAAGGTATGAAACCTGGGTCTCTTAACTTCTGGATACCACCACGCACGATTTGGATCTGAAAGAAAGCACACAGTTTACTCCACAGCAGAGCAGCTGGTGTCTAGTTGTGTGTGCCGCCCCTGCCCAGCCCCCACCTGGATGCCACCTGGAAGTCACATGCTCATTCATCATGGAGAAGCTGGCTGACTCACTTGTTACCCTGGAGCTGACTCACACTTTGCAAGGGGGAGAGTGAGAGCACCGAGGAGTCCTTCCTTTCCACACTGAGGCTTGAAATGAATGCCCCAAATTCATGACAGTTGAAAAAAATTAGCCGGGCGTGGTAGCGCGCGCCTGTAATTCTGGCTGCTCGGAAGGTTGAGGCGGTAGGATCGCCGGAGCCCAGCAGGTCGAGGCTGCGGTGGCCGGGAGCGGCCACTGCACTCCAGTCTGGGCGACAGAGTGAGACTCCAACTCAAAAAAAAAACAATGGAAAGCACTGTGGGCTGGCTAGAGCGGGGCCTCTCTAGACCTAGAGAAGGGAGGTTTGGTTCAACTCTGGACTCTGTTACAAGTTGGCTGGTGACTTCAGGCAAGTCATTGTCCCTCAGTCTCTGCAGCTTTGTCATTTAAGGGTCACAACAGGTAACCTCCAAGACTCTTCCTGCTTCTCCAAGGCTGTTCTAGCTCTGGGTTGAGAAACCTCATCCAAATAATGTCCTATGTGTATTGATAGTTTACCATGTGCTGAGTATGGGCTAAGAGATTGGTCTCTAGTTATCATGTTTAATTCTCTTAGCAAGTTCTAGACATATTAATACTATTGTTATTCCATTTCACAAAGGGGGAGACTAAAGCAATTCAGAGTAATTTGCCCAAGTTCAAGCAGGTAAGCAAGAGGCAGAGCTAAGAATTGAAACTGGTCTGTCCTCAGACTTCTTATAAATTCTAGTCTACACTTTTATCCTGCTAGACCTTAGATTCCTCATTTAAAAAAATTGTAGCCGGGCTCGGTGGCTCAGCCTGTAATCCCACGCCTTTGGGAGGCTGATGTGAGTGGATTGCTTGAGCCTGCGGGTTCGAGACCCGCCCGGGCAACTTGGCGAGACCTCATCTCTACAATAAATCAAAAAAAAAAATCAGCCGGGCGTAGTAGCGCATGCCTGTAATTCCGGAGCCCAGCAGGTTGAGGCTGCGGTGGCCGGGAGCGGCCACTGCACTCCAGCCTGGGCAACAGAGTGAGACTCCAACTCAAAAAAAAAAAATTGTGCCAGGCGCAGTGGCTCACGCCTGTAATCCCAGCACTTTGGGGGGCCAAGGTGAGAGGATTGCCTGAGTCCAGGGGTTCGAGACTAGCCTGAGCAACATGACGAGACCTCACCTCTACGATAAATCAAAGAATCACCCGGACATGGTGGCGCATGCCTGTGGTTCCATCTACATGGAAGGCTGAGGCAGAAGGATCACGTGAATCCAGCAGGTCAAGGCTGCGGTGACCGTGAGTGTGCCACTGCACTTTAGCCTAAGTGAGAGTAAGACTCCAACTCAAAAAAAAAATTGTGATAAAATCCACATAGCATAATATTTGCCATTTTAACCATTTTTAAGTGTACAGTTTGGTGGCATTAAGTACATTCACAATATTGTGCAAACATTACCGCTACCTATCTCCAGAACATTTTCATCTTCCTAAGATCAATTAATAATTCCTCTTTCCCCTCTACCCCTAGTCCCCGGCAACCACCATTCTTTCTGTCTGTATGAATTTGACTACTATAGGTATCCTGTTTAAAGTTTCCTTAAGCTGGGCATGGTGGCTCATGCATATAATCCCAGCACTTTGGGAGAGTGAGGCAAGAGGATCATTTGAGCTCATGAGCTCAGGAGTTCAAGACCAGGCAATAGAGTGAGACCTTGTCTCTACACAAAAATTAAAAAATTAGCTGGGTGTGGTGGAGCTTGCCTGTAATTCTAGCTACTTAGGAGGCTGCAGCAGAAGGATTGCCAGAGCCCAGGAGATGGAGGCTGCAGTGAGCTGTGATCGTGTCACTGCTCTCCAGCCTGGGTGACAATGAGACCCTGACTCAAGAGTAAAATAAAATAAAATAAAGTTTCCTCATCTTTAAAGCTATGATAATAAAGGTCAAAGATTATTTGATCCCTCTCCCAGTAGTGTGTAGGCTCAGACTTGGATTGAAGTTCTAGTTTTTCCATTTACCAGCTGTGTACCCTTGGGCAGTTTGCTTAACCTCTCTCATTTCCACACCCCTAGAATTGGGTGAATAAGCCCTGCCTTGCTGGGCCGCTGGGAGGATCACAGAAGACAATGGGGATGAAGGTGTTTGAAAATCCAGTGCCGCTTCTAAAATTTGTTACACCTTCTTCCTGGAGGGCTGGAACCTTGGCTTAGATTTCTAGGTATGAGAGGTGGAAAGACTTTGGAATTGCACATTTACAGATTGAAGCCTAGGGAGTTGGAAGTGACTTGCCCAAAGTCACATGGAACTTTATGCATACTTGTATGTCCCTGACCTGTGCACAGCACCCTGCACTTAGCAGGTACCCAACAGATATTTGCTGCTCAGGCTGAGAGGTAAAGGCTGCATCATGCAGGGAGGGCTTGACTACCTGGCTGTAACACTTTCCCCTCAGGAGCTTACCTTCCGGCCTGTGCACCTGGTGTTGTAAGGTGGCTGGTACAATCTCTACTCATAGAGGGTGCCCTTCTATCGTGGGTGTTTCTTTTGTTTATTTTTTTGAGTTGGAGTCTCACTCTGTTGCCCAGACTGGAGTGCAGTGACTGCTCCCAGCCACTGCAGCCTCGACCTGCTGGGCCCTGGCAATCCTTCCACCTCAGCCTTCTAAGTAGCTGGAACTACAGGCACGCGCTACCACGCCCGACTAATTTTTGATTTATTGTAGAGATGAGGTCTCACCAAGTTGCCCAGGTGGGTCTCGAACCCACGGGCTCAGGCAATCCACTCACCTCGGCCTCCCAAAGCGCTGGGATTACAGGCTGAGCCACTAAGCCCGGCCATGGGTGTTTCTTTTTACTGGTTCTCAGAGGCCTTGTGACAGAGTCTCATCTTCCTTGTTTTTTTTTTTTAAGTAATGATTTTTAGAATTTTTTGGTTGCAAGTATCAACACATTTAAGCCAACTTTAGCCAACAAGGGAGAATGTATTAAAGGATACAGAGGTGTCTCATAAACCAGGGACAGGGATACAGTCAGATGCTAACCATAATTTGGACTCAGCAGTAGATGGCCCCCAGGATGAATGTTCTACATTTCTCATCTCTGTTTTATTCCCCTTTTCCACCACAGACAGGCCAGTTGCTTTACAAGGTGGAAAATGACCACTGCACAATACCAGAGTTTACATAGGATCATTTCAGCAACCCTCAGAAGCTGACTCGACTGTCTCTTGGTCCTGAGTCTAAGATTTCTAGATGCGTGAAGCTGTCAGGAGCAGTTTGAGTGAGATGCTTTTCCTAGGTCCAGTTGGCTATAGCCAGGCAATAGGGTCAGAGAGCACAGACAAGGTGGCAGAGTCCCTCTTTGTGGAGGGGGGATGGGGTGGAGGAAGAGTGTGTGCCTCCTGATATAGTCACACAGGCAGGTGTGCACCCATTAAACATGTTGTTGAATGGAGATATTTGTGACATGAAAAGAAAGTCAAAAGATATTTTTCAATGGAAAAACAGGCTGTGAAACAGTGTTTATCCTATTTACTTATTTATTCATTTATTTTGAGTCAGGATTTTACTCTGTCACCCAGTACAATAGCATGATCACAGCTCACCACAGCCTTGACCTCCTGGACTCAGGCAATCCTTCTGCCTCAGCCTCCTGAGTAGCTGGGTTTACAGATGTGTGCCTTCACACTCAGCTAAATTTTTTTTTCATTTTTTGTAGAGATGAGGTCTTGCTATGTTGCCCAGGCTAATCTCGAACTCCTGGGCTCAAGCAATTCTCCTACTTTGGCCTTCCAAAGTGCTGGAATTACAGGCATGAGCCACCCCACCCGGATCTGTTTATCCTATTTTATTTTATGTATTTATTTTTTTGAGTCAGAGTCTCACTCTGTCGCCCAGGCTGGAGTACAGTGGCACAATCATAGTTCCCTGCAGCCTCAATCTTTCTGGACTCAGGCAATCCTTCCACCTCAGCCTCCCGAGTAGTGGGACTACAGGCAGGCACCACCACACCTGGCTAAATTTTTGCTATTTTGTAGAGATGAGGTCTCACTATGTTGCCTAGACTGGCTTCAAACGCCTAGGCTCAAGCAATCTTCCTGCCTCAGCCTCCCAAAGCATTGGGATTATGGGTTTGAGCCTTGAGCCTGGCTCTAATGACTACACAACAATGTATTATTTCTCATGGTTTTGTGAATTGACCAGGCAGCTCTGCCCTGCATGATGTCAGCTAGGATCATTCATGCCCCTGCTTTCAGCTGGATGCATACTGGACCATTCCCTCCATATGGTGTTGCATCCTCCTCTGTCTCCTGCAAGATTGCCTGGGTGGCCGGTCTTATAGCATGGAGGCTGGGCTCCCAGAGGGAGTGTTCCAAGAACACGCCCAATGTGGAAATACTTATGAAGCCTGGTTGTATCAATGCAAACCATGCTGGATATGAATGGCTTTGTTTCTTTATCTATGATGAACATTGCCCTGTTAATAAATATTCTTCCCAACAGGACCTTTAAGATTGACTGAGGCCGGGCTCGGTGGCTCAGCCTGTAATCCCAGCGCTTTGGGAGGCCTAGGTGAGTGAATTGCCTGAGCCCGTGGGTTCGAGACCCACCTGGGCAACTTGGCGAGACCTCATCTCTACAATAAATCAAAAATTGGCTGGGCGTGGTAGTGCGCACCTGTAGTTCCAGCTACTTGGAATGCTGAGGCAGAAGGATTGCCGGAGCCCAGCGGTCGAGGCTGCAGTGGCCGGGAGTGGCCACTGCACTCCAGTCTGGGTGACAGAGTGAGACTCCAACTCAAAAGAAAAAAAGTGACGGACCGAGAGCCTGTCACTGACTGAACCAGTCCCCTGCTGATGAACGATAAGGGGGTTTTCATTTAGGGACAGTTATAAACAACTCTGTGTAGGACAACTTTGTGCCAAGAATTAAGTAAAAATCCTTGTAGGAGAGGGATTACAGGATCAAAGAACAGGGGCATTTTCGAGACTTTGCCAAATTACCCTTCAAAAAAAAGGTATATCTTGTACATCCACCCACTATAAAGGGACCTGCCCTTTTTGAATCCTCTTGTTGCTTCTGAGTGTGGTTTGTCTTTTCAGTCTCTGTCATCTGGATCAGTGAAAAATGGTATCTTATCACTGTCTTCAAAAGAGAGAAGATTAGAAGCACGTTGGTCAGAGCCAGATGCTTAAGAAGAGTTCTTGTTCAGAGCCCTAATAAAAATCAGCAGTGCCAAGGGCAGGGCCATGCAAAGTGTCTCTCTGCACAGTGTCAGGCTGTAAATGCACAGTGTCCCTCTGCTCGCTGACTCAGGCTGTAAAATCAGAGCCTGGTGCTGACAGTGGGGATGAGGTCACTGTGTCTCTGATGTGCAGTCAACTGAGACGGGCCCACTGCTTTCCTGTCCTGTGTCTGTCTGTGGCCCTTCCGGCAAGCATAGGGCTGGCAGCCACGCCCTCTTACCCATTTTTGCTCTTACTGCGCTTCTTCTGGCCCATTCTAAAGCACCTGGTATTGCATCTGGGCTAGGCTAGTCATGACTGATGAGAGCTGTCACGAGAGGCATCTAAAATGGGATCCTGAGTCTGGTTTCTGTCTTTGAGCCACCAGAACCATTCCTTATGGCCTCAAAGATTCATGAATTGGGGGACACCTTCCTGTGTGGAAGTAAGGCTCCTGGACTCAGTCGGCCCTGCTTCTTCCTAGCTGTGAAGTAAGCAAAGGAGCCTTTTTAATTTAATTTGATTTAATTTAATTTAATTTAATTTTTTTTTGAACCAGAATCTCACTCTGTCACCCAAGCTGGAGTGCAGTGGCATAATTGCAGCTCATGGTAGCCTCAACCTCCTGAGTAGACTCGGGCAATCCTTTTGCCTCAGCCTCCTGAGTAGCTGGGACTACAGGCCCAAGCCACCATGCCCAGCTAATTTATTTATTTTTAAAAATTTTGTAGAGCTAAGGCCTTGCTATGTTCCTTAGGCTGGTTTCAAACTCCTGCGCTCAAGTGATCCTCCCGTCGCGGCCTCTCTAAGTGTTGGGATTATAGGAAAGTGTTGGGATTACAGGCATGAGCCACTATGCCCAGCCAAGGGAGCCCTTTTGAACCTCAATTTCTTCATCTAGAAAATTAGTTTGACAGAGCTTTAAGGACATTATGTGTTCCCTCTAAGCCTGAATACTTGCGATCCACACAGGACTTTCAAATGTATCCTGCCCACTTTACAGATGAGGCAAAGTGAAGCCCAGAGAAGGGAAAGCAAGTAAGTAGCAGAGCTAAAAATGAACTCAGGTCAACATGGAACCAAAGCCCATGCAAACCCACAGGCTTTGTAAAGGATGGATGGGGAAAGGAGATGGTAAAGAGCTCCGCAACTTCTGTGAGTTAAAGAGTATCTGTGATTACAATGCAGTTTTTGAAAACCTGCTCTTACCCAGCAGAGCAGTTAATTGGAGTTATTCTCAGTGGGAGGGGTGGCTGGACTCATCACCAAGAACTGGTTTCAAGCTGTGACATCAGGCTGAAAAGGTGCCTGATTTTACAGCTCTGTCTCTATAGAGGGAGGGAGGGCCTGTCACCTAATGCTACCAGGTACTTATGGAGCCATTGCTCTGTGCTAGGTACCCTTTATATGCATGTAGTCCGTATTATAGTCAGTTCTCCCAGAGATTCTTTGTGAAAGGTACTGCTGTGATTCCCATTCTTTTGATGGGGCTTCAGGGACACAGGTTTAGGTTACCTGCTAGACTGGCTGGGTTGGGCTCCTGACTGAACTTGGGACCCCATCCTCCTAATCATGGCCCAGGAGTAAAGCGCTTGGATCTGGGCCACCAGCATTTACAAAGCCTTGCGTCCTGTTATCCCATCAGAGCCTCCTCTCTGCCTTGGCAGGCAGCTAGGGCAGGGCCATTCCCCACCTCACTGTGGAGAAACCCAGAGAGGTGAGGAGGCTTGCCCTTTCCACCACCTTAGCCTGCTCAGCCCGGAACACTGAATGGAGAAATGGTGGGAAAAGCTCGCAAGTGTTGCTGAATCTCTGCCTGCCAAGGGAGCTGTGACCTCAGCAGCAAGGGCAGGGCATTTCTTCCAGGGAACTCAAGGTGGGGCAGGATGGGTAGGGAGTGAGATCAGAGGGAAGGCCAGGTCAGGAAGACAGGAAGGCAAGTCTCTGGGGATTTGTGGGAGAAAGGAAGGGAACATCAGACAGGCCAGGAATGGGGGATTGGCTTGGGAATTACTTAGCAGAAGGTTTAAACAGGGGCAATGTGGGAGTATGAAGCCCTGGGGTCAGAGGTTCCCAGATACAAATTATGATTTTGCTACTTATGAGCATGGTGAGTTTGGGCAAATGATTTCCCCGAGCCTCAGTGTCCTCATCTGTGAAAGGGTCAAAGCCCAGTGGGTGCCTGGCGCACTTTCTGAGTTAGATCCTGGACCCACCGCTTATTCGTGTGACCTAGGGTAAGTGAATTCACCTGTCTGGGCCTCAGTGTCCTCATCTGTAAGATGGGCCTGATAATACTATGCTCTACCTCACAGGGCTGTTGGTAGGATGAAAGATTCTAGCAGCATGTATAGAAGCCTTAGAGCAGGTTTTTCACCTGCTAAATCTTTGCCGCCATCGTCATCCTATCTACTGCAAAGGCTTTTTGAGAGGCTTAAGCAAGGCAGGTTGTGCAAATTTTCTGTCACAGGCATCATTAAATAATTATAAGGTGGCTGAGCATGGTGACTCAAGCCTGTAATCCCAGCACTTTGGGAGACTGAGGCAAGAGGATGGTCTAAGCTCAGGGATTCGAGACCAGCCTGGGCAACGTGGTGAGGCCTCGTCTCTACAACAAAACAAAATATAAGCCAGAAGTAGTAGTGTGCCTCTGGAATTCTGGCTACTTGGAAGATTGAGGCGGAAGGATTGCCTGAGCCCAGCAGGTCAAGACTGCAGTAGCCGTGAGTGTGCCACTGCACACTCTGGGTGACAGAGAGATTCCTACTCAAAAATTAATAATAATAATAATAATAATAATTACAGGGTAGAGTGACAGGTGCTGTGACATAGGGAGGTAAGAGGTGTTGGGAGGCTCACGGGAAAGAGAAAAGAGTCCTGACTGGCTGGCCTCAAGAAGGTGTGGAATGTATAGAAGCCAAAGGAAGACTTCCCCTTTGCCCTCTGAAGGTTCGCTGAAAAATCAACTGACAATGGCATACAAATGTCTGAATGTGCACATGGAAGAGAACTGAAGAGTGGTTACCCCACCCCTCAGCAGGGTTTGGAAGCTTATGTACCATCTTGAGGTTACAGAAAGAATGGGGGCTTGGACTGTGGCACGGCAGGTTATGGGAGGGGGAGAAGAGGAGGCCTGGCTAGCAAAGGTGGTCTTGTTATGGCCCTCAAAGAGAGAAGATGGTAAGTATGTCCTTCAGCCTTTTTTTTTTTTTTGAGTTGAAGTCTCACTCTGTCACCCAGACTGCAGTGTCTCGACTTGCTGGGCTCCAGTGATCCTTCTGCCTCAGCCTTCCAAGTAGCTGGAACTACAGGCGCACGCTACCACGCCCGGCTAATTTTTGATTTATTGTAGCGATGAGGTCTCGCCAATTTGCCCAGGCTGGTCTCGAACCCGCGGGCTCAGGCAATCTACTCACCTCAGCCTCCCAAAGTGGCTGGGATTACAGGCTGAGCCACCGAGCCAGGTTCATCCTTCAAACTTTTAAAGGTGTCAGGCTGTCAGTTCATCTTGCCTTGATCGACAAGGAAAAGTCTTCAGAGGCAGCCTGGCTGCATCCATGCGGTTTTTTTCTAAGATGCAAATCCCCTCACCGAAGACAGCTTTGCAGGGCTACTTATGTTTGCAGGCTCTCTGAACAGCCATCTCAAAATATGGCAAAGAAATATACTTTGATTTCCTTCAAAGGCTTCCCAGAGGAAATGGCATTTTAGCTGGGCCTCATGGGATGTGTAGAAGTTCCCTGATTAGAGGAGGGACAGAAGACGGAAAGATGAACTTGTATGAAGACTTGGTGTGAGAGAGACTGAGCGTGTCGGAGGAACGTGGAGCAGCTTCATGAGGCTGCGGGCTAAGGGTGAGGGGGGCAAGGTGTGAGGCTGCACAGGGGTACTGGGGCTAGGTTGCAAAGGGCTGGGACTGCCTTGCCTGGGGGTTTAGACTTAGTCTGGCACACAGGGAGTTCCAACTTGTCAATATGGCAGAATCACTCAGGGCATTTCAAAAAAGCACAAATTCTGTGGTTCTACCCAGCAATATTGAGTCAGTAGGTCTCAAGTGGGACCAGGAATCTTCATTGTTTTAAGCTTTTTAAGAAATGATGATGCCCACCTGGGAATGGGAACCCCCACCAAGGAAGAGGATGGAGGATGTCTTTAAGCAGGAACAGGGTCCATTGAGATGCCAACCCCAGATGCCCATGATTTGAGCAGAGAACTTGAGAGAGCGGGAAGACAGACTTCCAGCCTTCCACTCCCCTCCAAAGGAGTCCCACACTCTGATGGTCACACTGACCATCAGGGCAGGCCCTTGGAGGTGCTTCTTCCCCACAGCCCTCTGGTTCCAGCAAAAACAGCTTTCCTTCTTTCCTTCCTTCCTTCCTTCCTTTGGTTTGTAAGCTTCTCCACCATGTGCCAGACATAGTGTTGGATCCTGGAAGTATTGTGGTGAATAAAGTAGACAGTTCTTCCCTTTTCCTCCCTCCTCCAAAGTTTTCAGTGAATACTGGCTCCCTCAGCTCAGCTGAGCATGAAGTGCTTTGTCATCAGGAATGTGGCTAAGTACAAGAGCGCTGGGACCGGAAGTCCACCCAGAGGGTTCAAGCAGCAGCAGCAGCAGCAGCAGCAGCAGCAGCCCAGTAGTCCAGCTTCCAGACCCTGGGCTTCCTGGCTCCCCCTTCTCACAGGCCTGATCTCTTCTCTTGTCCTGGCTCAGGTCTTGCCTCCCCAGCTCCCAGACCTTCCCCCAGGTGCCCCCTGCCAGGAAGGTCCTGGTGCCTGGGGTAGGAGGGAGCTGTGCAGCTGCCTTCCCGCCTGCAGCCTACATAGACAACAACAGCCTTGGGTAAGGCCTGAGCAACTCTTCCCAAGGGCAGGGTTAAGCATCATTTCCTCACAGGGGTAGCAGAAACAACAAACATGAGGAAATGACAGGGATGCCGAGGATTTCAGAGCACACAGCTCAGGTCCAGGATGGACCCCCACAGAGAGATGAGGGGAATGCTCTCAGGGCTGCTTCCTCATCTCCCTTTTGGAGCCAGCTCTTTGTGTCTTCATGCTTTGTTCTATTTTTTTTTTCCTTTCATCAAAATCCCTTGCCCACTCCAATCCTATCCACACCATCACCAGATGTCACTGTCTCACTCACTCATTGCTTTACATTCATTTCTTCCTTTCCTCATTCAGCATGTAGGTACTATGTGCCAGACGCAGAATAAAGCTGGAAGTGAAATATGGTCTCGCGTGGGTTTCCAGTTGAATGGGAAAACCAACACAATTGGACAGCTTGATACAATACGATTATGGCCACCATGGAGTTGCACACAGGCTGTTTTCAAACCAGGGAGTAACCAAAGAAAGGCTGATTCTTTTTTTTTTTTGAGTTGGAGTCTCACTCTGTCACCCAGACTGGAGCGCAGTGGCTGCTCCTGGCCACTGCAGCCTCGACCTGCTGGGCTCTGGCCATCCTTCCGCCTCAGCCTTCCAAGTAGCTGGAACTACAGGTGCACGCTACCACGCGAAAGGCTGATTCTTGAAGAGTGAGTGGGAATATAGGGAGAGCGTGCCAAGCAGTGAGAATTGTAAGTGTTTCAAAGGCATGAAGGTGTGAGAGCTGGCTAGAGCACAGGTAGGTTCTAGGAGTAGAGCGAGTGGAGGCTGGGGAGATAAGCAGGGGAAGGCCATGAAGGGCTTTGAATACTAGGCTGAGACACTAGAACAGTTTGCCTTAGGCAATGGGCAGCCATCAGAGGATTATAAGGAGAGGAGGAACATGGTCAGATTTGTATCTTAGAACAGTCCTATGGAAGTTGGTTGTGGGGAATGGACTGGAGATGGAGCGTTCAGGCAGCACATTCAATAAAGAGGACCGGATATAGTCCAGGTAGGAGAAGCTGAGGCCTAACCTCGGACAGGGTAGGTAGCCCAGCAGGTGTGAACACTTCTCAACGTAGCAGCTAAGGGGGAAATGGTGTGGGTGGGCTGTGGAGCTGGCCACCCTTAGGGCAGCTGTGTGTTTCCAGGGCCCAGGGCCAAAGGGAGCTGAGACAGGCAGGAACTCTTGGGCTTTTGGCTTTAGCAGGTTCTAAGTCAGCAGATGCCGCTGATTTTATGTCTAGAGGTTTGGCAGGTCCACAGCAGAACCCCAGTCCACACCCAAGAATCTGGGCAAAATCCAACCTGGAGAAGAGTTCCCATGAGCTAGGCAGGGTGTCAGGTGGGGCCCTGGTCCTGAGGGGAGAAGAGGCTACAAGGGAGAGGACGATGATACTTTGCTCCGGCACTTTTCTGTCCCTGACCATCCTCCTTCTATAAAGATGAGCCACAGGTACCTGGGAGCATCTGGAGCTATTTTCTTACTGGTCTTGCCCCTCTCAGATGAGCCTCCCTTTGGTCCCTCATCTTGAATTCAGTTACATTCTGCTACTGAGCTGGGACCCAGGTGTGTCCTGCTCCTGACTTCAAACTCTGGTTTGGCTCCACCTTCTCAGGTGCCTTCAGGAGCATGCCTTCCTTGCCAGCCCCATCAGGACACAATCTCAGGATGAGGAAAGAGTTCAGAAAATGCCATCCCAAAATATGTCACTTGGACTTAAAACTGAGGACTCTTGGGGAACTGCAAGTAAAAAGAGGGACTTTTCTTGAACTTCCTTTAGCTGCTGAAAGACAGGTCCTCCAAAAGGAGTTCAATTGTGAATCCCCTCCCAAGGAATCTCATCAATCAGGGAAGATTAAACTCAGATCACAGGACAGGAGATCGGGGGTCAACACCACCCCCAGACAGGTTTTATCACGTATCACCTGTTCTTCTCAGGGCCCATTCATCTTTCACCCGAAATATTTACTCTCTCCTAAGTGTACTACATCCCCCACCTTCCCTATGAAGAAGATGGATAAGCTCCTGCTGAGTTTTTGAGTGTTTACTTTTTTTTTAATGTGATGCCCCATGCATGTAGTACACTTGTATACCTTTCTTCCATTAATGTTCTCTCTGCCAGTTTATTTCACAGACTCAATCATCAAACCCTCAGAAGGTAGAGGCAAGGTCTTCCTTGCAATGATGATCTGGGAGTACATGAACACAGAACTCACTCCTGAGAGCCCATTTGGCCAATTAGTCACTCATACAATAAACATTTCCTTAAGCCCCAAAGTATGGCAGTCCCTGGACTGAGGGCTGGAGGTTGAATCAGGGTCAGTCCTCATGCTAGAAGAGTTCACGGTATAATAGAGACAAACACATTCAACACAAGACATAAGATCTCAAGTCTGTTTTCTATCTTCTGAAGCCGCAGCTGGAAAAAGGGAAGCTCTCAGGCAAAGGAATTGTGAGGGCTTACTAAGTAGGGAGAGGAGACACTTACTGAAATGTCAGCAGTAGAGGGTAGAGGTGAAGAGGCTCTACAGTCAGATGACCTGGCTTCAGTCCCGCCACAGTAATCTTGGACTGATGACTTAATTCTCTGTGCCTCAGTTTCCACATCTGCAAGATGGAGAGAATAATAGTGTGTATCTCATAGGGTTTAAGGATTAATTGAGGTTATACAGCTCATATCTGTAATCCCATGCTTTGGGAGGCCAAAGTGGGAGCATTGCTTGAGGTCAGGAGTTCAAGAATAGCCTAGGTAACATAGCAGAACCCCTATCTCTACAAAAAATAAAGAAAGTAGCTGGGCATTGTGCTGCATGCCTGTATTCCAGCTTACTCAGGAAGCTGAGGTGGGAGGATTGCTTGAGCCCAGGAGTTAGAGGCTGCAGTGAGCTATGGTTGCGCCACTAAAAAACAGATAATACATATAAAGTGCCTGGCACAGCGCCTAGAATGTGGCAAGCACAGTAGCATTTGTGGTGGTTGCCACTGCCTTAGAATTATGAAACCTTATGATCTTATTGGTTTGTTGGTGTTAAAGACCTGTAAGTCATAGATCCCTAAGATCTTAGGACCCTAAACATAGAACCTAAATATAGAGTGGAGCCTGAGCACTAGCTAGGGGACGGGGAAGGAAGATCTCTCTGTCCCCTCAGATGGAGATTAAGTTTCCTCTAAGGCCTCAGGTCTAGGGCTGTCACATTTCATTGCTTAGGTTGTACATGATATGCCTCCAAAGGAGGCCATTCTCATAGACTTTGACATGAATGGAATTCTCTAGATGCTGTATGACCTACACCAGCACATGAGGAAGCCCGGCTTCCTCCCAGAGAAGCCTGCTGAGTCCCAGGGGACTCACACTTCTGCCCATCACCTCTGCCTCCAGCAAAACATTCTGGCTTTGTCCTGAGCTATGCTGACCTGAGTGTGATGAAACTGACTCTTGCTTGGTTTTCACATAAAGATGAAATCACTCCCCGTAAACATTCCTGAGAGTAGACAGTACAGAGGTTTCAGAATGTTCCAGAGAAGGAACACGTCTCGTGAAGCATAGCTTACTGCCATCCAGACTGTAGAACGGGACGCGTCCTCTCGCTCCCCCTCCTCACATCTCTTCTAACCTCTCTTGCCCTCTCTCACAATTTCCTCCTCAGGAGCCCAGGTTTTAGCTATCCCAGGCTCTTGGTGGGGTCTCTACCCAAACCCCTTATCAACGCATTTTCCCCAACAAAGGTAGTTCCTTTGCTGGAATTCTGGGCCATATGTTTAAGTAGTAGATTTTGTATACCTCATCACTTTTAGTATCACTTATGAAACCCGAGACTCACAGAACGTTAACATCAAATAATCGTAAAAGCAAAAATTTTGGAATAATCTAGCCTAAGGATCGCAAGTTCTAAGAATCGTGGGGAATTTTAGAATCCCAAAAATCTTAACAATTGGAAGAGGCCTTAAGGGATCATTGAGTCCACACCTTATTCAACGCAGGCATCTCCTCTGCCTTGCTGGCAGCTGCTCGTACTTTCTCTGCAAAAATGAAAAGAATACTTTTGGGAAAAATTGGAGGATGGCTTATTTTATTATCATACATCTTTTATGAGAGTCTTTGCTGTCCCCAAGAAGAGAAATACATCTGGACTAAAGGATTAAAAAGATAGCATGTTTTAATTGCTAAATCCAAGTGCAAAATGATGACAATAACAACAAAACCTTAAGACAATAGTTTCCTTCTTTTCTTTCTTTTGTAGAGACAAGGTCTTGCTCTACTGCCTAGGTTGGTCTTGAACTCCTGGGCTCAAGTAATCCTCCCACCTCAGCCTCCCAAAGTGCTTGGATTACAGACGTTACCCACTGTGCCTGGCCTGCTTCCTTCTTAAGCTTTGTAGTTGGTTGAATATTTGTCCTCATTAGTGGATTGCCACATTTATCTTTTCCAGCACCAGTGTGTGCAATCCATTTGATGAGATTTCAAGTGTTCATGGATAAACTTCTGGGTTCTATGCCTGGCAGGCAATTTTATTTATTTATTTATTTATTTGTTTGTTTGTTTGTTTGTTTGTTTATATTTGAGTTGGAGTCTCACTCTGTTGCCCAGACTGGAGTGCAGTGGCCGCTCCCGGCCACTGCAGCCTCGATCTGCTGGGCTCCGGTGATCCTTCCGCCTCAGCCTTCCAAGTAGCCGGAATTACAGGCATGCGCTACCACGCCTGGCTGATTTTTTGATTTATTGTAGAGATGAGGTCTCACTGCCTAGGCGGGTCTTGAACCCACGGGCTCAGGCAATCCAGTCACCTCAGCCTCCCAAAGGCGCGGGATTACAGGCTGAACCACTGAGCCCGGCTCTGGCAGGCTATTTTTAATGTTCTCTGATAAAACCCTGAAAAACGTCTCTATGGTCTTTCAAGATGGGACATGTGGAAGATGCATTTCAATTTTCCATTGCATTTCAACCTCAATATAATGTGATTATCTATGGTATTGAAGATCAGTTTAATACTGGCCCATCCTATTGTAGGGGCCAAGGGAAAACTTCCCTTTTGCCCTCTGAAGGTTCTCTAAAAATCAGCTAACACAAAAGGCAGACACAGTAGGAGAAAAGGCATACACAATTTTATTTTAACATGAATAGCACAGAAAAAAACAGAATGATTTCCACTATCTTAATTTGATTCCACTGTGGTCTGAGAGCAGACGTTGTATGATTTCTATTATTTTAAATTTGTCTAGCTGTGTTTTATAGCCCAAAATGTAGTCTATCTTAGTGAATGCTTTCCGTGCGCTTGAGAAGAATGTGTGTTCTGCTGTTGTTAGATGGAGTATTCTATAGACACCGACTATGTGCAGTTGATTGATGATGCTATTGAGTTTAACTATGTTTTACTGACTTTCTGCATGCAGCATCTGTCCATTTCTAACAGACGGGTGTTGAAATCTCCAATTATAATAGTGGATTCTCTGATTTCTCTTTGTAGGTCTATCAGTTTTTGCCTCTATATTTTGATGCTGTTGTTAGGCACATACACATTAAGAATTGCATGTCTTCTTGGAGAACTGACCTCTTTATCATTAAGTAATGTCCTTATTGTTTCTTTTTTTTTTTTTTTGAGTTGGAGTCTCACTCTGTCGCCCAGACTGGAGTGCAGTGGCCGCTCCTGGTCACCGCAGACTCGACCTGCTGGGCTCCGGCGATCCTTCCCCTCAGCCTTCCAAGTAGCTGGAATTACAGGCATGTGCTACCACGACCGGCTGATTTTTTGATTTATTGTAGAGATGAGGTCTCGATGCCCAGGCGGGTCTCGAACCCGCGGGCTCAGGCAATCCACTCACCTCAGCCTCCCAAAGGCGCGGGATTACAGGCTGAGCCACCGAGCCCAGCTGATAATTTTTCTTGCTCTGAAGTCTGCTCTGAAATTAATTTAGTTACTCCCACATTCTTTTAATTAGTATAAGTCATTCATATCTTTCTCCATCTCTTGACTTTTAATCTATATGTGTCATTATATTTAAGGTGGGTTTCTTGTACACAGTACATAGTTGGGTCTTGTTTTTTGATTCACTGTGACAACCTCTGTTTTTGTTTTGTTTTGCTTTTTGAGTCAGAGTCTCACTCTGTCACCCAGGCTGGAGTGCAGTGGCAGCCCGCTCACGGACACTGTAACCTCGACCTGCTGGACTCAGGTGATCCTTCCACCTCAGCCTTCTGAGTAGCTGGAACTATAGGCACACACCACCACGCCTGGCTAATTGTTTTTGATTTATTGTAGAGATGAGGTCTAGCCAAGTTGCCCAGGCTAATCTTGAACCTCTGGGCTAAGGCAATCCGCCGGCCTCTGTCTCCTAAAGTGCCGAGATTGCAGGTATGAGCCACTGTGCCTGGCCAATCTCTGGTTTTTAATTGGTGTATTTAGACCATTGATGTTTAAAGTGTTTATTGATATAGTAGGGATTAATATCTACCATATTTGTTACTGTTTTCTACTCATTGTCCCTGTATTTTGTTTCTATTTTTGTCTTCCATGCTTTTTCTGTCTTTTGTGGTCTTGAGTATTTTTTTTTTTTTTTTGAGTTGGAGTCTCACTCTGTTGCCCAGACTGGGGTGCAGTGGCTCCTCCCGGCCACTGCAGCCTCGACCCGCTGGGTTCCGGCGATCCTTCCGCCTCAGCCTTCCAAGTAGCTGGAACTACAGGCATGCACTACCACGCCCGGCTAATTTTTGGTTTATTGTAAAGATGAGGTCTCACCAAATTGCCCAGGTGGGTCTCAAACGCGCGGGATCAGGCAGTCCACTCATCTCACCCTCCCAAAGGCGTGGGATTACAGGCTGAGCCACTGAGCCCGGTGGTCTTGAGTATTTTATATAATTTCCTTTTCTCTCCTTTTTAGAATATCTTCTATACATACAATTTTTACATTTTTTTTTTTTTCGAGTTGGAGTCTCACTCTGTCGCCCAGACTGGAGTGCAGTGGCCGCTCCCGGCCACCGCAGCCTCGACCTGCTGGGCTCCTGTGATCCTTCCGCCTCAGCCTTCCAAGTAGCCGGAATTACAGACATGCACTACCATGCCCGGCTGATTTTTTGATTTATTGTAGAGATGAGGTCTCGCTGCCCAGGCGGGTCTCGAACCCGCGGGCTCGGGCAATCACTCACCTCAGCCTCCCAAAGGCGCGGGATTACAGACTGAGCCACCGAGCCCGGCTCAATTTTTACTTTTTTAACTGATTGCCCTAGAGTTTGTAGTATACATATATAGTAATCCAAGTCCACTTTCAAATGGCCCTATTCTGCTTCATAATAACAAAATATTCCTAATTCCTCCTTCCACCCCTTTTTTCGCTGTATTAATTTTACACCATCATGCCCAGCTAATTTTTTGATGTTTTGTAGACTCGAGGCCTTGCTGTGTTGCCTAGGCTGGCACTTAAAAAAAATTATTTTAAAGATGTGGGGTACAATTCAGGGTTAGATATACAAATGTCCATTATGCAGGTACCCTTGTTGATGAGATATGCACTCCGCCCCCCGCCCCTGGCAGTTTTCCACTACTGCCAGTTCTTTTCTTATAGTATTACAGTAATTGGTCAAAGTCCACTTATGAGTGTGAATATGTGATACTCAGTTCTTTGGGCTGGCACTTTTAAAAAAAACAAAATATGCCGAGCTCGGTGGCTCAGCCTGTAATCCCACGCCTTGGGAGGCTGAGGTGAGTGGATTGCCTGAGCCCGTGGGTTCGAGACCCGCCTGGGCATCTTGGTGAGACCTCATCTCTACAATAAATCAAAAATCAGCCGGGCGTGGTATCACGCGCCTGTAGTTCCAGCTACTTGGAAGGCTGAGGTGGAAGGCTGAGGCGGAAGGGTCGCCGGAGCCCAGCAGGTCGAGGCTGCGGTGGCCGGGAGCGGCCATGACACTCCAGTCTGGGCGACAGAGTGAGACTCCAACTCAAAAAAACCCCCCCAAAAAACAATATAATTTTTATTTTGTTAATATGATCAAGCACACAGATTGATTTTCAAATGCTAAAACAACCTTACAATCTTGACATAAACCCTATTTGGACCTGAAGTATTAAACTTTATACACACAGCTAGGTTTGCTAACTTTTTTTTTCTTAAGAGATAGCGTCTTGGCCGGGCTTGGTGGCTCAGCCTGTAATCCCACCACTTTGGAAGGCTGAGGCGAGTGGATTGCCTGAGCCCGTGGGTTCAAGACCCGCCTGGCAACTTGGTGAGACCTTGTCTCTACAATAAATCAAAAATTAGCTGGGTGTGGTAGCACGCGCCTGTATTTCTGGCTACTTGGAAGGCTGAGGAGGAAGGATCGCCGGAGCCCAGCAGGTCGAGACTGCAGTGGCCGGGAGCATGCCACTGCACTCCAGTTTGGGCGACAGAGTGAGACTCTAATTCAAAAAAAAAAGAAGATTGGGTCTTGCTATGTTGCCTGGGCTGGCCTTAAACTCCTGGGCCCAAGGGATTCTCCTGCTTCAGTCTTTCAAGTAGCTGGGATTATGTGCCACTTTGTTCACCTCCTTCATTTTTGAAGAAAATTTTTCAGGATACAGAATACTAAGTTGATGGGTTTTTTCCTTTCAACACTTTGAATATTCAGAATATTCACTTGATTCTCTTCTGGCTTGCTCGGTTTGTGAGAAGTCGTATGTAATATCTTTGCTCCTTTGTAGGTAAGATCTCTTCCTTCTGCTTTCTTTCAAGACATTTTCTTTATTTTTATCTTAATGCAATTTGCATATGCCTGGTTATAGTGTCTGTGTGTATGTGTGAGAGAGAGAGAGAGAGTGTGTGTGTGTGTGTGTGTGTGTGTGTGTGTGTGTGTGCACGTGTGTGCACATATGTGTGATCTCTGGGCCTCCTGGATCTGTGGTTTGGTGTCTGACATTAATTTGGTGAATTTTTCAGTCATTTTTGCTTCCAATATTTCTTTTGTTCCTTTTTTCTCCTATAGATATTTCCACTATGCATGATATACCTTCTGTAGTTGCTCCACAGTTCTTGGATATACTTTCTTAGTTTTGTTGTTGTTGTTTTTTCCTCTTTTCTTTTCAGCTTTGAGAGTTTCTACTGACATATCCTCAATTTCAGAGAGTCTTTCCTCATCTGTGTCCAGTGTACTAATGAGCCCATCAAAGGCTTTTTTCACTTGTTACATAGTGTTTTTGATTGCTGTCATTTCTTTTTTATTCTTTTTTTTTTAGAATTTTCATCTCTATGCTTACATTGTCCAGCTGTTCTTGCATGCTGTCAATCTTATCCACTAGAGCCTTTAACACAATAATTATAGTTGTTTTAAATTTTCAGTCTAATAATCCTACCATTTCTGTCATATCTGATCCTGGCTCTGATGCTTGCTCTTTTTTTTCAAACTCTGTTTTTTGCCTTTAATATGCCTTGTGATTTTTTGTTGAAAATCATACATGGCATATCGATGTTGGGACTCAGGAACTGATACCCCAAAACCCCAAAATATGGTGCTTTAACAGGCTGAACTGAAGAAGAAACCTCAAGGTCTCTCCGACCTCCCTGCCTCCCACCTTCCTGTCTCTCAATCCTCTATTCCTCCCAAAGTCCAGGATGAAGTTGTTCTCTGAAGTTCCCTCATCTGCCTAAAGTCTAGATCCACCAAAGAAGGAAACAATGACCTCTGGTCCCTTCCCTGAGTTTTCATTAACTGAACTCATGTCACTGGAAGAAAGACTGAACTCTGTCAACAAACCGGGACAGACTTTTGCCACAAACCACTGTCTGCTCTATGGGTCTGAAACTACCTTTGTAAAATTAATGAAAAGACACAAGGTTAGAATTATAATTAGGGGGCCTGAATTGTGTTAAGAACTAAATCATAAGATTTTGTACTTACGGTCTTTTCGCTTTGATCTTTTCTCCCTCCTTACATTTACTAGCTCCAGGGTTGCCTGCAAGATTGATGAACTTGTTTTCTCATGACTTATACATGGTTTTGTGGGACCTCCTTGATGATATCCAGAAGTTCAATCAGCTGAAGGGCTTGAGCAGCTTTGTTCACCAGGGATTCTCCCTCCTGCAACCATTGCTCACGTGATTTGTAACTTCTCCAATTGCTCCTATATCCAACATAAACCTAAGACTGGGGTTTGGTATATTTTTCAGACTCGGAATTCTGATATACCATCTGACATCAACTGGACCAGTGACCTATGAACTCCACCCAGAAACTGACTAAAGATACAAAGGCAATCTCGACACACTATGATTTCTTTTTTTTTTTCTTTTTTGAGTTGGAATCTCACTCTGTCACCCAGACTGGAGTGCAGTGGCACGCTCCTGGCACCGCAGCCTCGACTTGCTGGGCTCTGGTGATCCTTCCGCCTCAGCCTTCCAAGTAGCTGGAACTACAGGCGTGCGCTACCACGCCCGGCTAATTTTTTTGACTTATTGTAGAGATGAGGTCTCACCAAGTTGCCCAGGCAGGTCTCGAACCCGTGGGCTCAGGCAGTCCACTCACCTCAGCCTCCCAAAGAGCTGGGATTACAGGCTGAGCCACCGAGCCCAGCTCACACTATGATTTCATCCCAACTAATCAACGATCCCACTTTCCTAGCCCTCTGTCTGCCAAATTACCCTTAAAAACCCTATCTCAGCCGGGCTCGGTGGCTCAGCCTGTAATACCCCGCCTTTGGGAGGCTGAGGTGAGTGGATTGCCTGAGTCCATGGGTTCGAGACCCGCCTGGGCAGCAAGACCTCATCTCTACAATAAATAAAAAAATCAGCCGGGTGTGGTAGCGCATGCCTGTAATTCCGGCTACTTGGAAGGCTGAGGCGGAAGGATCGCCGGAGCCCAGCAGGTGGAGGCTGTGGTGGCTGGGAGCGGCCACTGCACTCCAGTCTGCATGACAGAGTGAGACTCCAACTCAAAAACAAAACAAAACAAAACAAAACAAAACAAACAAAAAGCCCATCTCCTGAATTTTCAGAGAAGTGGATTTGAGAAATATCCCCATCCTCTTTGTTCAGCTGCTTTGTGACTATTCAACTCTTTCTCTACCTCAATAGGCCAAACAGTCTTTGAACTAGGAAAACTGTACATTCTCAAGGACCATTGAATTCACCTAAAAATCACTTACTACTCCCCCCTAAAATCATTTATACTTTCTCATCTGCCTTCCTCATCTGTACCCCATTGGGATATTGGGTAATCACTCTGTAATTCTCTCCAGTACACACAAATAAATTTGCATGCCATCTATTCTATTAATCTGCCTTTTTGTGAGTTGACCTTTCAGCAAAACTTCAGAGGATGACATGGAAATTTTGCTGTGGCCCCCAGCCTGGGTAAAAGGAATTACAGTAAAATAAGCCTTTAGTAATGTGATGTGGGACAGGGAAAGCATTCTATAGTCCTATGATTGGGTATCTGTTCTTCTTCTTCTTTTTTTTTTTTTTTTTTTGAGTTAGAGTCTCACTCTGTCGCCCAGACTGGAGTGCAGTGGCCGTTCCCGGCCATCGCAGCCTCGACCTGCCGGGCTCTGGCGATCGTTCTGCTTCAGCCTTCCAAGTAGCTGGAACTACAGGCGCACGCTACCATGCCCGGCTCATTTTGACTTATTGTAGAGATGAAGTCTCACCAAGTTGCCCAGGCGGGTCTCGAACCTGCGGGCTCAGACAATCCACTCACCTCAGCCTCCCAAAGGCGCGGGATTACAGGTAGAGCCACCGAGCCCGGTTAAGGTATCTGTTCTTCAATGAGCCCGTGCCCTTATGCTGTGAAGATTGCCAGTGCTTCTCAGTTTTTTTTTTTCCTCCTATACATGGGACAGGATGGCTAGAAGGGAATGGAGTTGGGGATTTTCCTTCATTCAGGTCAATAAGGTTCTGATAAAATTCCAGAAGATTGGGTGCTGGTAAAACAGTTTCTCTTGAGAACAGTCCTAGTTAAGAACAGAATGCTCTGGCATATTTCAAAATGGTTACTTTTCCCATCCCCCTGCTGGAAAGCATATGGGGATTTTTCTCTTCAATGGGAGGCCCTAGTGGAGATTGGGAAGATAAAACTCACAAACATGTGGGGGCACCCCATGGCTGAATTTTCTGGAATTTTTTTTTTTTTTTGAGTTGGAGTCTCACTCTGTCACCCAGACTGGAGTGCAGTGGCCACTCCCCACCACCGCAGCCTCGCCTGCTGGGCTCTGGTGATCCTTCCACCTCAGCCTTCCAAGTAGCTGAAAGTACAGGCATGCGCTACCACGCCCGGCTGATATTTTGATTTATTGTAGAGATGAGGTCTCGCCTGCCCAGGCAGGTCTCGAACCTGCGGGCTCAGGCAATCCACTCACCTCAGCCTCCCAAGGGTGCGGGATTATAGGCTGAGCCACCGAGCCTGGCTCTTCTGGAATTTTTAACCCACACTGAATCTCCAGTAATACTTCAATTACAGCTTAGGTTTTCTTACCCTGGTTCTGGTTCTATTGGAGATTTCTGCTTGTGGGTTTTTGCTTCACTAAGTTGGGATTCACTGTACCTGCCTGTCTCTCCAATTTTTAGGAGAGTTGTTTGCCCTATGACTTCATTTCTATGATGGATCCAAGAAGAGTTGCTGACTTTTTTCAGTTTGTTCAACTTTGTACTTGTTGTTAGGATAGAACAACAACTTCTAAGTTCCTTACATGCCTGACAGGGCACTGGAAGCCTCATTACCAAGCATTGAACATTGATGTGGAAGTTAACACTTTTTAGACATTATCTGAATCTGCACGTCAACCCTGTGAAGTAATACCATTACTCCATTTTGTAAAAGCAATGTTTGTGACTCCACAAGAATTAAATGACTCCCTCAAGGTCACATAGTTAGAAAGTAGGATTTGCAGCTGGGCTCGGTGACTCAGCCTGTAATCCCAGCACTTTGGGAGGCTGAGGCAAGTGGATTGTCTGAGCCTGCGGATTCGAGAGCAGCCCAGGCAACTTGGTGAGACCTCATCTCTACAATAAATCAAAAATTAGCCGGGTGTGGTAGCGCGTGCCTGTAGTTCTGGCTACTTGGAAGGCGGAGGCAGAAGGATCACCGGAGCCCAGCAGGTCAACTCTGCAGTGGCCGGGAGCGTGCCACTGCACTCCAGTCTTGGCAACAGAGTGAGACTCCAATTCAAAAAAAAAGAAAGTAGGATCTGAACTTGGTCTGTCTGTCTACAAAGACTGTGTGTGTCCAATCTACCATGCTACCTGCTGGAACTAAGCAGTTTCAGGTCAGAGCTTTAGACCCAGAGGCAGACAAAAGCCAGAAATAAAAAGAGAAGACCAGCCGGGCTCGGTTGGCTCAGCCTGAAATCCTGTACCTTTGGGAGGCCGAGGTGAGTGAATTGCCTGAGCCCGCGGGTTTGAGACCCGCCTGGGCAGCGAGACCTCATCTCTACAATAAATAAAAAAATCAGCTGGGCGTGGTAGCGCATGCCTGTAATTCCGGCTACTTGGAAGGCTGAGGCGGAAGGATCGCCAGATCCCAGCAGGCGAGGTTGCGGTGGCCTGGAACGGCCACTGCACTCCAGTCTGGGCGACCGAGTGAGACTCCAACTCAAAAAAAAAAAAAAAAAAGAGAGGCCCAGGTCGAAATGGAAAGTGGGATCCAGAGCCTAAGAAAGTTCCCAGGACTTATTTTTGGAGGCCATCTGCCACAGGTCTCTAGAGGTAAGTGCTGAGTCCCCACTCTTCCCCTTTCTAGCTGTGTCACTTTGGATAAGCTACATTAGCTCTCCTAGCCTCAATTTCTTAGTAGGTACAGAGCCTGACAAATAGTAACTGCTCAAAAAGTAATAGTTTTTAATTGCTGTTGCTAGGTAGTGGCTAATGTTGCCACCCAGGTACTGATCCACCTCTATCTCTGGCCAGGTGAGGTCAGTAACTGGAGACAGGTCAGAACTGTCAGGGAAAGGCATCCTGACACCAGCTGGGGTGACTTGGGAGGTGGCAGGCTTGGAATCTTGGTGAGGAAGCATTCTGTCAACAAAGTTATCATGAGATGTGCCAGCTCTGGCTTCCTGTGGGGCACACCATTTACCTCCTCCCTCTGGCTACTGACCTGGTTGGCACTTGCCTGAGAACTTGAGAGCACAGTAAGATCAGTCCTTCCCTGGAGCCAGGTGTGCCAGCTGGTATAAAGGAAGAAAAGCTTCTCAGCTCCAGTGCAGAGCCACCCTGACACTTCCTGATTAACTCCAGTGCCAACTCTGATGCCAGGAACTTCTGCTTCTGGTCAGAATGGAGTGACAGAGATTAGATTTACCCTCCCCTCTGAAACATCTTTAAAGACAAAACAAAACAGACTAAAATTGTGGCATGCAAGACATTGCACACTATGCAATGATGAGCAGTGAACAATGAGAGAAAGGAAGAAAAAAAGGTGTCCTATGACTTACCACCTGGAGAAAGTTTCAAGGTCATGGTATGGGCTAGGGGAATTCAGACAGAGCAGCCTTCCTGGGTTAACATGACAGAGAGGCTAGAGTTTGTAGGTGAGAATACCGGAGAAAGAAGAGCTGCAGAGAAAGAGCACTGGAGATGTACAGAGGATTCTCCTCAACTGTTTAGTTAAGTATCAATCAGCTGGAAATTACCTGAGCCACCCAAAAGGATAAGAGAGAATAAATAGTGCTCAGAGCTCAGGCTAGGAAATAGAGTCTGTTTCTGACAGCCGGAGTGAAAAGCCTTATAAATCAAAAGGTATCAGTTAGAGTACTAAGACAAGTCTTGGCTGAATAGTGGGGGAAAAGTCACTCTACAATACAGCTCTGGTCCTACCTAACCAAAGAATCAAACAGTTTCCAAGTAACTTAATTACTTCTCAGAAGAGAACTAAAGATTATTTTCTCTCTCTCTCTCTCTCTCTCTTTTTCCTTTGGCCCACCTATTCTTTGTCAGAGCACCCAACAATGTAAAATTCATAAATATCTGGCATCCAATCAATGGCTACCAGGCATGCAGAGAAACAACAAACACTACCCACAATGAAGAGGTAAGTAGTCAGTCCATTGACACTGGCTCCAAAATGACATGGATGATAAAATTAGTAGACAATAATATTAAAACAGTTATTATGAATGGATATCATTTGTTTTGTTTTGTTTTGTTTTTTGTTTTTGAGTTGGAATCTCACTCTGTCGCCCAGGCTGGAGTGCAGTGGCACGCTCCCGGCCATCGCAACCTCGACCCGCTGGGCTCCAGCGATCCTTCCGCCTCAGCCTTCCAAGTAGTCGGAATTACAGGCGTGAGCTACCACACCCAGCTAATTTTTGATTTATTGTATAGATGAGGTCTCGCCAAGTTGCCCAGGCGGGTGCCGAACCCGCAGGTTTAGGCAATCCACTCACCTTGGCCTCCCAAAGCGCTGGGATTACAGGCTGAGCTACCGAACCCGGCTGGATGTCATATGTTAAGCTAGAAGAAAATCTGACTACTTAGAGACATGAAAAAACTTTTTTTTTTTTTTTTTTTGAGTTGGAGTCTCACTCTGTCGCCCAGACTGGAGTGCAGTGGCCGCTCCCGGCCACCGCAGCCTCGACCTGCTAGGCTCCGGCGATCCTTCTACCTCAGCCTTCCAAGTAGCTGGAACTACAGGTGCGCGCTACCATGCCCAGCTAATTTTTTTTTTTATTTATTGTAGAGATGAGGTCTCACCAAGTTGCCCAGGCGGGTCTCGAACCCATGGGTTCAGGCAAATGAAAAAACTTTAAGAGACCCAAAGAAACCTTTTAGAGACAGAAACTACAATGTCTGAGATGAAAAATACAGTGGACAGAAATAATGGAAGATTAGGCATTGCAGAAGAGAATATTAGTGAACTTGAAGGTGTGGCTATAGAAACTATGCAAAAGGAAAGGCAGAGGAAAAAAGAAACTTGAAAACCCCCCAATATTTTAGTGCACTTCAAGACAACTTCAAATAGCCAAATGCTCATGCAATGAAGCAAGAAAAAGAAATAAAAGGCAGACAACATAATTACCTATGTTGAAAATCCTCTGGAATCTACCAAAAAAGCTACTAGAATTAATAAATGAATTTAGCAAAGATATAGACTACAGATTAACATGCAAAACTCAATTATGTTTCTACACACTAGCAACAATCTGAAATCGAAATTTAAAAAACTTTAATGGCATTTGAAATATGGAATATTAGCCGGGCTTGGTGGCTCAGCCTGTAATCCTGTGCTTTGGGAGGCTGAGGTAAGTGGATTGCCTGAGCCCGGGGGTTCGAGACCCGCCTGGGCAACTTGGCGAGACCTCATCACTACAATCAATCAAAAAAATTAACTGGGTGTGGTAGCGTGCGCCTGTAGTTCCAGCTACTTGGAAGGCTGAGGCGGAAGGATCGCTGGAGCCCAGCAGGTCGAGGCTGCGGTGGCCGGGAGCATGCCACTGCACTCCAGTCTGGGTGACAGAGTGAGACTCCAATTAAAAAAAAAATATATATGGAATATTTCGAGATAATGCTGATAAAACATGTAAGACCTATACACTGAAATGATAAAATATTGCTGAGCTAGCACTGCTCACAAAGGAAAAAAATTGTAAATTTAACTTTATTAAAATTAAAAATTACCAGCCGGGCTCGGTGGCTCAGCCTGTAATCCCGCGCCTTTGGGAGACTGAGGTGAGTGGATTGCCTGAGCCCGCGGGTTCGAGACCCGCCTGGGCAGCGAGACCTCATCTCTACAATAAATCAAAAAATCAGCCGGGCGTGGTAGCACATGCCTGTAATTCCAGCTACTTGGAAGGCTGAGGCGGAAGGATCGCCGGAGCCCAGCAGGTCGAGGCTGCGGTGGCCGGGAGCGGCCACTGCACTCCAGTCTGGGCGACAGAGTGAGACTCCAACTCAAAAAAAAAAAAAAAAAAAATTAAAAATTACCACTCTTAGAAAGACATTGTTAAAACAATTAAAAGACAAGCCACAGATTGGGAGAAAAAATAATCACTATCTGGCAAGGGATTTATTTCCATCATGTATAATGAACTCTTAAAACTCAGTATTAAGAAAACAATTAAAATATGGGCAAAGGAGAAAACCATGTGATGAGGAAGGCAAACATTGGAGTGATTCATCTACAAGCCAAGAGACTCTAAGGATAACTGGCATCACTAGACTCCTAGCACAGTTATCATGGAGTCAGCATTCAGTAAATATCAAGTAACTTATCACCAACTAAAGAGTATCAGAAAAATACACAGACTGATCCCCTAAAGTATTATATTAAAGGATTCCAAATATTAAGGGTATTAACGATTTAAAGAAAGTCTCGTTCCTTCTGGAAAAAAAAAGCAAGCAAAGATCTGAACAGAAACTTCACCAAAGCAAATAGATAGATGCTAATAAGGACGTGAAAAGAAGCTCAATATGTATCACTCTCCTTGCGGAAATGCAAATTAAAACAAAAATCTGATACCACTGCATATCTACTAAGATGTCTAAGATCATATCAAAGGTTGGGGAAGATATGGAGCAATGGGGATTCTTTTTTTTTTGACTGGAATTTCACTGTCGTCCAGGCTGGAGTGCAGTGGCATGCTCATGGCCACCGCAGCCTCAACCTGCTGAGCTCAGGCAATCCTTCCACCTAAGCCTTCCAAGTAGCTGGACCTATAGGCACGCACCACAATGCCCAGCTAATTTTTTTATTTATTGTATAGTCGAGGTCTCACCACGTTGCTCAGGTTGATCTCAAACCCATGGGCTCTGGCAGTCCTCTTGCCTCGGCCTCCCAAAGTGCTGGGATTACAGGCTTGAGCCACCGCACCTGGCACAGCTGGAATTCTGGAATTCTCATACAGGCTGGTGGAGGTGAAATGCTCTAACTACATTGGAAAAACAGCCTGGCAGTTTCTTAAAAAGTTAAACATACACCTACCATATGAGCCAGTTATTCCAACTCTTAATGACTTATATAAAGGAAACGAAAGCATTATAAATATTTCCACATGAACATTCACAGCAACTTTATTTGTAATAGCTAAAAACTGGAGATAATCCAGACTCCAGGGCCAAAAATAAATAAATAAAATAAAATAAAATAAAAATCCTTGGCCCAGGGACCACTTAGCAGAAGGTTAAACAGGAGTGTTGAGGGAGTATAGATCCCTGGAGTCAAAGGTTCCCAGGTGAAAATTATGACTTTGTAACTTGTGAGAATGGTGAATTTGGACAGATAATTTCTCTGATCCTTGGTATCCTCATCTGTAAAAAGGCCTGATAATAACAGCACCTGCCTCACAGGGTGTTGTGAGGATGAAAGGGTCTAGCAGCATATGTGGAAGCTGAGAGCAGACTTTTCACTTGTTATGTTTTTGCTATCATCATCACAATCACCATCATCATCTACCTCAGAGGATTCTTGGAAGGCTTAAACAAGGCAGGTTGTACAAACTATTTGGCACTGGTGTCATTAAATAATGGGACACAGTGACAGTTGTGTGGTATATGGTGGTGGGAGGTGCTGGGAGACTCGGGAAACAAAAAAGATTTCTGTGTGGCTGGGTGGGAGAAGGGAGTGGAAATCTTCCCAGTGGAAGTGGCATTTTATGTGGGCCTCATAGGATGCGTAGAAGTTCCCTGCTTAGAGGTGGGACGGAAGAAAGAAAGATGAACCTGTGTGGCGATTTGACATGAGAGAGCCAGAGTGTGTTGGAGGAACATGGAGCAGCTTCATGAGGCTGTGTGCTAGGGGTGAGGGGCAAGGTGTGAGACTGCACAAGGGCACTGGGGCCAGGTTGCAAAGGGCTGGAAGTGCCTTGCCTGGGGATTTAAACTTGGTCTGGCACACAGGGGGTTCCTATCTGTCAATATGGCAGAATCACTCAGGGCATTTTAAAAACACATATTTTGTGGTTCTACCCAACAATATTCTGAGGCAGTAGGACTCAGATGAGACAGGAATCTCAATGTTTAGAGCTCTTCAGGAAACTCTGATGCTCACCTGGATATGGGAATATCTACTATCGGATGAAGAGTGTGTCTTCAAGAAAGGATAGGCCCCATTGACATGCCAACTCTAGATCTCCAAGATTTGGCTAGAGAGCTTGAGAAGGTGAGGAGAGGGTGCAGGAGACTCCCAACTCTGACCTTACGCTCCTGTTCCTCTCCAGGGGAGTCCCACACTCTGATGTCAAATCTAGAACCAGAGAGTTTCTTAAAAAAACAAAAACAAAACCAACAGCTACAATCCAGCAATTCCACTAGTAGGTACCCAAAGACATGAAAGTGCATGAGGGGGGATCCCCGAAAATCTAGGAATTACCTCTTGAGGGCAGGCCCTTTGTAGTACACTCAAAATTTGTTCCTCTGAATCAAACAGTCAACCAAAGTTTTTATCTGGAAGCATTGAGAAGGTAGCGTCACAATTTGTAGAAGAAACATCCTGAGTTGCAGCAAACAGGTGACTGGTTTTTCTACCATAACAATGCACCTGCCTACACTGTGCTGAGTGTTCAGTTTTTCCAAAAATGGCATGACCTCCATGCCTCACCCTCCCCATTCACTTGATCCTGCCCTGAACGACTTTATTTTGTTTCCCTGAATGAAAAGAGTCCTCAAAGAAAAACGTTTCGCTGATATGGAAGAGGTGAAACAAAAAAATGACAGAAACACTAAAAGGCTTAAAATGTGATGAGCTCAGAAACTGTTTCTAGCAGGAGAAAAACCATCTTGATAGGTGTATTGCATCAAACAGAGAGTACTTGTAAGGTGACAAGTTTAAACATGTAAGAATAAATACACAATTTTTAATAAATAAATTCTGGTTTGGGGGTCCTCCCCCAAAGACCTGTAAATGAAGGCTGTAGCAACTCTGTAAGTAATATTCAAAAGTTAGAAACAATCCAAATATCATCAACATGTGAATGGATAAACAAATTTCATACAATGGATATTAGTCAACAATAAAAAGAGCTGAACGACTGATACGTGCAACAGCAAGGATTTCAAAACAAGCTGAATGGAGGAAGCTCGGACAAAAAACAAAACAGAACAAATAGTTATATATATGATTTCATTAAGTATATGAAATGCTAGGAAACATAAACTAATCTGCAGTGACAGAAAGCAGATCACAGTTTACACGGGATGATGGTGATGGAAGTGGTCAGAGGGAGAGATTACAAAGCGAGGCAAGAAAATGTTAAGGGGTGATGGATATGTTCATTACCTCCCTGGGGGTGAAGTTTTCAGGGATGTGTACGTATGTCAAAACTTAACATCAAACTGTTTATTTTTGAGACGGTGTCTCACTCGGTTGCCCAGGCTGGAGTACAGTGGTGCAATCATGGCTCATCGCAGCTTCGACCTCCTGGGCTCAAGCAATCCTCTTGACTCAGCCTCCTAAGGAACTGGGACTTCAGGTTTGCACCATGATGCCTGGCTAGTTTTTAAATTGTTTTTATAGTGTCAGTGTCTCACTATATTGCCCAGTCTGGTCTTTAACTCCTGACCTCAAACGATTCTCCTGCCTTGCAAATTGTATAATTTAAATGTGTACTGTTTATTGTATGCCCACTATACCTCAATAAAGCTGTTATAAAAATATGCCAGGCATGGTGGTTCATGCCTGCAATCCCAGCACTTTGGGAGGTGGAGGTGAGAGGATTACCTGAGCCCATGGGTTCGAGACCAGCCTGGGCAACATGGCGAGACCTCACCTCTACAATTAAAAAAAAACAAAAACAAAACTAGCCAGGCTCGGTGGCTCAGCCTGTATCCCGCGCCTTTGGGAGGCTGAGGTGAGTGGATTGCCTGAGCCCGCAGGTTCGAGACCCGCCTGGGCAGGCGAGACCTCATCTCTACAATAAATCAAAAAATCAGCCAGGCGTGGTAGCGCATGCCTATTATTCTGGCTACTTGGAAGGCTGAGGCGGAAGGATCGCCGGAGCCCAGCAGGTCGAGGCTGCGGTGGCCGGGAGCGGCCACTGCACTCCAGTCTGGGCGACAGAGTGAGACTCCAACTCAAAAAAAAAAAAAATTAGCTGGGTGTGGTGGCAAACACTTGTAGTTCCGGTTACTTGGAAGGCTGAAGCAGAAGGATAACCTGAGCCCAGCGGGTTGAGTCTGCAGTGGCCTGGGTGACAAAGTGAGACTCCAACTCAAAAAAAAAAAATTCTGTTTATAAAAATCTGATGCTAGTTTTGTGCATCCATAGCCCATGATAACACCTAGCATACATTGAGTGATTACTGTGCATGAGGAACTGTATGCTAAACACTCTATATGGAATTTTTCATTCAACCCTCACAGTAGCTATATGAGTTGGTCCTGTTATAACCTCTGTTTTACATAGGACAAAACTAAAGCTCGGAAAGGTTGTCATCTCTCCAAGAAAATATCATCTGACTGAACCCCAGCCCCAACATTACCTCTAACCTAACCCAAACTGCATTCTAATATGCTTTTATGACTATTCGTTGTAATAGTTCTCTGGAAAACAAAGTAAAACAAAATAAAAAATGTTTCAATTACTTTCTTTCTTTTTCTTTTTCTTTGAGTTGGAGTCTCACTCCTTCACCCAAGCTGGAGTGAAGTGGCACGCTCACAGCACTAACGGCTACCCCAGCGTCGACCTGCTGGGTTCCAGCGATCCTTCCGCTTTAAGCTTTAGTCTTCTAAGTAGCCGGAACTACAGGCACGCACTACCACGCCCAGCTAATTTTTGATTTATTGTAGAGATGAGGTCTCACCAAGTTGCCCGGGCTAGTCTCAGATCCGCGGACTCAGGCAATCCTTTTGCCTCGGCCTCCCAAAGTGCTGGGATTACATGCTGAGCCACCCAGCCCGGCCTCAATTACTTTCAATCAACCTCTATAATCACATTGAATGTCCCAGTACATCTAGTGACTTTTATAGGCAGTATTTGTACTGCTGTAATAATTCAACAATGTACACAAACTTTTGGTGCCCCTTCCTTCCCCCAACTTTATTTTATTTTTTATTTTTTTATTTTTATTTTTTTTGAGTTGGAGTCTCACTCTGTCGCTCAGACTGGAATGCAGTGGCCGCTTTCGGCCACTGCAGCCTCGACTTGCTGGGTTCTGGCAATTCTTCCGCCTCAGTCTTCCAAGTAGCTGGAACTACAGCCGTGCACTGCCACGCCAGGCTAATTTTTTTTTTATTTATTGTAGAGATGAGGTCTCTCCAAGTTGCCCAGGTGGGTCTTGAACCCACGGGCTAAGGCAATCCACTCACCTCAGCCTCCCAAAGTGTGGGATTACAGGCCGAGCCACCGAGCCCGGCTCCCCCAACTTTATATCTTCACATGTGGTCTTGCACTCTTCTATATAAAGAACACCATAAAGAACAGCTTTGAGGAAGGTGATTTTTTTGTCTTTAGAAAAAGTTCTAGGAGTGGGGTTTGGGAATCAAAGAATCATGCATTCTTCTCTAATCCGAAAAAACAAAACAAAAACACAGCAAAAACACAACACAAACTTTTAACTACCTGGTCTAAGCTGAAGCCTTCTTGATGGTAAAGAGCCTGAAATTCCTGACATTTGTCATTTTGGGGCAAGCATCCATTCTACCCATGCCTGAAGGAAGCAGCTCGCACTCCAGCACCACGGATAAGTTCTGTTGGGTCTCAGTCAGTCCACATGCCCTGCCCTCTGTCTATAGCCATTTGTTCAGGGTTAGCCCTGAACCAGTTCAGAGTCAAGGAAAGGCAAGAGACGTTTTCTGGCATTTCTGAGATAGAGAAGTGGTTTCTTTTTTCCATAGGTGCTACCAGGAAGACTCCCTTTTGTGGGATGGTGCAAGGAGGAACAAGGAGTCTTTTAGCTGCAGGATGGTGGTAGGTGGTGGGTGGTGGGAAGTCTGAGCATGACACTGCAGAGGTCAGAGCAGGTCAAAGGAAAGACCTCTTTCCTCTTCTTGATGGTAAAGTTTGAGCCACCTGAAGCCAGCTAACAGTTTCCACTTGTTTAAACCTGTTTTCATTCATGTATTTGTTTGATCAATATATACAGACGACTTACTATGTGTAAAAATAGTTGTAGTATTGGCCAGGCTCCGTGGCTCAGTCTGTAATCCCAGCACTTTGGGAGGCTGAAGCGAATGGATTGCCTGAGCCTGCGGGTTTAAGACCCGCCAGGCAACTTTAAAGACCTTGTCTCTAAAATAAATAAAAAATTATTAATAAATAAATAAATAAATAAATAACTACAGGACGTGGTAGTGCGCTCCTGTAGTTCCAGTTACTTGGAAGACTGAGGCAGAAGGATCGCCAGAGCACAGCAGGTCAAGGCTGCAGTGGCCAGGAGCGTGCCACTGCACTCCAGTCTGGGTGACAGAGTGAGACTCTAACTCAAAAAAAAAAAATAGTTATAATATTGATATGAATTAGGTTTTTTTATGAGCATATTTCTAAAACTAATCCATAGCCAAAAACTAGAACTCTGATCCTTTTCTAGTAAAGAGCTTTTAGTGGAAATAAAGGATTAGACCACTCAGGCTGACTCAAAGGGGCATTGGTGTAAGAATATGCATGGAGCACCAAGTGAAATCTCAGGAGTATTACAAAGATCCTACTAGCAGCCAGCTCGGTGGCTCAGCCTGTAATCCCAGCACTTTGGGAGCCTGAGGCAAGTTGATTGCCTGAGCCCGTGGGTTGAAAACCAGCCTGGGCAATTTGGTAAGACCTCATCTCTACAATAAATAAAAAATTAACCAGGCATAGTAGTGCGCGCCTGTAGTTCTGGCTACTCGGAAGGCTGAGGTGGAAGGATCACCAGAGCCCAGCAGGTCGACGCTGGGGTGACCATGAGCGTGCCACTGCACTTCATCCAGTCTGGGCGATGGAGTGAGACTCCAACTCAAATAAATAAATAAATAAAAACTTTAAAAAAGATCCTAGTAGCAATGGGTCTTATGAGGTCTAGACAGAGGTGAATTCATTATCCCAATGATGGGGAATTCAGTCCCTCCCTAATCAGCAGTTGTCTAATGCACCTGTGACTTTGCAGGTTCTAAGTGTCAAAAATTCCAACTAATAAAAAAATCTTTACGAAATTCATTCTGTTGAATGCAGTGGCTCATGTCTGTAATCCCAGCACTTTGGGAGGTGGGGGCGAGAGAATTGCCTGTGTCCAGGGGTTTTAGAACAGCCTGGGCAACTTGGCAAGACCTTGTCTCTACAATAAACCAAAAAATTAGCTGGTCATGGTGGTGTTTGCCTGTAGTTCCAGCTACTTGGAAGGCTGTGGTGGAAGGATCCTCTGGACTCAGCCGGTAGAGGCTGTGGTGGCCGTGAGCGTGCCATCGTACTCCAGCCTGGGTGACAGGGTGAGACTCCAACTAAATAAAAAGAAAAAAAAGAAATCCGTTTCCTGAACAAACTCTGTGACTACCTTCATAGATTTTAGTGGGTAATCTCCACTGGACAAATATTATAACTCATATATAGGTCCTAAATATTTTACTGGACAAATATGGTAAACTCTTTCAGATGTATAGTACTAGAACGCCTTTAAAATTTTAAAAATTTGCTAATTTGTTTTTTTTTTTTTGAGTTGGATTCTCACTGTGTTACCCAGACTGGAGTGCAGTGGCCACTCCCGGCCACTGCAGCCTCGACCTGCTGGGCTCTGGCAATCCTTCCGCCCCTGCCTTCCAAGTAGCTGGAACTAAAGGCGCGCGCTACCACGCCCAGCTAATTTTTGATTTATTGTAGAGATGAGGTCTCTCCAAGTTGCCCAGATGGGTCTCGAACCTGCGGTTCAGGCAATCCACTCACCTCAGCCTCCCAAAGTGCTGGGATTACAGGCTGAGTCACCGAGCCCAGCTAAAATTTGCTAATTTGAAGTGCTAAATATGCTTTCCATTTCCTGACTGAACTTCTCAAGGTCAGTCTTTATTTTTAGTCATTCTAGTGAATGTGGAATGTGTAATGGTATTTCATTGTGGTTGAAGTTTGCATTTCTCTAATAACTAATGTTAAGAACCATTTTTATGTACTTATTGGCCATTCAGATACATTTTCTTTGGTTAAGTATTTATTCAGATCTTTTGTCTATTTAAAAAATTGATTGTTTTATTATTCTTTATATGTTTTGGATACAAGTTATTTATCTGATGTATATTTTGCAAATGTTTCACCAAACTTTGGCTCACTTTTTTTTTTTTGAGTTGGAGTCTCACTCTTAATCTTAGAAGGACTCAAAGGACAGAAATCATAAAAGAAAAAACATGATGAATTAGACTTTATCAAATGAAAAACTTCTGCTCTTTAAAAGACACCATTAAAGAAAGGTGAGCCGGCCGGGCTTGGTGGCTCAGCCTATAATCCCAGCACTTTGGGAGGCCGAGGCGAGTGGATTACCTGAGCCCATGGGTTTGAGATCCGCCTGGGCAACTTGGCGAGACCTCATCTCTACAATAAATCAAAAATTCTGAAAACCTGGAAAACTTCCTATAGTCAGAATCAATTGTACCAGACTGGAGTGCAGTGGCACACTCCCGGCCACCGCAGCCTCACCTGCTGGGCTCCAGCGATCCTTCCGCCTCGGCCTTCCATGTAGCTGGAACTACAGGCATGTGCTACCACGCCCGGCTAATTTTTTATTTATTGTAGAGATGAGGTCTTGCCAAGTTGCCCGGGTGGGTCTTGAACCCACAGGTTCAGGCAATCCACTCATACTGATCAGATTGATAATACCCTAATTCCATCCTGGTGTTCACGGCCTTCCCTTATAAGCTGCGTTCCTTGTGAGCTGTAAATGGTCCACCTAATGCCTAGCACAGTACAGGGCTAGAATCTAACAAGGTCACACAGGTGGATACCTGGTCTCTCAGTTCACATGGGGATGTTTTGTGGAATCAGCTGCAAAAGCCTCTTGCTGGGGTGCTGCAGAGTTGGAGGGAAGAGACATTAGTGGTACAGTTGATTCTGACTACAGGAAGTTTTCCAGGTTTTCAGAAGGTTCTGGCCTGCATGACTATGACAGGCTGAGTACAGTGGCACACTCATGGCCACCTCAGCATTGACCTGCTGGGCTCCGGCGATCCTTCCACCTCAACTTTCCAAGTAGCCAGAACTACAGGCACGTGCTACCATGCCTGGCTAATTTTTGATTTATTGTAGAGATGATGGCTCGCCAAGTTGCCCAGGTGGGTCTCGAACCCACGGGTTCAGGCAATCCACTCATCTCAGCCTCCCAAAGTGCTGGGATTACAGGCTGAGCCACCAAGCCCGGCTGGCTCACCTTTCCTTAATGGTGTCTTTCAAAGAGCAGAAGTTTTCATTTTGATAAAGTCTAATTCATCATCTTTTCTTTTATGATTTCTGTCTTTTGAGTTATCTCTAAGATTAAGTCTTTGCTCAGCCCAGTGTTTCCCAACTTCAGCATTATTGGGATGTTGGCCCAGATAATTCTTTGTTGTGAGGGTTATCCTGTGTATTACAGAATCTTTAGCGGCATCCCAGCTTGGAAAAGCCAGCTGCTTTGTTGTGAACAACCCTGTGGAGAGCTCCATGTGATAAGGAACTAACTGAGGCCTCTGTTAACAACTACGTGAAGCCCTCAGTTGCCTGCAGCTCTGGCCAACATCTGGGTTGCAACCTGAGCTAGAACTGCTCAGCTAAGCTGCTTCTGAGTTCCCCCGGTTTATGGAGACTGAAGTACTAAGTACTTGTTTTAAACCACTGTTTGGGATAATTTGTTATACAGCAACAGATAACTAATTACACACATCTTGCACATATTTTGTAAAAATATCACCAAGAATTTGATGTCTTATGTGATTTTTTTTTTTTGAGTTGGAGTCTTACTCTGTCGCCCAGACTGGAGTACAGTGGCCCGCTCCGGCCACTGCAGCGGTCCGCTCCCGGCCACTGCAGCCTCGCCCTGCTGGATTCCAGTGATCCTTCTGCCTCAGTCCTCCAAGTAGCTGGAACTACAGGTGCGTGCTACTGTGCCCGGCTGCTTTTTGATTTATTGTAGAGATGAGGTCTTGCCAAGTTGCCTTGGCGAGTCTTGAACCTGCAGGCTCAGGCAATCCACTCGCCTCGGTCTCCCAAAGTGCTGGGATTACAGGCTGAGCCACTGAGTCCGGCCTTAAAAGTATTTTTAAAATTTCAGTTTCTAGTTATCACTTATATATAAAAATATAACTGATTTTATGTTCTGCAACTTTGCTGAACTCACTTATTAGTTCTCACTTTTTATGAGTTCCATTGCTAAGTAGTCTGTAATTTTGACATGTTAAGAAACTAGTGTGATGACTTCCAACCCCTGACTGCTCAGTACTCTCCCTCTTCTTTCCTGCAATGCACTTTTAGAAAAAAAGGTCTACCTATTTAACATAGAACTGAAAGTCCTAGCCCAAGAAATCAGGCAAGAGAAAAAAATAAAAGGTATTCAAATAGAAAAAGAGGAAGCTAAATTATCTCTCTTCCCAGATGTTGTAATTCTATACCTAGAAAACCCTAGAAGCCAGGCTCGGTGGTGGCTCAACCTGTAATCCCGTGCTTTGGGAGGCTGAGGTGAGTGGATTGCCTGAGCCCGAGGGTTCGAGACCCACCTGGGCAACTTGGCGAGACCTCATCTCTACAATTAAAAAAAAAAAAAATTTAGCTGGGTGAAGTAGCGCGCACCTGTAGTTCCAGCTACTTGGAAGGCTGAGGCAGAAGGATCGCTGGAGCCCAGCAAGTTGAGGCTGCGGTGACTAGAAGCGGCCACTGCACTCCAGTCTGGGTGACAGAGTGAGACTCCAACTCAAAAAAAAAAAAAAGAAAAAGAAAAAAAACCCCTAGAGATTCCACCTCCTAGCACTGATAAACATCTTCCATAAGATTTCAGGATACAAGAGGATTGCCCCCAAATCAGTAGCATTTTTATATACCAGCAATGTTCAAGCTGAGAGCTAAATCAAGAACATAATCCCACTTACAATAGCCACGATCACACAAAATAAAATACCTTGAAATATACTAAACCAGCCAGGCTCAGTGGCTCAGCCTGTAATCCTGCGCCTTTTAGAAGCTGAGGTGAGTGGATTGCCTGAGCCTGCGGGTTTGAGACCTGCCTGGGCAGGCGAGACCTCATCTCTACAATAAATCAAAAAATTAGCCGGGCGTGGTAGCGCGTGCTTGTAATTCCGGCTACTCTGAAGGCTGAAGCGAAAGGATGGCTGGAGCCCAGCAGGTTGAGGCTGCGATGGCCGGGAGAGGCCACTGCACTCCAGTCTGGAAGACAGAGTAAGACTCCAACTAAAAAAAAAAAATCAACAAAAACAAAAAGAAATATATTAAACCAAAGAGGTGAAAGATCTGTACAATGAGAACTACAAAATATTGCTGAAAGAAATCAAAGATGACACAAACAAATGGAAAAACATTTCATGTTTGTGGACTGGATGAATCACTATCATTAAAATGTCCATACTGCCTAAAGCAATCTAGAGATTCAATGAAACTCCTATCAAACTACTAGCATTGTTTTTCATAGAACTAGAAAAAATAATATTTGAATTCATACAGAAACAAAAAAGAGCCTGAATACCTAAAGCAATCCTAACTGAAAAGAACAAAGCCAGAGGCATCACATTGCTTGACTTCAAACTTTCCAACAAGGCTACAATAACCAAAACAGCATGGTACTGGTACAAAAATAAATACATAGGCCAATGGAGCAGAATTGATAACTCAGAAATAAAGCCACTGACCTACAACCAGCTCATCTTTCACAAAGTTGACAAAAACAAGCATTGGGGAATGGCTACTGGGAAAACTGGTTAACCATATGCAGAATGAACTGGACCCCTACCTCTCATCATATATAAAAATTAAGATAGATTAATGACTTAAACATAAGCCCTCAAGCTACAAAAATCCTAGAAGCCTACAAAACACTATCTTGAACATCAGCCTAGGCAATGAATTCATGACCAAGCCCTCAAAAGTAAATACAACAAAAACCAAAATTGACAAGTGAGACCTAATTAAACTAAAAAGCTTCCGCACAGCAAAAGAAACCATCAACAGAGTAAGTAGACAACCTATAGAATGGGAGAAAATTATTTGCAAACTATGCATCTGACAAAAGATTAATATTCAGAATCTATAAGAAATTTAAGGAAAAAAATATATAATCCCAGGTCAGGTGTGATGGCTCAAGCCTGTCAACTCAGCACTTGGGGTGGTCAAGGCAAGAGGATTGCCTGAACTCATGGGTTCAAGACCAGCCTGGGCAACTTGGTGAGACCTCATCTCTACAATAAATAAAACAATAATAAGCCAGGTAAAGTAGCGCATGCCTGTCACTCCAGCTTCTTGGTAGGCTGAGGTGGAAGGATGGCCTGAACCCAGCAGGTGGAGGCTGCGGTGGCCATGAGCATGCCACTGCACTCCAGTCTAGGTGACAGAGTGAGACTCCAACCAAAAAAAAAAATTTTTTTAAATTAAAAAATAATCCCATTACAAAGTGGACAAAGGATATGAAAAAATGCTCAACATCAATAATAATCAGAGAAATGCAAATCAAAACTGCAATGAGATACCATTTCACACCAGTTAGAAAGGCTATTATTAAAATGTCAAAAACAACAGATCTTGGCAAGGCTGTGGAGAAATGGGAACACTCGTACACTGTTGGTGGAAATGTAAGCTAGTTCATCCCTTGTGGAAAACAGTTTAGACGTTTCTCAAAGAACTAAAAATGTAGTGCAGATACATCACAGAATACTACACAGTCATAAAAAAATATGAAACCATGTCCTTTGTGGCAGTGTGGATGCAGCTGGAGGCCATGATTCTAAGTAAATTATCATAGAACCGGATAACTAAATATCACACATTCTCACTCACTTAGTGGGAGCTCAACATTGAATACACACAGCCGTAAGGATGGGAACAACAGAAACAGAGGACTCCTAAAGGAGGGAGGAAGGGGAATAAAAGTTGAAAACCACCCATTGGTACCATGCTCACCACATAGAGGTGGATCAATAGAAGCCCAAACTTTACCATTATGCAATATACCTATATAACAAACATATACATGTACTTCTTGAATCCAAAATAAAAAGAAAACAAATTAAGGTTTTACAGGTCTGTGACCTTTTTTTTTTTTTTTTTTTTTGAGTTGGAGTCTCACTCTGTCGCCTAGACTGGAGTGCAGTGCCCGCTCCTGGCCACCGCAGCCTCGACCTGCTGGGCTCTGGTGATCCTTCCGCCTCAGCCTTCCAAGTAGTTGGAACTACAGGTGCGCGCTACCACACTCGGCTAATTTTTTTTTATTTATTGTAGAGATGAGGTCTCACCAAGTTGCCCAGGCGGATCTTGAACCCACGGGCTCAGGCAATCCACTCACCTCAGCCTCTCAAGGCGTGGGATTACAGGCTGAGCCACGGAGCCCGGCTAGGTCTGTGATCTTTCTCCTCCAATGATAGGAGCCTTTAGGACCATAAGTAGCAAGAGTGCATGAACTTTTACTTTCACAGCTCAATATTAACCTAACAACTCAACTATCACCTACATCTGCCTCACCTCATTTTATTGGCTACTAACTCACTTCCTTTAATTTCCCTGCTCAGTCACTGACTTGAACAGGCTCAGATCTCTGGACCCCTCCATATCATGATTTCTTTTTCTCCATTTTCTAATTCAAATTCTCAAGGGTGAGAATCTGGTTTGGACCATATCATATTTTCCCTCCATGTCATTGGTTGTGACGTAGCCCTTGGGTCAGGTTCCCCTTTTTTTTGAGTTGGAGTCTCACTCTGTCACCCAGACTGGAGTGCAGTGGCCACTCCCGGCCACTGCAGCCTCGACCTGCTGGGCTCCGGCGATCCTTCCGCCTCAGCCTTCCAAGTAGCTGGAACTATAGGCGCATGCTACCACGCCCGGCTAATTTTTGATTTATTGTAGAGATGAGGTCTCGTCAAGTTGCCCACGGGCTGAGCCACTGAGCCCGGCTAGGTTTCCCTTCTCCCAGTTGGTTCCATCCACAGAAGATGTCTGTGTCTGCTTGGGCTGCTATAACAAAATGTCATAGACTAAGTGGCTTATGAACAACAAAAAATGTGTTTGTCATAGTTCTGGAGGCTGTGAAGTCCAAGTCAAGGCACTGGAAGATGCAGTGTCTGGTGAGGGCCCTTTTCCTAGTTCATAGATGGTATCTTTTCACTGTGACCTCACATGGTGGAAGGAGCAAGGCAGGTCTCTGACCCTCTTTTATAAGGGCACTAGTCCCATTCATGAGGGCTTTGCCCTCATCACCTAATTACCTCCTAGCATTAGCAATGGGAGATTAGGATTTCAACATACGAATTTTGGGAGGACATGAACATTCAGAAAATGGCACAGGACAAAGTTCCATGGTCCAAATCAAAAGTACCCTCTTGGCTACAGGAGTTGTGGACAGAGCCACCTTCCAAGGAAGGAATATGATGAGGCAAGCCCTGTGATGGAGGACACTACTCATGCAGAAGGACACTCCTCACGTAAATGGACGCCTCTCATGCAGATGGACACCTCTCATACAGTTGGACTCTTTCACGCAGATGGACACCTCTCTTGCAGGTGACACTTCTCTTGCAGAAGTACGTTCCTCTTACAGATGATCATCTCTCCCAGAGATGAACACTTCTCATGCACACTTCCAGCCCTCAGCCCTCAATCCTCCCGACCTTTGAAGCTTGCTCTGTTATCTAACACTGCTCCTCACTCAATCTGTGAGAGAAATCCAAACCCCATTTAAAAGACTGTGCATTAAAAGACTAGGCGCAGCGGCTCATGCCTTTAATTCCAGCACTTTGAGAGGCTGAGGTGAGAGGATTGCCTGAGCCCAGAGGTTCGAGACCATCCTGGGCAACACGCTGAGACTTCGTCTCTACATAAATCAAAAATGGTGGCACGTGCCTGTAGTTTCAGCTACTTGGAAGGCTGACGTGGAAAGGATCACCGGAGCCCAGCAGGTTGAGGCTGAGGTGGCCGTGAGTGTGCCATTGCTCTCCAGCTTAGGCGACAGAGTGAGACTCTGATTAAAAAAAGAAAAGAAAAGAAATAAAAGATGGTATATTTTTACCCCGGGCATTGATTATGTTCCTCCTCCCTCTTCTGCTCATTCATAGTTGGAACGAGAAAAGAGTCCTGAAAAATCACACACTCCAATTGGGCACCTGGCGGGTGAGAAACTGTGATCCACAGAGGTGAAGTGGCTTGTCCAAGTTAACACAGTGAATTAATGCAGAGGCAAAATTCAAATATTGGCTTCCTGATTTTTCTATTAGTGGTTTTTCCACACTAACCAGTACTTGGGCCCAGTAGGCATGTCCCCCTCCCACTCCTTTTGGGGTCTGATGGGGCAGTTAAACTGGTGCTGCAGTCCAAGGGGCAGGCAGGGCCAAGGGGCAGGTGGTAGCTATGACCAGACCAGGTTGTGGGTAGCAGAGGTCCCACCCACCAGATCAGGCTTCAGGGCTTGGTGGGTGAGTGCCTGGGCCCCTGGGTCCAAGTTTGGCTAGGAGGTGAGAGGTGCAGAGACAAGGGACTGGCTGATTTAGAGCCAGAACCAATAGACCTGTATTAGTTTCCTGTGGCTGCTGTTACAAATTACCACAAACTGGGTGACTTAAAACAACAGAAATGTCTCCTCTTCTGGATCTGGAGGCCAGAAGTCTGAAAGCAAGGCATCAGCAGGGCTTCACTTCCTCCCAAGACTCTGGAATCCACTCCTTGCCTCTTTCAGCATCCAGTGACTGTAGGTGCCTCCTGGCTTGTGGTCACATCACTCCAGTCTCAGACTATGCCTTCACATCTCCTCCTCTTTGCATGCATATCTTTTCCTCTCTATCTGCTCCTCACTTCTCTCTTATAAGGGCACTTGTGATGTCACTTAGGGCCTACTTGGACAATTCAGGATAAGCTCCTCCTCTAATGATCCTCTACTTATTTGTGTAGTCTGCAATCAGAGAAAAAAGAAAAACCAAACAGAAAGTTTCTTAACTTAATCACATCTTTTGCCATATAAGAACACTCACAGGTTTCAAGGATAGATATGGGAATCTTTTGAGGTACCATTTTTGGCCTACCACAGACCCCACCCACCACCCTTCTTACAATGACCTCTGGTTGAGCCGGGTTCGGTGGCTCAGCCTGTAATCCTGCGCTTTGGGAGGCTGAGGTGAGTGGATTGCCTGAGCCCGCGGGATCGTGACCCGCCTGGGCAACTTGGCGAGACCTCATCTCCACAACAAATCAAAAATTAGCCAGGCATGGTAGTGCGCACCTGTAGTTCCAGCTACTTGGAAGGCTGAGGCGGAAGGATCGTCGGAGCCCAGCAGGTCGAGGCTGTGGTGGCCTGGAGCGGCCACTGCACTCCAGTCTGGGCGACAGAGTGAGACTCCATCTCAAAAAAAAAAAAAAAAAAAAATGACCTCTGGTCAGGTGCGGTGGCTCAAGCCTGTCATTCCAGCACTTTGGGAGGTCGAGGTGAGAGGATTGCTCTCATGGGTTCGAGACCAGCCTGAGCAACAAGGCGAGACCTCGTCTCTACAATAAATCAAAAAGTTAGCCAGGCGTGGTGGCACATGACTGTGGTTCCAGCTACTTGGAAGGTTGATGTGGAAGGATCACCTGAATTCCACAGGTTGAACCGTGAGCATGCCACTGCACTCCAGCCTGGGCTACAGAGTGAGACTTCAACTCAAAAAACAAAACAAACAAAAAAACCAACAACAATGGCCTCTGGACTCTGGGGAAGGGGCAGCCAGGATTTTTTCCTTATTCCATTCTGGGAGTAGAGGGGAAACTGGAGGTAGGAGAGAGAGTGAGCAAGAAAGAGAAAGAGAGACAGAGAAAAGAAAATTGCCACTCTGGGTTCAGACACGTTTGCTTATGTTCTTATTGAGTTGTCTCTCAACCAGATTATCAGGTAGTAATTAGTAGACCTATATTACAGATGCAGAAACTGAGGCTCATAGATGAAGTAACTCAGCTAATGTGTCAGAATCATGATGCAAAGTCAGATTGGTCCGGCTTTGAAGTTCATATGGATTCCACTGTCCTGGACTCCACTGAGAACCCGCAGTGAAGCTTCCAGTTCTGCCCTGCACACACTGTTATCACTGCCTTCAACTCCTACCATAAGTGCACACTCAGTGTTCACAGACTCTTTATAGCAGCACCCTGTCTTTGGGCTACAAGAACAGCAGATGCACTTAACAGCTCTCAAGTCTCTTGGGGAAAGCAGTCACTGGAGGGAGGAAGACCAAGTGCTGGAGCCGTGCAGGGAGGAGAGGGAGTGGGGAGGCCCTTCTTCCCTGGGAATTAGGAGACTTCAACTGAGGCCCAAGCAGGACAACTTTATGAGTGATCTCTGGCAGTCTGTTTCACATTCTGGGGCTCAGTTTCCTCAGCTGTCAAATGGAGGGAATTCAGTTAATCTTTAAGGTAATGTTCAAGTTTGGAACCTCTGTGATTTAAAATATCTTCATAAAGGCACAAGTCCTTATATTCTTTTTTTTTTTTTCACCCCCCCTCCCCCCCCTTATATTCTCATGGTTCTCTCTGGTTGACAAAATGTTTTCACTCATCACTTACCATTTCAGCAACACTGACTTCCACTGCCACGTGTTGGGCAACGCTGGGTAATAGTGGCACAGAGAGACAGAGACCCGTTTGTGCTCTTGGGGAATTGCTAGTGCAGGTATAAATGCAGGTGCAAAGGGAGGGGTAGGTAAAAGTATGGACAGGGTGAAGAACCCTGGGTGCTGAGGAGGGAGCTGATGGGGAGGGGAGCATTGCAAGTGACCCCGATACTGCAAAGTGAAAAGGCATCTTTGTCTCCATTTTTTTTTTTTTTTTTTTGAGTTGGAGTCTCACTCTGTCGCCCAGACTAGAGTGCAGTGGCTGCTTCCGGCCACCGCAGCCTCGACCTGCTGGGCTCCGGCGAGCCTTCCGCCTCAGCCTTCCAAGTAGCCGGAATTACAGGCATGCACTACCATGTCCGGCTGATTTTTTGATTTATTGTAGAGATGAGGTCTTGCTGCCCAGGTGGGTCTCGAACCCGCGGGCTCAGGCAATCCACTCACCTCAGCCTCCCAAAGGCGCGGATTACAGGCTGAGCCACCGAGTCCGACTTGTCTCCATTTTACAGACAAGGAAACTAAGGCCCAGAGAGAGAAATAACTGATCAAGGGCACACAAACTGGAAGTAGCCAGGCCTGACTTCATTCCAGGTATTTGTCTACTGGCACAGTTTGTCTACACTGCAGGGTTCATTGAGACAGAAGTCATGGGAAGGAATCTGAGCCAGACACTGAAGACATCTGTGCAGAGTTTGGTTTGGTGGGATGGTGGACACATCAACATGCTACTCTGGATTTTCAGCAAGCACAGTCTGGCCTTGGGTTGGGGCTGAATCAGAACTTCCCCCAGACCCTGGGGAGCAGCAGCTTGACCACACCAGGATCAAAGCAATGACAATCTCTAAGAAGCCCCAGCCTGGGCATGCCCAGAATTTTCTATTCAAATGAATTTGTGGCCTCAGACATTCCTTCATTCTTATTCACTACTCATCTGTTCTTTCTCAGCACTGTGTCTGTACAGGGAACCTTCCCTCCTTCTCTAAACAGTGATCTTGAGCCCTGAGCACCTGGGGCTGCAGCTCCTGTCTGCATCTGTGTTCGTGCCTGTTGCTTAGTGGCCTGGACACTCCCAGGGCAGGGCCTGGTCTCACTCCTCTCTAGCTGGCATGGAAGAGACTGCACCAGACTTTTTGGCACCTCAAGCCTCTTTCAGCTGCTCTCAGGGCTCCCCTTCCAGGAATGGGGACTTGAGGCCAGGCTGCAAGGGTAGGGGAGAGGATGTGGGCATCTGGGCCCCTCTCCCTGGGTCTGCAGCTCAGCTCCAAAGCAGTTCAGAAGGGCCATCAGCTAGCCCCGCACTCCACTGTACTAATGAGGCAGCCACTGACCCATTCCCCCCACAGCTAGGGTTGGGGGCCCAGCCTCTTAGCTCCCTGCTCTCTTTTGGCCCACAAACCTATCCTGGGTGGTCCTCCCATTTGGTGGGGGATGGGAAGTTCTTCTGCTATGGGCTGGACTGTGGGGGGGTGTTCGGAAAAGGAGGGAAGGGCAGCTGCTCCCAGTGGAGAGGACATTTCCCTCCCAGAGTGCCTTTGTTCTCCAGGAGTCTGGCCCAGTTCTCCTCGGCCATCTGCCCCTGGATTGCCCTGCACAGAGGACAAAGGGCTCAGGCGAAAGCGCGCGGGGGGGGGGGGGGGGGGGAGCGGGTTGGGGAAGAGAGAGGATCCCACAGGATCATTCTAGGGTTCATTCTCCAGCACTCCTTGAGTGTTAAGATCTCTTGGGGAGCAAAAGCTGACCCGTGCAGGTGTGTGTGGGATCAGGTGTAGACACAGTCTTTGGAACTACACATGCGTGCAGACGCATGGGTTCATGCCCGTGTGTGTAAGGGGGGGATGCCAGCCCCATAAAGACCCTGTGGGCCCGGGAATATGCAATGGTGGTAGCCACAGATGGCTAACCTCCGTCAGGCCACCCCTGCCCCCTTCCTTTGATACGGACAAAACTGTTTCTTAATTTTGTGGAAAGAGCCACTTGGGGACTGTCCATCTAGGTTGACTCCTCTCACCTCCTAGAGCCCAGATTTATGCACCTGAATGTCCATGTAGATCGAATTCCAATTCTGCTCAGAGGCCTAGGGCAGAGTCACTCTTGCCGACAGGACAAGAGTGAGTACAGGGGAGCGCTTCCCCTCCCTTCCACCTTCCCCCAAAACTGGGCCGTGTATTTCACTACTCTCTGCGCGAGCCGGGGTCAGCCCTTTTCTGTGTCTGGGCTTCGCCATCCCGAATTAAAACGGACTGTGCCGCCTTCCTCGGGCCGCGGGGGCAGCTGGGGAGGCCGCGGCGAACACCCGCCCCCAGCCCTCTTCCCCCTCGAGCCTGGGCCCCCCCACTCAGCAGGTAGCTGCAGGCCCCGCCCACCGCCCGGCACACTGGGCGCTTTGTTACCTGCAGCGGCGCGGCAGCCTACGCGCGCTACGTGCGGCCAGCCCGAGGGGGGCGGGGCGGGGGGCACCGGGCTCCCTCTCTCTCCTTCCCTCCCGTCTCCTCCGTCCGCCCCCGCCTCACATTCCCAGGCCAGGGGCCGCAGCTGCTTGCCGCCAGGTTTTCTCGGAACCGGTCTCTGGCGCGCCTCCACCGCGTTGACTTTTGGGGTCGAGGCCCTAGGGCTCCTCGCCCGCTTTGTCTTGCCTCTTCCCCTGCCCGGCCACCCTCAAAGGAAGCCGACTCCACTTTCTCTTCTGAGTTCGGGTGACTCCTCTGCTGGCAATGCCCGCTTTCCCCACTCTCTGTCGCACCCTGAGGCCCAGCTCAAGGGTGCTTCTGGGAAGTCTTCTCTGACTCCCAGTGTTAGTCACTGTCTGCGGGGCGCCCTCTTGGCCCCGGTCACTTTTTTCGAGGCTTATCTCTCCTCCAGGGCCAGGGTGGGCCAGCACACTGCCTGGCAGCACACTGCCTGGCTGCCATATAGATGTCTTCGGTGGGTGATTGAATGAGTGAAGTTGGAGACCGGCAGGAATGAAAACCGAAGTGTCCGAGGCCAGTGTGGAGTCCACGCTTTCAGGACTCCTTGTCTTTGGTCTGCAAAGGCCTTTATTTACATGACTGTAACCCAGGACCTCTTGCCTTCTAGCCTTTGCTCAAGCTGTTCCTTCTGCCTGATACGCTCTCCCGTCCCAGGTGCAAACCTGACCTTCCCAAGGCCCATCTCTTGCGGAGAGGCCAGGCCCCGTCCCTGGCGTTTTGTGGTGATCTGTGCACCTGACTTTTGGTGCCAGATGGAATGCTGTGTTTCCCCCTCATTGCAACACTGCAAGGTAGTGAGGTGACACATTCCACATGGGGCTAGCCTGGGATTTGAGCTCTGTGCTAGATCGATGTCAAATTTACCAAGACATCAAAGACATGTTCTTCCACTCTGCACTGTTGCCGTCCCCTAAGGGCAACCGTTTCTCGGAACCTATCCCCTCTCCCTGTTTCCCCCCCACTTTCAGGCCAGAGCAGGGTGGAGCTGGGATTCCTGCTCTAGGGCTAGGTCGGTCTGTGTCCCCCGTGGCTTCTGGCCTCCTAGAAGAATTTTGAGGGAGAATGTGCAGGGTGTGGTTAGAGGTGAGGCCGGAATGTGGGGCTGCCGGAGGGAAAGCGGTCAGAGGTGGAGAAGGCCTCGGAAGGTGGGTTTCCCAGGGCCTTGGGAAGCTGGGGCCAGTTTGAATGACAATGGTTCCCTGGAGAGCAAAGGAAAGCTCTAGAGGATGGGAATGTGGGAGAAGGAGGGTCAGAAGGTGGGGAGGAAGCTGCCCGTGGGCTCCCATCTGCAGCGGCCCTTTCAAGTCCAACTAAACCCTTAACAATAAGAGGAACTGACCAGTGGACACAACGTAGAGGATGATTAACGTAGTTCACTGAAGAAATACAAAAACCTGTGAAAACGATAGAAATCCCAGAGCACAAAGGAAGAGGAGAGTCTGGTTTTTCCTATCTATAGAATTGGTCAAGATAATACAAGTGAAAACACCAGATGTTAGTAAGTTGTGGGAAAGTGTGTTTTTTTAAAAACTGCTGAGGAGGTAAATTGTACCATTTTTCTGCAGGACCATTTCACAATATGTACAAAAGTTTTAAAAACAGTTATACTTTGACTTAGCACTTCTGTTTCTAGGTTGCATCCTAAAATCAAAGATTATTTATACCAGTTTTATCAATAACTTGGAAAAACTGGAAATTCTCTAAATGTTCAATGACAGAATTGGGTCATCAGAGTAAGCCACATTCACAGTAGGAGGCCATTCAGAAATTGCACTCTTGAAGAATATTAAAGATGGGGGAAACGCTGATGATAAACTGGTAAGTGAAAAGAGTAAATTATAAAACAGCATGACTGTGATTTTATATGATGTTTATCTAAATATCTACATAAATAATGTCTACCAACTGGGTGCTGCCCTGGGAGCAAATCCCAATCTCTCATGTAAGCATCACAGCAGCCTTGTGAGGGGGACTCTAGTAACAGCATGGGGAAAAAAAACAAACTGCAAGGAATTTCACCAAAATGTTAACAGGGAAGTGAGAGCGCACATGTTTTTACCTTTCTACCTTAGGAAGTTTTCCATGAACCCCACAACCTGGGCTCTCCCCACGCCTATCCTGGGCTCCCACAATCTCCTCTGCTACCCCCTGTTTTTGCACTTATAACACCCTACCTTCCATGTCTCTCTAGGACTGCAGAAGTCTCCAGTAGGAAGAGATCTCTACATGCCTGTTAAAGTAGCAAATAAGGGCTGGGCATGGTGACTCACGCCTATAATCCCAGCACTTTGAGAGACCAAGGTGAGAGGACTGCCTGAGCCCAGAGGTTCGAGACCAGCCTGGGCAACTTGGTGAGACCTCATCTCTACAATAAATAAAAAAATTAGACTGGCATGGTAGCGCATGCCTGTAGTCCCAGCTACTTGGAAGACTGAAGTGGAAGGGTCGCTTGAGTCCAGCAGGTCGAGGCTGCAGTGGTAGTGAGCATGCCACCCCACTCCAGCCTCAGCAACAGAGTGAGACTCTGACCCAAAAATTTAAAATAAATAAAATAGCAGATACGAATGAAAAATAGTAAAACCCAGTGCTGGGAGTGTTGGGCTCAGAACACAGTACCCCAAAGCTTTGTCATGCTGAGAACTTTGAATTAAAGGAGACTGGAAGGCCTCAGAAGCAAAATCTCTCTCTGTCCTCCTGTTTCCCTCTCTTCTTTCTCTCCGGAGCCTAGTCAGAGGAACCAGAATTTCTGACAGGTCATAAAAATGAGAATCTCTCTTGCCTTAAGCAAGCCATAAAAATCTAGAAAGGTTACTCTCACCCTTTTCTCCCTTGAAGACCCTCATTCCAGAGGGGTCTTGCCCCATACCTGAGAGGAAGGAATGCTGTTACAAAGTGACTAAGAAGAATCTGAACAGACAGGCTTTGCTGGGTTTCTTCACTGGGTCTCTTGCCATTAGATTCTTTGTTGAACCTAAGCATAAAAGCAGTTTCCCCTGGGTCTTTGGGGTTTTTTTTTTTTTTTTTTTTTTTTTTTGAGTTGGAGTCTCACTCTGTCACCCAGACTGGAGTGCAGTGGCCGCTCCCGGCCACCGCAGCCTCGACCTGCTGGGCTCCGGCGATCCTTCCACCTCAGCCTTCCGAGTAGCCGGAATTACAGGCATGAGCTACCACGCCCAGCTGATTTTTTGATTTATTGTAGAGATGAGGTCTCGCTGCCCAGGCGGGTCTCGAACCCGCGGGCTCAGGCAATCCACTCACCTCAGCCTCCCAAAGGCGCGGGATTACAGGCTGAGCCACCGAGACCGGCTGGGGTTTTATTTCTGAAGGCTCCTGTGTTGCACGAAACTTTGTTTTGTTTTGGTGGCTCAGCCTGTAATCCCGCGCCTTTGGGAGGCTGAGGTGAGTGGATTGCCTTAGCCCGCGGGTTCGAGACCCGCCTGGGCAGCGAGACCTCATCTCTACAATAAATCAAAAAATCAGCCGGGCGTGGTAGCGCATGCCTGTAATTCCGGCTACTCGGAAGGCTGAGGCGGAAGGATCGCTGGAGCCCAGCAGATGGAGGCTGCAGTGGCCGGGAGCGGCCATTGCACTCCAGTCTGGGCGACAGAGTGAGACTCCAACTCAAAAAGAAAAAAAAAAACTTTGATTAAATAAATTGTTGTGCTTTTCTTTTGTCAACCTGTTTTTGTTATAGGCGTGTTTGTTGTGACCCTTAAGATGGGTGAGGAAAGGATTACAGCTTTTCTTCCTTGTACACAGGGAACCACGCATACATGTAGTAGTAGTGATGTGAAGCAATATAATCTTCCTAGAGCACTGCTTAGCAATGCCTAACAAAAGCCACACACTTAAGTATAATCTTTGACCAAGTGAAACCAGTTCAGGGAATATATTCCAAGTAAATAATACGGGGGGGGGAGCTTATTTATATAAAGATATTTTGAGCCATCTATGTGTGACAAAGAAGACTGTAAATAATAATGGAGCAATGAATAAGTAAATGACAAACTATGACAGATTGGTATACACTGTCACAATTTAGCACAGTCCAGGAAGAATTAACTGAATCCAGAGCACGTGTCAGGTCGTAGACTTCACCCTGGGAACCCAGACAGGTCATTGTACCATCTAGCAGGTAGATAGGCAGGCAAACAATCACCTTGTAGTGTGAGCAGTGTCATGAGAGGAGTGGGGAAGAACACACGTGGGAGGTTAGCTCCATGGGAAGGAGGGTCAGGAGAGCTTCTTGCAGGAGCAGATGTCTGAGCTGGGTTTAGGCGGACAGTGGTGAGAAGGAGAAGGAACAACCTAGACAAAGGTGGGAAACATTTGGGAAATGGAAAATGGTAGACGTGTCTGGAGGGTGGAATGTATATGTGCGGGGTTGATAAGGCTGGAGAATATGGGCAGAGGCCAAATGATAAAGGGCCTTGAATGCCAGTTTCTGCCTTACCCAGCGGAGGTAGGGAAGCCAACAGAGATTTTTCAAGATGTGAGCAGGAGGATTATCTTTGTGATTTAGGCAGATCACTGTGTCACAGTTTGGAGGATGGACTGGAGAAGCCAGATGGCAGGGAGACTTGGTGGGAGCCTGTTTCAGGGTCCAGGAAAGACATGGTAATAAGGCCTGGGGATGGAGAGAAGGAGGTGGGCTCATGAGACAATTATCAGACAGAAGGGACGCGCAGCTCTTGGTGAGTGACAGGATGCTAAGGGAGAGGTAGAGGTAGGTTTGTGGATGGTGGTGCCAACTACTGAGGGGAACGTGAGAGGAGGAGCCAATTTGGGGGGGAAACAAGTTGAATCCAGTTTTGGATGTGTTGGGTTCAAAGTGCCCATAGGACATCCAGATGGACAGGGTGGCAAGCAGCTATGTATAGGAACCTGAAGCTCAGGAGAGAGGACTAGGCTGAAGATTAGGTTTGGAAGCTAAGACTGGAGGTATGAAGTGGAGCTTGGGTCTTGTGGAGGTCAACCTGAGAGAGAGTTTACTAGTGAAGAAATCCCTGGACAGCACCTACTGTAAAGGTGCGGGGAGCAACAGGCACTCTGGGAGGGGTCTCGAGGAAGAAGCAAGAGATAGACAACCAGGGAAGATGCAACTCACAGAAGCCCAGGGAGGGCAGTGAAAAAGGGAACAAGAGCAACAGAGTAAAAAAAGTGCTCATTTCAGAGTGAAGGTCTCTATGACTGTCTGTTCCTGTTGCCAGACAGAAGACCCCTAGGAACTCCCTGCCTCCTCAGCTGGGGCTCTGAGAAACACCTAACTACCTGTGTGTCCCAAGGCCTTCTTGAGTCTCAGTTTCTTCCTTGGTCCAGGGAACATGATAATTTGCCTGCCCTCTAGCAGTATTCAGCAGTTCAGATGAGAAACTGATGAAAGGGGTTTATAAACCGGGCTCGGTGGCTCAGCCTGTAATCCTGCGCCTTTGGGAGGCTGAGGTGAGTGGATTGCCTGAACCCGCGGGTTCGAGACCCGCGTGGGCAGCGAGACCTCATCTATGACTACAATAAATCAAAAAATCAGCCGGGCGTGGTAGCGCGTGCCTGTAATTCCGGCTACTCGGAAGGCTGAGGCGGAAGGATCGCCGGAGCCCAGCAGGTCGAGGCTGCGGTGGCCGGGAGTGGCCACTGCACTCCAGTCTGGGCGACAGAGTGAGACTCCAACTCAAAAAAAAAAAAAAAAGTGGTTTATAAACTTCTCAGTGAATGATCTCTGACTCAGCCCTTAGAAGTCTTAGGCTCTTCCACCAGAGGCTTGGTTGACTGTGTTTTCTCTTGTCTTTGGTGGCTCCTTGACTCACACATCTCTCCTTGGGCCATATCTCTGTTCTGACCTGCTTGGTGGTGGCCCACTGTTGGTTGTGGCTGGCTCATCCTGGGGTTTACTGAGTCATCTGTTCAGCCCTGATTTATTGATGGTGACTGTCCTGGAGCCAGCTCCTCACTGCGTTGTCTCTCCATCTTCTGTAGCTGTAAGATCTTCCTCCATCTCTGCCATCTTCCCACTCCTCCCCATGAGATTCAAGTGTCTACCATATTTTAAAATAGGAACAAAACTTATCTTCTGCTCCTAGTGCTCCTCCAGCTCCCTCTCCATCTGCATTCCTTCTTTTTTTTTTTTGAGTTGGAATCTCACTCTGTCACCCAGAATGGAGCACAGTGGCCGCTCCCGATCCCCGCAGCCTCTACCTGCTGTGCTCCGGCGATCCTTCCGCCTCAGCCTTCCAAGTAGCCGGAACTACAGGCACGTGCTACCACGCCCGTCTAATTTTTTGATTTATTGTAGAGATGAGGTCTCGCCAAGTTGCCCAGGTGGGTCTCGAACCTGTGGACTCAGGCAATCCACTCACCTCAGCCTCCCAAAGTGCTGGGATTACAGGCTGAGCCACCAAGCCCGGTTTGCATTCCTTCTTAAACACGTATCTAAAATAATCATCAACATTTCTTTGTCTCCCCTTTGTTAATCCTCTGCAATCTGGCTCCCACTCCCACCATTCCATTGAAACTCTGTAATGAAAAATTGTAGTGGGTTGAATAGTGGCCCTCAAAACGACATGCCTAAATCCTATTCCCAGCCAGGGGCAGTGACTCATGCCTGTAATCCCAGCACTTTGGGAGGTGGAAGCGAGAGGATTCAAGGAACCATGGGTTCAAGACCAGCTTGGGCAACTTGATGAGACCTTGTCTCTGCAATAAATCAAAAAATTAGCCAGGTGTGGTGGCGTGTGCCTGTGTTTCCAGCTACTTGGAAGGCTGAGGTAGAAGGATCACCTGAACCTGGCAGGTTGAGGCTGCAGTGGCTATGAGCTTGCCACTGCACTCCAGGCTACGTGACAGAGTAAAACTCCAACTCAAATAAAATGAAATAAAGTAGCCGGGCTCGGTGGCTCAGCCTGTAATCCCGCGCCTTTGGGAGGCTGAGGTGAGTGAATTGTGTGAGCCCGCGGGTTCGAGACCTGCCTGGGCAGCGAGACCTCATCTCTACAATAAATCAAAAAAAAAAAATCAGCTGGGCGTGGTGGTGCATGCCTGTAATTCTGGCTACTTGGAAGGCTGAGGCGGAAGGATCGCCAGAGCCCAGCAGGCCGAGGCTGCGGTGGCCGGGAGCGGCCACTGCACTCCAGTCTGGGCGACAGAGTGAGACTCCAACTCAAAAAAAAAAAAAAAAAATGAAATAAAGTAAAATAGTCCCATTCCCCGGAGATTGTAAATGTGACCTTATTTGGAAAAAAAGGTCTTTGCAGATGTAATTAAGAATCTCAAGATGAGATCATCCTGGATTTAGGGTGGGCCCTAAACACAATGACAGATGTCCTTACAAGAGCAAGTCAGAGGGAGACCGGAGATAGAGACACAGGGGGCAACAGTCATATGGATCCAGAGGCAGAGATTGGAGGTATACATCTACAAACCAAGGAACACCAGGGATAGCCGGCAGTTACCAGAAGCTAGGAGACAGGCATGAGTCAAGACTCCCTCAGAGCTCCAGAAGGAGCCAACTCTGCTGACACCTTGATTTCAGACTTCTGGACTCCAAAACTGTGAGGCAATACATTTCTGTTGTCTTAAGCCATGTGATTTGTAGTAATTTGTTATGGCAGTTCTAGAAAATAATATAGTAATAATAAAAACAGCTGACATTTATGAAGTGCCTACTCTGTACCAGGCATGATGATTCTAAGTGTCTTTCATGTGTTATTTAACTCCCCCCCATTGACCCAACGAAGCAGACATGCAGTAATATTATAGAAGCAATATTACATCACAACATTACATATTACTAGTTACTGAGGGTTTGCTGTGTCTTTGGCATTTAAAAATTGAACCCTCCACCTGAAGGTAAAATAATAACATTTTATTATTTTTCTCTTTTACAGATGAGGAAGTAGCCCCAGGCCATAAACTTGCATGACCCAAGGTCATGTAGTGAAAATGTAGTGAAGCCAGGATTTCAACTCTGGAATTCCGGTCATACTCCTAACCCCTTACACTTCTTCTAAGGCCACTGGTGAAAAAGGAGCCAATGAAACTGATGAGTGAACTGATCAAGACTTGGGTTTTGTACATTTGGAAGAAAGAGGTCAAGGGACTGGTGAATTTAGGAAAAAGATTCACCAGTATGGGGTTGGTAGGGTAGATCTGGCTTGGAGGGGCTGAGAAATAAGGAGGAGAATTGAGAACCTTGATGATGTCGTAAAGCAGATGCCCCAGAAACAAGAGAGATAGAGGTGTCTGTGGTCACCCAGAGGACACTGGAGTCTAAGATCTCAGAGCTGGAATAGTTCTGGGTAATGATAAGTTCTAGTTGTGACCAAGAGAGTAATTAGTTGAACAAAAGTGAAAGGAGGTTTGTCAATAGACTCCACTATGTCAAGAAGTCTGGAGGACAAAAGTCATGCCAAAGGCAGTGATAAAAACTGCTGTGAAGCCGGGCTTGGTGGCTTGGGAGGCTGAGGTGAGTGAATTGCCTAAGTCTGCGGGTCGAGACCCGCCTGGGCAACTTGGGGAGACGTCATCTCTACAATAAATCAAAAAACAGCCGGGCGTGGTAGTGCGCGCCTGTAGTTCCAGCTACTTGGAAGGCTGAGGTGGAAGGATCGCCGGAGCCCAGCAGGTCAGCGGCCACTGCACTCCAGTCTGGGTGACAGAGTGAGACTTCAACTAAAAAAAAAGAAAAGATAGAAGACAGGTGCGAAATTAGGAATACATTCTAGGTTAAGTACAAACAAGGACAAAGTCAGGGAAAGGTGAAAGCATGGGGCATATAGTTTGAAGTTGGTTGTAGTTAAGGGTGTATGAATGGGTGTGATGGGAATTGTGCTTGAGCTTGGAAAGTGTCTTAATTGGGGACCTCACAGAGCAGATGCTGAATTAAGGATCTAGGTGCAAGAACTTTATTTTTTTTTAATTTTTAATTTTAAAGATGTGGTGTACAATTCAAGGTTAGATATACAAATATTCATTATGCAGGTACCCTTGTTGATGAGGTGTGCTCCCCACCACCCCCCGGCAATTTCCCACTACTGAAAATTCTGTTTCTCTGGTGCAAATACTTTATTTGAGAGGATGTTCAAGGAAACACAGTGAAGGAATAAGAAAGAGAGAAAGAGAAGGGAGAACGCCAATAAGATGAGCAAGTTACCTCTTGGGCCACTGGGGCTCAGCCCCACTGGGGACCTTCTGAGAGACTGTGTAGAACACACATTAGAATTGTTGCACAGATGGGGCAAGAAGTTGGAGTATTTGTGTGCCAATTTTGGTAGATTCCACATGGTTGAGGATTGCTCCCAAAGACGTCAACTCCTTGGCTATTCAACCCTGCCCAGGTGGGTGAGACAACTCCTGCCACTAGATAAAACCTTGGTCAGAGAGGTGTAGGCAATCAATGTAGGAATTTACCATTGTATACAGAAACTCTTCACCAAGTCTGTAGGTGACTTTCAGACTGAGCTTAAGGGTATGAATGGATTATCAATAGTGCCTGTTATAGAAAGGAAAGCTGGAAGGGTTCATGGGAGATCTGCAGCCTTTGCTAGAGATTTGTTGTTTATTTGTTGGACAATGGAAAGTTCCCACCAGCTCCAGAATGTGCCGTGGGGAGAGGTGGTGAGATGGGACGAAGTGTGGACACAGGGTGGAGGCTGTGTAAGGGTAGAGAGAGTGGGAAGATGGACGGGGGGGATGGCCTGATGAAAGACCATTGCAAAATTTGAATCGGTGGGATTTGGTAACTGATTGGATCTGGTTGGGGGAGTGGGATGAGCAGGGGAAGGAAAGAGAATATCAGGAGGATGGTACATCTTCGGCATTATTAACGTCTCCAGAACATGTCTTGTTTAGGAAGCATCAGAAGTGAAGCTAACAATGAACACTATATTCTGAACAGACTGGGAAATCTTTTCTGAGTGTTAGTCATCTGGATTTCCCCTGCCTTGGTCCGCCTTAAAAATAATAAAGTCCATTTTTAAAGCACCTACTATGTGCAGTATACTTTATCTATATATCACTACTCTCTCACAGTCATACTGGCTGAAAGATATATTATTATTTCATATTTTATAAGGGCTGAACCATGAGCAAAGTGTTACCAATTGCAGTGGAGATCAGATGTTTTTTGACAAAGCCCTTTCTCTGAGCTTCATCTATGTGCATATGTCACATGGCCTCAGGGAAATCAGTAAAATACCAGCAACAGGCCTGGGTAAATGTCAGCACCCTAGGCTTTTAAATCATGTCTATGCATGACTGTGCTGAATCCTTGAGAGAACCTTCAGAGTCAGAGACAAATAGCACCGTATTTGACAGAAGAGAAGACTGAGGCCAGAGTCATAACGTGATCTATCCAAAGTCCCATAGCTGATTCTTGCCTGTTGCCCTTAAATTGGTCCTCTGACCCTACCCTCCTGGATGCACATGTCTTCAAGAGGACCAAAAAGGAGGAGGGGAGCTGATGGAGTTGGAACAAGGATGGCGACTGAAAGGAGAAGGAGGGGATGCTGAGAGCTTTGACCATGGTCTCCGGCTGACATGGCCTCTCTCTTACTGCAGTCCCATGACCCTTGATTAGTCCTGCTCTGCTGACTTTAATGATTGTTTTCCTTGGTTATTGCAGGACTTAGGTTCCTTTCTTTTTTTTCTTTCTTTTTCTTTTTTTTTTTTGAGTTGGAGTCTCACTCTGTCGCCCAGACTGGAGTGCAGTGGCCGCTCCCGGCCACTGCAGCCTTGACCTGCTGGGCTCCGGAGATCCTTCTGCCTCAGCCTTCCGAGTAGCTGGAACTACAGACACGCGCTATCACGCCCGGCTAATTTTTTGATTTATTGTAGAGATGAGGTCTCACCAAGTTGCCCAGGCGGGTCTCGAACCCGTGGGCTCAGGCAATCCACTCACCTCAGCCTCCCAACGCACGGGATTACAGGCTGAGCCACTGAGCCTGGCTTTTTCTTTCTTTTTTTGAGTTGGAGTCTCACTCTGTCGCCCAGACTGGAGTGCAGTGGCTGCTCCCGGCCACTGCAGCCTCAACCTGCTGGGCTCCGGCGATCCTTCAGCCTCAGCCTTCCAAGTAGCTGGAACTACAGGCGCGCACTACCATGCCCAGCTAGGTTTTTTAAAAAATTTTTTTAATTGTAGAGATGAGGTCTCACTAAGTTGATTGGGCAGGTATCAAATCCGCGGACTAAGGCAATCCACTCACCTTGGCCACCCAAAGTGCCGGGATTACAGGCTGAGCCACCCAACCCAGCCAGGACTTAGGATTCTTTGATCCATATCCCCATAGACTGGAAACTTCTTGAAGGATGGAGATTATATCTGATTTTTCTCCATGTCCCCAGTATATAGCATGTAATATATATAGCATATAATATATACTCAACATCACTTAGTGATGAGAATAATGATGATAGCTTCCACTGAGTATTTAATCTATGTCAGACACTGTGGTGAGCTCTTTTCATATATTGCTTCATCTTGTCATAGGCATATTAAAACATTTTTGGTTGCAAATGACAACATTAAACTCAAACTTACTCAAGAAGAGAACAGATGTAGAGTACCTAATTGAAAGCTTCATGGTCATCCCAGTTTTAGGCTCATCTGGATCCAGGCACTCAAACACTGTTGCCAGGAATCTTTCTCTCCAACTTTCGGCTTGTCTTTCTCCTATGTCAGCATCATTATTAGAAAGATGCTCTTTGTGTTCAGCAACCCCAGCAGAAAAAGAGCATCTCTTCCCAAACACATCCAGCAAGGGACCCAAGATAGACTTTCAGTGGGTCAGCCTGAGAATATACATCCCGGGACCAGTCATTTAGTCAGGGCAATCAAACTTGCCAACTGGCCATGCTCAGGGTATATTCCCATCCTGAAGCCTAGGGTGGGTCAGCCCACCCAAACTTCAAGGAAATTCAGTTGCTATCTTTGTCTAGACACTGGGCAGAAAGAAACAATAGATGTCTTCTGTGATAGGGATCCCTATTTTTCAGCTATAGAAACAGGCTCGGCAAAAAGAAGTGCCTTGGCAAATGTCACAGCTAGCAGGTGGTATGGCAGGATTTAATCCAGGTGTCTTTTTCCACAGCCTGTGTTGGGGTCTTTCTCATTTCAGGGTCTCCTCACTCATCCCCCAGGGGATTAGCCCATAGTGAGTCTTCTATTTCAGCGCTACTCAAAGTGTGGTCCACGGATTACATGAATCTGCAAATTTTTCGCTACTAGTTCACAGTAAGTGTCTAAATTCTAAGTAAGCATTTAGAAACTGTTTATAGCTATTTGGCATTATCTGGATATTCCCAGTGCTATGATATGAAAAGATGGATCTGAGATGGATTATAAATAATTGGAGAAACATTGCCCTAGTCGGTTACGTCTAGAAGGAAAAGCATGAGCTGTAGGCCTGCAAAGGAAACTCTGGTGGCTCCACTGACTCCTCCACAGTGAGGCCCAGGTGGGCAGAGCGTTCATCCCACCAGTCAGATGGTGGTTCTGATGACAGGAATTTGCTAGGAACCTCACCCTTAGCATGGGCCACTGCAGCTGATGTGCCTCTCCCACCTATAAGAAAGGCAGGCAGGGAGACTCAGGCCCAAGCAGCTCCAGTGCCCACGGGCTCTTGGTTCTAGTCCAGCTGGATACGGGATGATTCTACCCAGAGCCTGTAGACACCTGGCACCATCTACCAGGGCCCCACACCCCATACTTCCACACTGTGCCCTAGAGGGAAGATGATGGCTGACATAGGCCATGCTGGAAAGCCACCCCCAAACCAGACTGTTTATTTTTAAGCTGAGGTGAAAGGTCAGCTCAAGGAGCATGCTGTCACCTCCTGTCTTGTTACTGGGCTTCCTTGGCAACAGGGACATGGCATGGCTCCTAATCTTGCTTCTTCCTTGGTGGGATATTCCCTGATGCCAGGGTCATGGGTCAACAGAACAGTTGTGGGCATGAGCATTTCCTAAAGTCCAGATGACTCAGTGTGGCAAGTGTGACCCGGAGGAGAGGCCCAGCAACCAGTTCAGTCCTTTATTGAGGGGTTGATAATCCCTCCATGCTGATCTCATTTGCCTGTTCTATCGTGCCCGTTGCAGTGAAAAAGCCCTGATGCAGAGGGTTACAAGTCCAGTTCTGCAATTTTGCTGAGTAACTTTGGGCTGTTCAAACAACTTTCCTGTATTTCTTTTTTTTTTTTTTTTTTTTGAGTTGGAGTCTCACTCCGTTGCCCAGACTGGAGTGCAGTGGTCACTCCTGGCCACTGCAGCCTTGACCTGCTGGGCTCTGGTGATCCTTCCGCCTCAGCCTTCCACGTAGCTGGAACTACAGGTGTGTGCTACCACGTCTGGCTAATTTTTTGATTTTTATTGTAGAGGTGATGTCTCACCAAGTTCCCCAGGCGGGTCTCGAACCCGCGGGCTCAGGCAATCCATTCACCTCGGCCTCCCAAAGTGCTGGGATTACAGGCTGAGCCACCGAGCCCGGCCTTTTTAAATTTTTTTTTTTTGTGTGAGTTGGAGTCTCACTCTGTCGCCCATACTGGAGTGCAGTGGCCGCTCCCGGCCACCGCAGCCTCGACCTGCTGGGCTCCGGCGATCCTACCGCCTCAGCCTTCCAAGTAGCTGGAACTACAGGTGCGTGCTACTACGGCCAGCTAATTTTTGATTTTTTGTAGAGATGAGGTCTCGCCAAGTTGCCCAGGAGGGTCTTGAACCCGCAGGCTCAGGCAATCCACTCACCTCAGCCTCCCAAAAGCGCGGGATTACAGGCTGAGCCACCAAGCCCTGCTACTTTCCTGTATTTCAATGTCTGCATTTGCGAGAGGATGGGACATCCACCTCACAGGCTGATTTTGAGGGTGGACTGAGATGATGTTGTAAGACAGCTCATTTGCACAGGCCCTGAGAGCATGGGTTTGGGTAGGAGGATGTTCCTTCCCCTCTTTCAGGAAGCTAGGAAGCTGGTAAGAACTCTGGCTTGGTTCATGCCCAGGCTCAGTCTCTTCCAGCTGTGTGACTATGGGTAGGTTTCTTAGCTTCTCTGAGCCTTGATGATCTCATCTATAAAGGACACCTGGTAAAGTTGGTTGTGAGGAGTATTTACTCCAAATCTACAGAAGAGCATGGCACACCATAGAGGCTCACTACTATATGCTCACGAATTTAACACACATTTATTATTAATGCTAGAAACTAGGTTGACTCGGTTCAGACATTGAGGCTACTATGGTGTGTAAAGACAGGTCCCGTTCCTTCTCTAGGAGTTCAGTAAGGAAATGAATTGTAAGGGAAACAGACAAGCATACAGATGATCAAATTACAATTGTGGCACGTATACAAAGGTGAAGGACAAAGTGCTAAGTGAAGATGGGGACAAGATAATTTGACCAACTTAGGGAAATCAGGGAGGGCTTCTCTGAGGAAGTGATTATTGAACCAAGATCTGAAGCATGAATGGGAAGAGCATTCCAGATAAGGAACAACATGTCCCTAGCCCTGGGATGGGGGGCTCCCAGTTAGCTAAAGGGACTGAAAAGAGGCCGGAGAGTGAGAGGGCATGGGATAAGGGAGGTACTGGAGAAGAGAGGGCAGGCCAGACCTTGCAGGCCCTTGTAGGTCATGCTATGGATTTTAGCAATCATATTTTATTTTTTTTTATTTTATTTTTATTTTTTTTTGAGTTGGAGTCTCACTCTGTCGCCCAGACTGGAGTGCAGTGGCCGCTTCCGGCCACCACAACCTCGACCTGCTGGGCTCCGGCGATCCTTCCGCCTCAGCCTTCCAAGTAGCTGGAATTACAGGCATGAGCTACCACGCCCAGCTGATTTTTTGATTTATTGTAGAGATGAGGTCTCGCTGCCCAGGCGGGTCTCGAACCCGCTGGCTCAGGCAATCCACTCACCTCAGCCTCCCAAAGGCGCGGGATTACAGGCTGAGCCACCGAGCCCGACTAGCAATCATATTTTAAATGGAGGTGGGGATTACATGATCATACTTGCTTTTCAGATAGATCCTTCTGGTTGCAGCATGGAGGTGAGGTGTGGGCACCAACATGTTGTAGTTGGCTTTTAGGACAACATTGCTATGGTGCAGGAGAGTGATGAAGGAGTTTGGGGCTGAGGAGGTGATGGTGGAGATGGAGAGGAGAGGACGGTAGTAATGAGAGGTGAAATGGATGACACGATGTGCAGCATTGCCTAAGTATGTCAAGAACAATTCCTTGGCCGGTCCTATAATCCCAGCACTTTGGAAGGCCGAGGTGGAGGACCTAAGAGTTTGAGACCAGCCTGGGCAACATAGCAAGATGTCATCTCTGCAAGAAATAAAAAAAATTAGCCAGATGTGGTGGCATGTGCTTGTAGTCCCAGCTATTCAGAAGGCTGAGGTAGGGTTGCCTGAGCCCAGGAGATCAAGGCTGCGGTGACCTGTGATCATCCCACTGCATTCCAACCTGGGTGACAGGGTGAGACCCTGACTCACAAAAACAAAACAAAGCAAAACAAAAAAACAACTCCTGGCTTCTCGCTTGCACTAGTGCTTGAATGGCGGTGAGAGGAGCAGGTTTGGGGACAAGCCCATGAGTCTGGTTTTGGAGACTGAATTTGAGATGTTTCTGAGACATCTAAGAGGCAGTTACTGTTTCCTATCAGATTTAGTGAGATGCAGCCTGCTGGTACCTTTATCAAGAGTGTTTTTAGCAATGGAGCAAGAAAGAAGCTTGTAAAGGGGCACAAGGACACTTGTGGGGTGATGGAGATGTTCGTGACCTGAACTGTGGAGGAGGTTTTCCAGGTATATACACATGACAAATTCATCAAGAATATGTGTAGTTTATTGTAAGTCAGTTTTGCCTCCCTGGAGCTGTCAGAAAAGGTGAGTTGGAGGTAAGGACAAGGGAATAGAGTGCAGACAGCCCCTTGGAGGAGGTCGGCAGTGGAGGTGAAAATCAGACAGAGACCAGTTGCTGCGGGGTTGGGGAAGGGGGATAAGAGGTCGATGGAGTTGGCATTGTTTTTTCTGGTTTTTTTTTTTGAATTGGAGTCTCACTCTGTTGCCAGACTGGAGTGCAGTGGCCACTCCCGGCCACCGCAGCCTCGCCTGCTGGGCTCCGGTGATCCTTCCACCTCAGCCTTCCAAGTAGCTGGAATTACAGGCATGCGCTACCATGCCTGGCTGATTTTTCGATTTATTGTAGAGATGAGGTCTCGCTGCCCAGGCGGATCTCGAACCCGCGGGCTCAGGCAATCCACTCACCTCAGCCTCCCAAAGGCACGGGATTACAGGCTGAGCCACCGAGCCCAGCTTGTTTTTTGTTTTTTTTTTGAGTTGGGTCTCACTCTGTCACCCAGGCCACGGCAGCCTCAACCTCCTGGGCTCAGGCGATTCTTCCACCTCAGCAACTCAAGAAGCTGGGGTTAAATTTTTATTTTTATTTTTTTAAATGTAGAGATGAGGTTTGGTATGTTTCCCAGGCTGGTCTTGAGCTCCTGAGCTCCAACAGTCCATCCACCTTGGCCTCCCAAATTGCTGGGATTATAGGTGTGAGCCACCGTGCCTGGTGGCATTTGTTTTTCATTAAGAAGGTGATTTGACCATGTATAAATGCTAACAGGAGGGATCTATTGAGAGGTAGAAGTAGAAATCCAAGAGAAAGAAAGGATAATAAGAAATATAAGATTCCTGGGAAAAGGGGAAGGCTGTCTGGTTCTCAACTCCTCACCCTACTCAAGTTCAGCTGCCTGAGTCACACCCAACTCTCAGCAGCAGGGTGCTCTTGGTCTTCAGTATCCACAGAATCAGACACAGATGGGGGCTCTGTCAGATGAGCTAGTCCAGCTGCCCTGTTCATGCATGAAGCCGCTTTTGCGGACTACATGTTTGTGTCCCCCTTAAATTCATTTGAAGCCATTAACTCCTAATGTGATAGTATTTGGAAATGGAGTCTTTGGGCGCTAATTAGGGTTAGATGAGATAATAAGAGTGGGGACATCATGATGGGACTGGTGCCCTTATAAGGAGAAACACCAGAGAGTTTGCTCTCTCTAAGCTCACATACTAAGGAAGGCCAAGTGAGGACATAGCCAGAAGGTGGCTGTTTGCAAGCCTGGAAGAGAGCCCTTATCAGAAACAATTATTTGGCACCTTGATCTTGGACTTTCCAGTCTTCAAAACTGTGAGAGATAGAGCAACCCCTTTGGGTCCCCTCCCACTGTGGGAGCTTTTCTGTCCTCTCAATAAATCCTGCTTAAAAAAACCCCAAACTGTGAGAAGTAAGTTTCTGTTGTTTAAGTCAGCCAGGCTGTGGTATTGTGTTATGACAGTGCACACTAACTTAGTCCCTCTTCCATATTTCCTCAAAGGACTAGTACCTCCTTTCCCCCAATGATGGGGAGCTTGCAACTCCGCTGAGGCAGCTTGTCCATGTTGGAAGAGCTCTGCCTGTCAGTAAGTTCTTCCCGCTTTAGGACAGAAATCTACTCACTGAGGCTTCCACACAACAATCCCAGCCCTGTCTTCTGGATCTGCACAGAACAAGGTTGTTCTCTCTTCCCTGACGCCCCTTCAGGTGTTTCCAAGCAGAGCTTGTGACCACCCACTCATTTTAGGCTCCACGAAGACAAGAAACCATATCTATTTGGCTTATTTCCAGATTCCCAATACTTTGACAACTTGATACTTGAACAGTTGCCCCAAAGGTGAAGGCTTATTCCTATCTGTTGGTTGAATGAACAGAACTACTTTTCTCTCCAGGTTAAATAAAGAGACAAGTCGGGGGTGAGCTAGGACTTGCACCCAGCTCCTGTGGCTGAAATGCCTTCACTCTTCCACTGTAGGACCCACTGCCTCCCACTGTTAAGACTGGTATCTCAGGTATTCTCTTGTTTACTCTTCACCTGTGAGGTGGAGGTATGTGGTAGGTGTCATTTACCAATGAGACTGAGGTTCAAAGAAGTTGCTGCCTGCCCTAGGCCACACGGAATTCTTTTGATTATATTTCCAAGGATTTGGTTTTAAGCCTTTTCTCTATTCTCCATTCCCATCATATTTCTGTGCACGTTTTTCAGAAATAGAATCTTGGTCCTCTAAAAGAATGAAGTTTTGATTCTTATAGCTTGATAAATTGTCAAATATTCCTCCTACATTGTCCCTTTTCTGGAACTGCTCTGCCTTCTTTTTCTTTCCATGATTATACAGAATCCACACTGAAGGACAATGAGTGTTGTAAAAAACGAAGGAAAAGGAAAGCTGACACTTTTTAATGTTCACTGATGCTACCCCAAAGATGCTCCGTGTTGTTCAAAGCAGGCTAATTGAGGACAGTGAGAGTGGTGAGGTGGTCCAGGTTTCAGGATCAGAGCTCTAGAAGCCTGTAGAGCAAACAGGTTGTACATCTCAGCTTCAACACTGTGGCACCGTGTGGTCTAGGGCAGGCAGCCACTTCTTTGAGCCTCAGTCTCCTTATCGGTAAATGACACCTACCACATACCTCCACCTCACAGGTGAAGAGTAAACAAGAGAATACCTGAGACACTGCTCTTAGCAGTGGGAGGCAGTGGGTCCTATGGTGGAAGAGTGAAGGCGTTTCAGCCAGAGGAGGTAGGTACAAGTTCTAGCTCACCCCCAACTTGTCTCTTTGGACGAGTAACTTTACTTCGAGTCTCATATTCCTCATCTGCAAAAATGGAGATGATGATACATTTCTCACAAGATGGGAGAATTTAGTGAATAGGTGACATAAAAGTCCCCAGCATGGCGACAGATCCCCTGGCAGATATTTGAACTTTGTCTCTTCACATGTGTCATGAGCTCCTGAGTCTCCCTTTCAATGAGTCATTTGGAAGGAAAAGCTGATTACTTTAAATAGACACATAGTAACATCACTGAGGACAAATCCCCACAGAGGATTGTCGGAAAAAAGGCCTGTGTGCTTTAAAGCATGAAGCCAGTCTCCAGGTATGATTTGAGTCCCCTCTTTAAAACGCCTCCCTCCCTCCTCATCCTTCTCCTCGTCCTCTCCCTCTTCTTCTCTCTCCTCCTCCTGTTTTTCCTTCATTTTAAATTTTAATTTTAATTTTTTTGAGTTGGAGTCTCACTCTTGTAACCCAGGCTGGAGTGCAGAGGCATGCTCAAGACCACCGCAGCCTTGACCTGCTGGGCTTAGGCGATCCTTCCTCCCCAGCCTTCTAAGTAGTTGGAACTACAGACGCACGCCACGGCGCCCAGCTAGTTTCTTTGTGATTTGTTGTAGAGATGAGATCTCAGCAAGTTGCCATACTGGTCTTAAACCCCCAGGCTCAGGCAATCCTCTCACCTCAGCCTCCCAAAGTGCTGGGATTACAGGCTGAGCCACCACACCTGGCCCTGTTTCTCCTTCATAGTGATGTTTTTCTGCACTTACTGAACTTACTGCTGAACAGCACTTAGAAATGATGCCTAGTACCTGGTACACATAGATACTTGAGCATTTATTGAGTGATTAAATAAATACTATAGAATAAAACTAGTATTTTTTTAAATTGGAATCTCACTCTGCCACCCAGGCTGGAGGGGAGTGGCATGCTCCCGGCCACTACAGCCTCGACCTGCTGGGCTCAGGTGATCCTTCCACCTCAGCCTTCCAAATATCTGGAACGACAGGCACGTGCCACCATGCCTGTCTAATATTTTGATTTATTGTAGAGATGAGGTCTTGCCAAATTGCCCAGGCTGGTCTCGAACCTGCAGGCTCAGGCAATCCTCACACCTCGGCCTCCCAAAGTGCTGGAATTATAGGCATGAGCCACCACACCCGGCCATAAACTAGTATTTTTTTAAACTAATGGAGCTGTCCATCTTACATTTGTGAACATTTACAAATCACAAAATAAATACATGTTGATTCTAAAAAAATAGTTAGAAAATATGGTTGATCAAAAAGAAATATGAATTTTGGGGACATACAAAACTAAAACAAAATAAAAGAGGAAATAAAAGAAAAAATAGACCAGGCATGGTGGCTCACTTTGGGAGACCAAGGTGAGAGAATTGCTTGAGGCTGGGAGTTTGAGACTAGCTTAGGCAAAATAGCAAGATGTTGTCTCTACAAAAATTTAAAAATTAGCAAGTATAGTGGTGCGAGCCTATAGTCCCAGCTACTTGAGAGGCTGTGACCAGAGGATTACTTGAGCTTAGCAGTTCGAGGCTGTGGTGAGCTCATTTTTTTTTTTAATTTAATTTTTTTTTGAGTTGGAGTCTCACTCTGTTGCCCAGACTGGAGTGCAGTGGCACACTCCTGGTCACCACAACCTCGACCTGCTGGGCTCCGGAGATCCTTCCACCTCAGCCTTCCAAGTAGCCGGAATTACAGGCATGCGCTACCACACCCGGCTGATTTTTAAAAAAATTTATTTATTGTAGAGATGAGGTCTAGCTGCCCAGGTGGGTCTTGAATCCGCGGGCTCAGGCAATCCACTCGCCTTAGCCTCCCAAAGTCGTATTACAGGCTGAGCCACCAAGCCCGGCTGGTGAGCTCATAATTGTGCCATTGCACTCTGGCCTGGGTGACAAAGTGAGATTCCACCCCCCCAAAAAAAAGAAAAAAGAAAAAAGAAAAAAAATAATAATTCACTGCAATTCTACTGTCCAGCCATAACCACTGGTGTTAATAATTTGCTATATAGATCCTTCTAGGCATTCTTCTACGCAAATACTTTTAAATATCTATCAAGGCATATTGTTTGGTAAGTGACTATTTTTCTTTTTACTTAGTCATATTCTGGATATCTGTCTGTGTCGCTGGATACTCTTCTAAGACATTTTTAGATTTTAAATATTTGTATGGTATTCTATTGTATGAAAGTTCCAGGAGCAAATCCCTACTGCTGGTCATTTAGGTTATTTTCAGTTTGTATAAAACATTTATATAGTGCTTACCATTTTACTGTCCTAAGTGTGTTACATAAGTTTACTCATTTAATCTCTACTAAAACCTTATGAATTAGTTAAGTGAGGAATCATTAAAAAATAGCTGAATTGACTTGCCTATTAACACAACTTTAAGAGAAGCTAAAGTCTGTCTCCAAAGGGAATTGGAATTTGTTAAGTATCTGTATTACATCACACACTGCATATTTTATTTGTGTAGGTATTTTGCATGTTTTTGGAAAGCATCATCTTTGGCACCATTGAGGGACCAGCAAGCATGGTACATAGAATATCCTAGATCATAATGCAGAATGGACTTTATTATCCTTGTTTAGTGAAGAAAAGAAAAACTGAGACTAATAGAGGTTAAGGGACTTGCCCAAGCTCACACAATCAGCAAATGATTGTGGGACTGGGAATTGGAACCTTTGACTATTGTGCCGTCCACCTGTCTCTCAGGGAAGTTAAGTAGCTTGTTTAAGGTGTCACTACAGATACTACCCGCTATAGTACCTCCCCAGTCTTGTGGATTTTTCCAGGATTCTGGAGTTGGAAGTGACCTCTGTGGTCATTAGATGTCTGACAAAGATGACCAGGACAGCAACATCCTGACTGTCAAAAGATCACATATGGTGCCCAGAAGGCCAAGTAGGTGAAATGCAAGAATTCCAGGCTGGAAATCAGAAGTCCCCCCTGCGTGCCTGCTCCCCACCACTTCCCTCCCTGCCTCTTCCTTCACCCTTTAGCCCAACAGGAAGGAATTGCTGGTTTGCTGCTTCAGGAAGCAACTCGCACAAAGAGACAGTTCCACACCTTAAGCTAGCCTCTCCTTTCCTCTCCTCTCCAAATAGTGAAAGTAGGAGGAATAATAATTATCATGATAACATTTTTTGAACGCGTATTATCATGTGCTAAGGGCCTTTTATTTGTTGCTGAGGACTTTTTACACATTGTCCCCCAGTTAATCTTCACAATGGCTTCTAAGGTTGGTGGCTATAGTTCCTGTTTGACAGAGGAAGAAACTGAGGCTCAGAATGGATGAGTCGTTTGCCTAATGTCCTGCAGTGAGGGGGACCTGTACTGAACCCCAGTGTGTCTGATTGAAGAGCCCCTGCTCTTAATCACTATCCTTACTGCAAAGGCTCCATAGGTTCCACTGCCAGTTCTGTGACCTCAATTTTCTGTTTAGAGAATTTATCTTAAGTGAAGGTTACTTCTACCAACATTAAGCTGCCATGAAAACAAAACCGGGGAAAATTTATATATATAAACAATTTCTTTAAGAAAGAATAAAAAGCTGGGTAAGGTGGCTCATGCCTGTAATCCCAGCACTTTGGGAGGCAGAGGCGAGAGGATTGTCTGAGCCCAGGGGTTGAAGACCAGCCTGGACAACTTGGTGAGACCTCGTCTCTACAATAAATAAAAAAATTAACTGGGTTTGGTGGCACATACCTGTGGTTCCAGCTACTTGGTAAGCTGAGGCAGAAGTATTGCCTGAGCCCAGCAGGTTGAGGTTGCGGTGGCCATGAGTGTGCCATTGCACTCCAGCTGGGGCAACAGTGAGACTCTGATTTAAAAAAAGAAAAAGAAAGCAAGAAAAAAAGCACTGAACTTGAAGTCAGAAGGTCTGGGTTTTGGTCTGAGTATGAAGGATGTAAGTCTAGGCTCGGTCTTCCCCCAGCTTGATTTCCATTTCTCCTCTGGCCTCCGTCTTGTAATCTGTAAGGTGAGGGTATTTTTCATATAGTCTCTCCAACACATGCTCCCTGGCACGCCCCTTGTGGTGGCTAAAGCCCAGTCTCTACCTCAGTTCTGCTGATGCCCCTCTGGGCCTGCCTTGTCTGAGTTGCCAGTCCAGGCCTCAGTGAGGACACAAGAGATGGGGACCCAGGTGGGTAGAGGAAGGGAAAGGGGCACAGTGCCACAAGGACAGACTGCTCTTGCTCTGGCCCCTACGTCCCACCCAACCCCCCCCAAGTGGTGTGGGGGCCTGGCCTGAGATCAGAGGTCCATCCGCGTCAGCCCGGACCCTGCCCGCGTCAGGAGGCGCCTTCTCAGTGCAGAACAATGCCGGCTCTTTGAAGGGCTGGGCAGCAGGGGATGGGTGTTTCTCCAAACACAGGGCCTCCTTTGCAAAACAGGCTTTGATTCCCAGGCCCAGAGGCCCCAGGTGCCTGTGGGGCGGCAGGCGGAGGCTGGGGGCTTTGTTTGGCAGGAAGGGGGGCCTTGGAGACTCAGGAACAAAGCCTGGGACAGAGCTGGACAGGGCTGTGGGCCGGCCTGGGCAGGCGGGTCAGGGCTAAGATGCCAGTGGGGGAGGAGATCTGCAAGTCTTGGGGTCCCCTTCCTTTGTCCAGCCCACTCAGGGCAGTTCTGGCTTCTAGTTCTCTTTCGTATGCAGCAGGTGCTGTTGGACTTCCAGGCCATCATGGTGGACCACAGGCTCCCCAAATCCCTATTTGGGAATGGAGTGCGTAAAACTGGTAACCAGGACTTGAAATCCAAGAGGCAGTGAGGAGGGGGCCTGACCCCAGAGTCTACTGGCCTGTGCTCTGTGTTTAGGTCACTAGGAGGAATGATGGCTTCTGCTTTCTGCCAGATACCATGCTGGTCATGTGACATGTGTCTCCAATTTAACCACCATTTTTTCACCCGACAATGGTCTGCAAGACCCTACGGGACCTCTCTGCACTCATCTCTTATCACTTTCTCTTTGCTCACTCCACTGAGCCACCCTGACCTCCTCACAGCCAGCCCTGTGCCTGCCTTGGTGTCTCCATACCGGCTGTTCCCTCTGCCCAGATGCTCTGGTGTGGATGACCTCACCTCCTTCAAGGCTATGGGTCTTCAGCGTGTACCAGTCCCCCAAACTTTACTCTCCCTTGCCCTACTTGCTTTTCCTCATAGCGCTTTTCACCTCTTATCGTAGTATATAGCTACTTATTTACGGTGCTATTTGTTGACTTTCTCAACTGTAAGCTCCACTAGGTCAGGCAACTTTGCCAATTTTATTCACTCACATCCCCAAGCAACTAGAACAGTGCCTAGCACTTACAATGTTAATTTTATGTCACCCTAGCTAGATTATGGGTGCCCAGAAGGTATTTGGCCAAATACAAGTCTAGATTCTGCTGTGAAGGTATTTGTGGCTATAACTAATTTATAACCAAAGGATTTTTTTTTTTTTTTTTTGAGTTGGAGTCTCACTCTGTCTTCCAGACTGGAGTGCAGTGGCCACTCCTGGCTACTGCAGCCTCGACCAGCTGGGCTCTGGCGACCTTCCGCCTCAGCCTTCCAAGTAGCTGAAACTACAGGCGCACACTACCACGCCCAGCTAATTTTTGATTTATTGTAGAGATGAGGTTTCGCCAAGTTGCCCAGGCGGGTCTCGAACCTGTGGGCTCAGGCAATCCACTCACCTCAGCCTCCCGAAGCGTGGGATTACAGGCTGAGCCACCGAGTCAGCTATAACCAAAGGATTTTAAGGAAAGCAAAATGCCCTCCATGGGTAAGTGGGCCTCATCCAATCAGTGGAAGGTCTTAAGAACAAAACTTGAGGTTTTCAGAAGAGAGGAATTCTGCCTTAAGGTTACAACATAGACTCCCTGCCTGAGTTCCTAATACTTACTGGCCTATTCTGCTGTCTTCAGACTTGAGAAAGCCACATTAACTCTTACCTGAGTTCCAACCTGTAGGCCTGCCTTAATCTTCAAACTTGCCAGCCCAGACAATCATGTGAGCCAATTTCACACACATACTCAAATATTTCCTATTGGTTCTAATTCTCTGGAGAGCCCTAACTAAAAAAGCACTCAAGGAAAGCTAGAGTTGAATCATTTGAAACTGCTGTTTCTGTGAGTAAAAAGCAGTTGGACACTGGCAATTTCATATGGTTCAACCTAATATTTCTAGAGTGAACAAATCAATGAACGGCAAAGCAGTCATGACGTGCATGTTATCTTACTAATAAGGAAATCAAGATTCACAGGGGTAAAAGCCACTTGCCAAAAAAGACACAACAAATAAGTGGTAGAGCTGGGGTTCGAACTTCAGACGGACTTCTTTTTTTTTTTTTTTTTTTGAGTGGAGTCTCACTCTGTCGCCCAGACTGGAGTGCAGTGGCCGCTCTCAGCCACTGCAGCCTCAACCTGCTGGGCTCTGGCGATCCTTCCGCCTCAGCCTTCCAAGTGGCTGGAACTACAGGCGTGCACTACCACACCCGGCTAATTTTTTGATCTATTGTAGAGATGAAGTCTCACCAAGTTGCCCAGGCGGGTCTTGAACCCGCGGGCTCAGGCAATCCACTCACCTCAGCCTCCCAAAGTGTGGGATTAGAGGTTGAGCCACTGAGCCCGGCGCAGACTGACTTCTAACAAATATGGCAGCACCTGGCTTCTTGAATGAAATGCCCACGGTAGTCCCTAAGCAGAGTGTATCAACTCTGTGGGCCTCCGTTTGAGAAGTCAACAAAATAGTAGTCAGCAATCTGGACAAATTTAAATGCTTTCCAAGCTGGGTTCGGTGGCTCAGTCTGTAATCCCAGCACTTTGGGAGGCTGAGGTGAATGGATTGCCTGAGCCCGCAGGTTCAAGACCCGCCTGGGCAACTTGGCGTGACCTCATCTCTACAATAAATCAAAAATTAGCCAGACGTGGTAGCGCACACCTGTAGTTCCAGCTACTTGGAAGGCTGAGGCGGAAGGATCGCCGGAGCCCCAGCAGGTCGAGACTGCAGTGACCGGGAGCGGCCACTGCACTCCAGTCTGGGTGACAGAGTGAGACTCCATCTCAAAAAAAAAAGCTTTCCAACTGCAAACTCTGAAGCTGCTGTGAAAATGACTGTGCCAGCCTTGGCACCCTTCATTGAATGTCTCAGGGCTGCTGATGTCCTTCTTGGACTCAGGGCTTCTGCACAGCTGGCTGGTGACACCAGGCTCCCCATCCCTAAGGGGGTCCTGAAAGGAGGCTGACAGAAAGGTATTGGCCCCTCATCTCATCAGAGACCGGAGGTGCCCAGGGAGGAAGGAGCGAGACACTTGTGTGGTAGCAAAAGTGGTTTGGGGGCCAGAAGACCTGGGTATGGAACTTGGCTCTGCCACTCAGTGCCCAGGTGATTTGGTCACATATTTAATATGCCTGAGTCTGACGCTTCCCAGATGTAAAATGGGATAAAAATACTTTAGTCCTGGAGTATTTCTAAAATGAAATGAGATAATACATGTAAAGTACTTTGAACCCTGAGTGCTCAATACATGGTAATAGTATTACTATTTTTTTGAGTTGAGGTCTTGCTCTGTTGCCCAGGCTAGAGAGCAGTATCACAATCATGACTTACTCTAGCCTTGACCTACTGGGCTCAGGTAGTCTTTCTGCCTCAGCCTCTCGAGTAGCTGGGACTTTAAGTGCGCCCCATCACGCCTGCTAATTTTTCTTATTTTTGTAGAGATGAAGTCTCACTATGTTGCCTAGGCTGGTCTCCAGTATCTGGGCTCAAGCAATCCTCCTGCCTTGGCTTCTAAAAGTGCTAGGATTACAGGTATAAGTCGCTGCTCCTGGCTATTAGTATTGTTTCTTTTAGCAAATAATATTACTACAAAGTTTTGGTTATTACTGGAGGCAAAGAAGGGAAGGCAATAACATTTATTTTGGGGCCTGATTACATCCCCTTTGTCCCCTCCAGGGTTCTCTCATCCTTGGAAGAGGGTTTAATTGCAGTCATTTAGCATGGCTTTCTTGTGGTAAATTTATAGTATCCAGGTGTTACCCTCTGGGGGATATTCCTTGTTTAGATCTGAACTTTCATTCTGGCCTGAAAGGTTTTGTCTGCTGTTAAAACAAAAACAAAACCAAAAACAAAACACCCCACCATTTCAGGTTCCTGAAAATGACACCCTATAGCAGATAATTATAATACCTTGCATTTGGACATACATTGGTGTTTACCGTAAGGGAAGTGTGCCAGTGACAGGTGCTCTAATCCTGATTTTTCCCGGATGGCGAAAGTCAGGGCTAGAGACACAGCTGGCCTGAAGTTATAGGTTTGTACAGCCAGGCTATGAGCTCTCTACATGCTCTAACACCCCCTGTGCTGTGAAGACGGGCTCACTCCTGGGCAGTGTGGTCTCCAAAGTGGGCATGCAAGGTGATCCTCTGGGTTGCAGGAAAAACCTCTCCTTCTATGCATTTTTGTAACAAAAAGTAATTATACTTTATTACTATTTAATATAGAGATAAACAAATCTAAAATTTAGAAAGGAAAGGTCCCTATATTGAAGCTGCACATTCAGGTTATTTTTAACCAATAATGGTATGAGATCAAAGAGGTTTGGAGACCTCAACTCTAGGGGGACCATCCTGAACTTCAGCTTTCAGGATGACTTCCTTCCTGCTCTGGGGCTCAGCTCAGTCCGTGTCCCTGCAGGGGGCCAACAGGGGCCAACAGCATCATCTTTCAGACACCTGTGGATTCTCAGCCTCATTAGGGTTGTCCACACTCCCCAGCTCCCAGATGGTCTGGCTCACACTGGCCTAAGAGGTTATCAGTACTGGAGCCTCCAACAGCCTTTCCTGTTATCAGAGCCCCAAGTGTCCAAGAAGGAGTCTGAACCTCCTGCCCCTTCCCATCCTGCTGGGTTACAGTCTGTCCTTGGAGACAGAGTAAATAGAGGAGGTGACAGAGTCAATAAATGTTTCCCGTGTGGCCTTGGCTAGCACATATGCCTTTCTACTAGGAGACACAGGTAGATTTGTGTTTGTGCCCCTTCCTATGACACACATAAGAATAAATATTAATAAGACAGGAAACGGCAATAAAAATAAAAGAACAAAAAGGAAAAGAATGTTTATGAATTCTGAAAAACGTCTCAAAAAAGCTAGTTCTGGGTAATACAAAGTCCTACCTCTCAAACCTCGTCATTAGTCTAGGGGTTTGGTTCAGAGCCAAAGTCATTCAATAATATGAATTTCCCAGTCACGTACAAATATATAATGAACATGTGTTATTTAACTTGTTAACTAATGAGGGAACTGGTAAGATGTTATAGGTGGTTCAAAGGAGAATTTAAAGAACACACATATATAAGGCTATGAGAATGCTGGTGAATTTAAAAACATTTACACAAATGGCCTACCATAGAGCAGGAACCAGCTGTATTCCACTGGATGCAGTTTACTTACATTTTTATGGAAAAGAATAACTTGTATTATTATCAATTTTTCTCAACCTAGAGAGTTGTAAAATATCTCAAGGATGATAAAAACGCGAAGACAACCTGGAAGAGAGGCTAGACAGGACACCCAGCAATCTCTTATGACATCACAAAATCTTTCTCACAGTTTTTCCTGACACCAGAAATCAAGTTTGGCCAATATACCCAATATCTTCATGAAAAACTTGATTCTTTTGGAACCAAAATGGGAGCTGAGTCACTACAGGCTTTCATCTTTTTCCCCATATAGGTGATTCAATATGACAGAGTGTTCTTGAGCTAAAGAAAGTGGGCTCAGGTTTAACCTCATCACTCTGTAGCTGGGGGGACTTGGGCTCTTCACTTCTCCCTGAGCCCGTGACCTCTGACTTACAAAGTGGGGCCAATAACAATGAGATTTGGGGGGAAATGACTGAAACCAGATCTGGCATGAAGTGGGAACTCAGGGTACAGAGATTTTCTTCCTGTCTTCTTGAAATTACCTCCAAGATTCCCTAAGGCATGTCAGTCTTTTTCAGTAGCAAAGTCTGTCCATTTCAGCTACCTGGCATTTCTAGCACATTGAGACCTCAAGTAGATGAAGTTTTGTCTGTGTGGAGCTCCAGAGACACAGATCAGGCCTTGTAAGAAAAGTGGCCAAAGTCTTCCTTGGAGAAAAATAGAACCTGGCCCCACGGTGTCACTGAGAGCAGATTTCTAGGGCTGTGGGAGGGGAGAAAATCAGTGATCCCCCAGCAGAACTCAGAAGAGATTTGGATTTAGTAGCCAGTGGTGGTGTGTGCCTGTAGTCCCAGCTACTCAGGGGGCTGGGGCTGGAGGATCACTTGAGCCTAGATGTTTGAGGCCGCAGTAAGCTCTGATTGTGCCACTGCATTCCAGCCTAGTGACAGAGTGAGGCCCTGTCTCTAAAAATTAAAAAGCAAGAAAGAAAAAAAAAAAAGAAGAGATTTGGGTGAGAGCCAAACTTGGAATAAGCCAGGGGTTCCTACCTTTGGAGAGGTGGTCAGAGATATCTTTGAAAATCTGATGAAAACCCTACACCATCTCCCCAGAAAAATATACATGTATAGGCCAGCAAAGGCTGTGCCTGGGTTCCCCTAGTAGTACTGGGCTTTGGTATGGGGTACCCTCCTCCGTCACTTTCCTTCAGTGAGTGCCTCCAGCTTCACAGGAACTGGGGACCAGCCTCACAGAGGAAATGAGGTGGGTAAAATGCCTCCTTAGCTCCTTCCCTGTCACCTAAGTGATGGGGCCAGGTGGGCTGCTGCAGCTTTTATGGGGCTCAGGCCCCTTGCCTTTCTTTTCCAGAGGCGGGGACCTTCCCTGAGTCACTGTTGCCTCAGTCTTTGAGTCTACATATCAAAGGGCTAGTATGGGAGAAGGTGGTGATGGTAGGATTCCAAAGGAGGAGCACTGGGCTTTGGCCCTCTTCTTATCCAGCTCATGGGATGCCTAGGGGAAAGTAAAGAATGTGAGCTCCAGGCCAGGCTCGGTGACTCAACCTGTAATCCCAGCACTTTGGGAGGCCAAGGCGAGTGGATTGCCTGAGCACATGGGTTCGACAACAGCCCAGGCAACTTGGCAAGACCTTGTCTCTACACTAAATAAAAAATGAGCTGGGTGTGGTAGCGTGCACCTGCAGTTCCAGCTACTTGGAAGGCTGAGGCGGAAGGATCACCGGAGCCCAGCAGGTCGATGCTGGGGTAGCTGTGAGCATGCCACTGCACTCTAGCCTGGGTGACAGAGTGAGACTCCAACTCAAAAAAAAAAAAAAGAAAAAAAGAATGTGAGCTCTGCAGCCAGACTGAGATTTGTGTCAATCAGTGTACCACTCAATTCTCCCTTTAAAAAAAATGTGTGGTTCAGCAGTGTATTTGCTTGCCAGTGCTACCATAACAAAGTAACACAAACTGGGTATCTTAAAACAACAGAAGAGTATTGTCTCACAGTTCTGGAGGCCAGGAGTCTGAAAGCAAGGTGTCAGCAGGGCCATGTTCCCTCTGAAGGCTCTAGGGAAGAATCTGTTCCAACCTCTCTCCTAGTCTCAGGCTTGCCTTCATTTGTAGATGCATCACACCAATCCTCCATCTTCACATAATGTTCTTCCTGAGTCTCTGCCTTCCCATGGTCTTCTTCTGACAAGGACACTGGCCATATTGGATTAGAGGCCTTAACTAATTCTATCTGCAATGACACTATTTCCAAATAAAGTCACATTGAGAGGTACTGGGGATTTAGAATTTCAACATTATTATTCTTTTTGGAAGGGACATAATTCACCCCAGCAAGCTACAAGGAGTGAAGTTAGTGGGCCCTCTCTAGCTGCAGCACTTTTGGGTGGTCACATTCTCCCACACAGCTCTCAACCAGAGTCTCAGTACAACGGGGGAATTAGGGCCCTGTCACTTCTATCCATGTGGACTCCTCTAACATGCAATCTTTGTTCTGGGGCACCCACTGAATCCTCACAAGCTTTATGAGATCTGCATCAGAGTCCAAAGGCTCTGTCCGGCCTCCTCCTGTTCTCCCTTATTCATCTTTCACAGGCTTTATCTCCCAATAGGTATTTTGTGCTCCTAACTACATACTGAGTCTGCTTTCTAAAAGACCAAAACTGACACAGGAGATCAGATGGGTTTATTTACTGAATCACTTGCCGTCCAGATGTCAGTGAAGACTCCATCCCCCAGTGATAGGTGGGGCACAGATAGTTCCTGCATAAGGTGGTGGCTGAGTTGCTAACACTTTTCACTGGTAATGACGTGGAAAAAGACTTCAATGGGGGAATGCCCTGGCCATGCGATGATTCAGGTGTTTGAAAGCACAGGGGATGATGTACACAAGGACAAGGGAATTAGCTGACTTCATAAGATACATTGATCCTACAGAGAGATAATGAAAAGCTGAGGGGATTTGAAAAGCAGAAACTAAGTGAGAAAAGGCTCTTGGACAGCTCTTGCAAATTAGCCCTTACCTTCTGCAGAGGGAGAGTAGAAAATCTTAAGACCCAAATCAGGACTTATTAGTGTGGAGAATAAAAGATGATGCCTGGCTGTGACAGGTCGGTTATGCCAAAGTCAGGACCCTGTTTGGGAAAACCTGGGACCTGACATATAAGATGGGGACACATAGACTGAGAACACCCACATATTATGGTTCCCTAGATTCCTCTGCAGTATCAGAGCATGCAGAAGTTGCGCCATGACCCAATCAGGGTCTTATCTGGGAGGAAAGAGACCATACTCCTTAAGAACTGCAATATTTAAGAAGATGTTAGCCGGGCTCGGTGGCTCAGCCTGTAATCCCACGCCTTGGGAGGCTGAGGTGAGTGGATTGCCTGAGCCCACAGGCTCAAGACCTGCCTGGGCAACTTGGCGAGACCTCATCTCTACAATAAATAAAAAAAATTAGCCAGGTGTGGTAGTGCGCACCTGTCGTTCCAGCTACTTGGAAGGCTGAGGCCGAAGGATCACTGGAGCCCAGCAGATAGAGGCTGCGGTGGCCGGGAGCGGCCACTGCACTCCAGTCTGGGCAACAGAGCGAGACTCCAACTCAAAAAAAAAAAGAAGATGTGTATGCAGCAGACTGCATTTTAAGGGCGCTAGATCAAGGGGTGCAGAACCTAAAACCAGATTTAACCCTTTGTCAAAAATCCCAAGGAATAGTGCAAACTTGCTGTTCAAGAGGCTCCTGGAAGTTTGGAAAGTGACAGTCCATGCCAAGCAAGGTTGAAATGCCTCCTGGCCCATGCTAAGTGAGGTTAAAATGCCTGAACTGCCGTGGTAAAAGGAAAAAGGGATCAAAAGACTCAGGAAGCAGACATACTAGAGTGAATATATTATGTGAGACTGGAAGACCCATCAGAGGATTACAGTCCATGGGAAGATTGAGGTGAGACATCATTCACCAATTCATCAGGAGTATGTTGGTGAGAGGGGCACTGGTGTCATTAAGAAATTCAATGGAAGCCGGGTTCGGTAGCTCAGCCTGTAATCTCGCACTTTGGGAGGCTGAAGTGAGTGAATTGCCTGAGCCCACGGGTTCGAGGCCCACCTGGGCAACTTGGTGAGACCTCATCTCTACAATAAATTAAAAAAAAAAATTAACCGGGTGTGTTAGCGCGCGCCTGTAGTTCCAGCTACTTGGAAGGCTGAGGCGGAAGGATCTCTGGAGCCCAGCAGGTCGAGGCTGCGGTGGCCAGGAGCAGCCACTGCACTCCGGTCTGGGTGACAGAGTGAGACTCCAACTCAAAAAAAAAAAAGAAATTCAATGGAGACTCTGTCCTGGCAAGCCAAAGACAGTGGTAGAAGAGTTGGATACAGAGCTTGGCTTGTAGGTAACAATGGGGGTGATAAGCCCCCATAAAAGCTAAGAGATCATGATTATTGTAATATCCAACGAGGTTGCCAGGGACAGCCAAGGGAGTTTCACCTACATAGAGTTGAGGAGATGGATAATAGAAAAAGTCATCCTTATGGGCAAAATAGATGGCAACCTGTGAGGGTATTATCAAAAGAAAGAAAGCAAGAATTTTTAAGCAGGAGGTTAAGAGTGGTTGTCCCAGTAAAATGTCATAATCCCTAGACTGATTCCTGGACCCGATCCAGATTTTAGGTGTTTGTGTTCATAGAGGTGAAAACCTGTTGACCGAAGAGGTGACTGGGTCTCCAGGAGAAGACTTAATAGCCAGTACATACTGTAAGGATCTCTCTAGTCCTTCCTCAAAGGGACTGATGGCCATTACTCAGTGTCTGCAGAAATGGTAATACTCAGACATTTCTAGGACTATTGTTGTTTTTTTTTTTTAGAGTTGGAGTCTCACTCTGTCACCCAGACTGGAGTGCAGTGGCTGCTCCCGGCCACCGCAGCCTCGACCTGCTGGGCTCTGGCGATCCTTCCGCCTCAGCCTTCCAAGTAGCTGGAACTACAGGCGTGCGCTACCACGCCCGGCTAATTTTTTATTTATTGTAGAGATGAGGTCTTGCCAAGTTGTCCAGGCGGTCTTGAACCGGCGGGCTCAGGCAATCCACTCACCTCAGCCTCCTAAAGGCGCGGGATTACAGGCTGAGCCACCGAGCCCGGCATTTCTAGAACTATTGGACCCAGGGTCTGAGCACGCACTGATACCTAGAGATTGGAGTATAATTATAGCCCTCGTGTTAAAGTGGGGACATGTGAGGGCCAGGTTTTTAGTAAATAGAGTCCTGTCCAGAGTCTAGGTTACAGTGGACCCGCTGGTCATGTGAGACCACTCAATAGCCATTTATCTGACCTCTGAATGTATAATTAGATTGGCAGACTTGACAGAGTGATCCCTGCATTGGTTCTTTGACCTGGGGTCAAAGCTGCCATAGTGGGGAAGCCCATCCCTCCCCATCCTCTGTTCTCCACACCTCCACTCTCCACCAAGATATTAATAAGTCAAAAACAATATTGCAACCTAGTCTCCCTTCATCTGCAGTTTTACTTTCCATGCTTTCAGTTACTCGTGGTTAATAGCAGTTTTTGAAGATATTAAATGAAAAATTCCAGAAATAAGCAATTCATAAGTTTTAAATTGTATGCCATCTGAGTAGTGAAATCTTGTGTCATTCCACTCCATCTGGCCTGGGATGTAAATTATCCTTTTTTCTAGCACATCCATGCTGTCTACGCTACCTGCCCGCTACTGTTTAGGGAAATACATAGTGTATATAAGGTTCGGTGCTGTCTGTGGTTTCAGGCATCCAACGGTGGTCATGGAATGTATACTCTGTGAATAAGAAGCAACTACTGTAATGTTGTCCTTAAAGATCTCAAGGTGCAGGAGTGGGCTGGGTGCGTTGGCTCATGCCTATAATCCTAGCACTTTGGGAGGCTGAGGTGAGAGGATTGCCTGAGCCCAGGGGTTTGAGACCAACCTGGGCAACTTGGTGAGACCTCATCTCTACAATAAATCAATAAATTAGCCGGGTGTGGTGGTGCTTGCCTGTAGTTCCAGCTACTTGAGCCCAGCAGGTCGAGGCTACAGTGGCCGTGAGCATGCCATTGCACTTCAGCCTGGGCAACAGAGTGAGACTCCAATAAAAAAAAAAAAAAAGATACAGGAATGGTGGTCCATCTGGTTTCTGCAGGGGCCAGACTGATAAATTAAACCAAGTAGATCCAAAGGTGTGACTGTAGACAATGGAAAGTTTTAGTAAATATTAGCCCCAAACACAGCTGCTGTGCTGACCCACTCTTTTTGCTAGAAAAGAACAATAATATGGTTTTATATTCAGTAAGCAGATATGATTTCTGCTCTTTTTTACTCCAGCCAGGTAAGGAGACAAAAAGCAGTTAATATTCATACAGAATGCACAACAGCACACATTCATTGTTTTATCCCTGGATTATGCTAACTCTCTTGCTCCTTGTCACAATACAGTCCAAAGAGTAATAGACCACATGGACATTCTGCAGAATATCGTGCTAACCCATTACATTGATGACGTGATGCTGCTGGGAGGGATGAGCCAGAGAGGGCCAGCACACTGGAGGCCTCGATAAGATATGTGCTTCAGAGGTTTGAAGACACGCCTTACAAAGATTCACAAGCCTGACATATCAGTAAAGATTTTAGAAATCTAGGAGTCAGGGGCATGCTGGGACATCCAATCCAAAGCAAAAGACAAGCTGGGAGCGATGGAACACACCTGTAATCCTATTACTTTAGGAGACGGAGGTGAGAGGATTACCTGAGCTCAGGGGTTTGAGACCAGCCTGAGCAACATGGCAAGACCTCATTTCTACAATAAATAAATAAAACAAATCAGCCGGGCGTGGTGGCACATACTTGTGGTTTCAACTACTTGGAAGGATGAGAAGTAAGGATTGGCTGAGCCCAGCAGGTCAAGGCTGCGGTGGTTGTGAGTGTGCCACTGCATTCAAGCCTGGGTGACAGAGTGAGACTCCAACTCAAAACAAAAACAAAATAACAAAAAAACAAAGCAAGAGATGAATGGCTGCCTTTTGCTTCTGCCACCATAAAGAAGGAAGCACAGTGCCAGTTAGGCCTCTTTGGGTTCTGGAGGCACACATTTCACACCTAGGGATATTGTTCCAGTCATTATATTAGGTGACATGAAAGACTTTCAGCTCTGAGGGGGGACACAGAACAGGAAAGGGCACTTCAGGAGGTCCAGGCTGCAGAGCACACAGTCCTGCCACTTGGGTCATACAATCCAGCAGGCCTTGGTGTTGGAGTGTCAGTGTGGAGACAGATGTGGTGTGGAATTTGTGGCAGGCCCCAGAGAGAAAATCACAACACAGGCCCTGGGGGTTCTGGGATAAGGCCATGCCATCCACAGGAAAGAATTATACATCTTTTGACAAACAGCTCCTATATGCTACTGGGATATGTTAGAGGCAGAACTGTTGACCATGGCACACCCAATGACCATGTGTCTGAAATTGCCCCTGTGTGCTGGGTTCTGTATCAAGTCCTGAAGTCCAGCAGGTCCAGCTGCAATGCATTGTAAGATGAATGGTTTCATTTGAGATCTACCTCTAGTGGGATCTCAGGGCATACACAAGCTGCATGAGCAAGCAGCTAGACCTGGAATGCCACCAGGCATTCATGGTTGCACCAGTGTCCCTTCTTCAACTCACACCTATGACTCTACCGGGAGTCTTGTACCACTGCTTGAAAGAGGAGGAAAAGGGTAATACCCTCTGGAACCCTCCCACTGTGGGAGATTTTCTGTCCTCTCAATAAATCCTGCTTTAAAAAAAAAGGAAAGGAGGAGGAAAAAACCTGAGCTTGGTTTGTGGCAAAACTCTGTAAGGATGGGGACTATCCTCCAGATGCAGTATAAACACTCAATCAGAAATCTCTACATAATTTCATGGAATTAGAACAATATATGGGAGACCGGGTGCGGTGGCTCACGCCTATAATCCCAAGCACTTTGGGAGGCCTAGGTGAGAAGATTGCCTGAGCCCACAGGTTTGAGACCAGCCTGGGCAATTTGGGGTGACCTCATCCCTATAATAAATCAAAAATTAGCTGGGTGTGGTGGCTGTCCTTCTGGCCAGCCTCTGGAAGTTGGGCTTTAGGGTCAGACACACCCGGGTTCAAATCTCAGCTTCTTCACTGACTGGGCATGGGGCTTTGGTCTCTGCACTTCCTGAACAGGTATCATTTTTTTTTTTTTTTTGAGTTGGAGTCTCACTCTGTCACCCAGGCTGGAGTACAGTGGCACGCTCATGGCCACCACAGCCTCAACCTGCTGGGCTCAAGTGATCCTTCTGCTTCAGCATTCCAAGTAGCTGAAACTACAGGCATGCGCCACCATGCCTGGCAAATTTTTTGATTTACTGTATAGATGAGGTATTTGTATTGCCAAGTTGCCCAGGCTGGTCTCAAACCCATGGGCTCAGGCAATCCTCTCACCCAGGCCTCCCAAAGTGCTGGAATTATAGGTGTGAGCCACCACGCCCAGCAGGTCTCATCTTTATTGTTGCTTTACTTCTCTCTTTCTTCCCCTCCTCGTCTATACCACATGCTCAGCCAGAATCCTAAAGAGGCAGATTCTCTACCAGGAACTGCCAATTAGTTATTAAGGAAAAATTTCCATTTCCAAGGCCGCCCACCCTCTCTCAGCCTCTCATTCTCTCCCCAGGATATCTACCTCCTTTTATTCTCAGAAGGTGGCCAGGCATTTGGGCACCTGGATTGACATTTAGCAAACTTTCTTCTGTCCATACTTTGTACTAGATTCTCAGCTAGGAACTTTCCCATAATAACCTCCCCAACAACCCAATGAGGCAATAGGTTATTATATCCATTTGACAGATGAGCAAATTGAGGCTCAGCAAAAGTCAGGAGGTGGAGCTGAGATTGGACCCTAGCTCATGGCCCTCCAAGCCCAATGTTCCTCCTCCACACAAGCACAATTGGGTGTGATCATTGCCGAGATCTGTGGGGTTGGAGATCAGAGAAGCCAGACTCATAACTAGGTATAGCTGGGAAGCTAGGGCTGCAGTAAATCCCACCTGCCTGGGCCTGCGGTGTTAGGGTGCTGGATTAGGCAGTGTGAGGGGCTTGTGGAGTCAGGGAAGTCTTGGGCAGGCCCTAAAGGCTCCCTGGAGAGCTTGGGATTACCAGAGCTCTTTGGATAATAGCAAAAGTCATGATAATGACATCAGCTGTGATTTGTTAAATCCTTACTACGTGCCAGATCTCATTTAATCCTCCTGGCAACCCTGAGAGGGCAGAATGGTTGCCAGAACTCCCCATCCATGGCTGTGTGACTCCAAAGCTCACCTGGCTTCCCATGGTGCATATCTGCATCTCCCCTGATAACAATAACTCCTCATTGGGTCCTTTCCCCAAGAGACCCTGCCTTGGCCAGGCCTCCTGGCCCTGCTCGCTAGCTCATTATCCCCTCCTTTCCCTGGATCCTCTGAATCCTGCCCTCAAGCCCTAGGTTTTGAGCTGGAATGTGAAAAGGGTAAACCCTTCCCAGGCGTGACCGAGTCCCTCTTCCCTGAAACACTGCGACCTAAAGAAGATGGAAGAGACATTCTGAACCCTACTCAGGCCAAAGGAGGAGAAAAATAAAGGGCAGGTTTAACATTTATAGATGTTGGAGCATAACCCAAAGGACCCTGCCTTCTCTATCAAGGAAAAAGCTCCTCAAACCAGAGAAGAACTCTGGCTCTAAGGAAGCCGAGAACCAGGCAGGGCTGGGACCTGACTGCCCCCAACAGCCTTTGCTCCACTCAAGGTCCCTTCCAGGCAGGCGTGGAGCCATTCCAGGGCCCTTCTAGGGAGGAGAGACGTGCCAGGAGACAAAGCCAGAAAAATACCTCGTCTCGATTTAAGCATGGGAAAAATATGGTGCAGTGAGCTTATGACAATCCCAGGCAAAATTCCAGAAGTTCCTTTTCTAAGCAGGGATTATCGGAAGCCAAGATAGGTTCACTTAGGTCAAGGCATGACTAACTCCCCAGATTACTCTTATAGGAAGGGTAATCAGAGCGTGTTGTGGGAAAAGGACCACAGACTCAGAATTTAAAAATAGGACTGTGCTGTTATTAGAACTGCACTGAAGAAGAAAGGAGGGAGCTCACCAGCCAGGGTCTGAGATCCACCTCACCCCAGCTCCTTATATATCAACATGATAGGCAAGTAGACTCAAGCATGCTGCCAAATTCTGCCTCATGGTCAGCAGTGGAGGAAGGGCCTTGGGGCACTCAGATGAGGAAGATGAGAAATATTGAGATGAGATACTGATGACATACACTTGAGAGGGGATGGTTGCATGTGTCCAATAAAGCATTTAGGGTCTAGAAAAGGGTTGCAGCATTTGCCCAGGGAAAGAGAACATTAAGTATCTCTTAGGCCGGGCTTGGTGACTCAGCCTGTAATCCCGCGCTTTGGGAGGCCAAGGTGAGTGGATTGCCTGAGACCACGGGTTCAAGACCTGCCTGGGTAACTTGGTGAGACCTCGTCTCTACAATAAATCAAAAAATTAGCCGGACATGGTAGCGCGCGCCTGTAGTTCCAGCTACTTGGAAGGCTGAGGCGGAAGGATCGCCGGAGCCCAGCAGGTCGAGGCTGCGGTGACCAGGAGTGGCCACTGTACTCCAGTCTGGGTGACAGAGTGAGACTCCAACTCAAAAAAAGGAATCTCTTAGAACACATGGCATGAAGGCCTGTAGGTTTAGGACGGGCTGGTTTCCTTGTCAAGCACCATCAGCATCATGGTCAATTTTGCTGTTGATGAGGCTTTTGAAATGTTTCTCCCACATTTCTTTGAGGATAAATGGAAAAATATGGACCAAATCTTAGGGTAGCTCAGTATTTGCAAGACTGTTAGCACCTCTCTGCCCAGGATAGAAGAAATGAATTGATCGTGTTGGGTGGGGTTCTGAACCCTCATTGGTGTCTGCTCTGGGGCATCCTCTGCAGTGGGCTGGGTACAGAGGAAGGGAATGTGTTTCTAATGTGAGGAAAATTTTCCCCAGTCTCGGGATTGGCTCTGTACTAACCTTGACCTGCCTGCAGGGCACAGCCATTTCTTTTTTTTTTTGAGTTGGAATCTCACTCTGTCACCCAGACTGGAGTGCAGTGGCTGCTCCCGGCCACCGCAGCCTCGACCTGCTGGGCTCCAGCGATCCTTCCGCCTCAGCCTTCCAAGTAGCTGGAACTACAGGCACGTGCTACCACGCCCGGCTAATTTTTTGATCGACCGATCAATTGATTTTTTTGAGTTGGAGTCTCACTCTGTCGCCCAGATGGAGTGCAGTGGCTCCACCTCAGCCTTCCGAGTAGCCGGAATTACAGGCATGCGCTACCACGCCCGGATGATTTTTTGATTTATTGTAGAGATGAGGTCTCGCTGCCCAGGCGGGTCTCAAACCCGCGGGCTCAGGCAATCCACTCACCTCTGCCTCCCAAAGGCGCGGGATTACAGGCTGAGCCACCGAGCCTGGTATTTTTTGATTTATTGTAGAGATGAGGTCTCGCCTGCCTAGGCGGGTCTCGAACCCACGGGCTCAGGCAATTCACTCACCTCAGCCTCCCAAAGGCGCGGGATTACAGGCTGAGCCACCAAGCCCGGCTCACAGCCATTTCTATTGGAGGCTGTGGAGTGGAGAGGTTCAAGATTTGAATTCTGGAGTCAAACAGCTCCTTGTTTCAGGTTCACCTCTACCGTTTTCTAACTGGGTAACTTTGGGACACTTGATCTGTCTTTATTTGAAAATGAGGATAATAATGGTGCCTAATTCAGAAGGTTAGACTCTCGTTTGTAGACCTGTGATCCATGGTAAGAAATACATTTTACACTCGGGCATGATGGCTCACGCCTGTAATCCCAGCACTTTGGGAGGCTGAGGCTAGAGGATTGCCTAAGTCTAGGGGTTCAAGACCAGCCTGGGCAACTTGGTGAGACTATGTCTCTACAATAAATCATAAAAATTAGCCGGGCATGGTGGTATGTGTCCATAGTTTCAGCTGCTTGGAAGGCTGAGGCAGAAGGATCACCTGAGCCCAGCAGGTCGAGGCTGCGGTAACTGTGAGCATGCCACTGCACTCCAGATTGGGTGACAGAGTGAGACTCTGACTCCAAAAAAAAAAAAGCATTTTGCATTAAGACCTGGTGCACATATTCCTATATATGTTTGCGTACATGTGTATGTATAGCTGAAAAAAAGTTTTCCAAAAGTCCTCAACTTTTCATGCTGGTTGATGAATTGTGATCTATTCTATTCTATTAAGCAAAATGCTGGTTGAGAGTCATTAAATTGATTTTATTACACACATGGGTTATCACTCACAGTTTGAAAAACACTGGGTTAAGAACTGGAGAAACCTGTTTAGTTTCAAATGCTGTGATTTTCTTTTCTTTCTTTCTTTTCTTTTTTTCTCTTTTTTCATTCAGTGATTGTTTCTTCACTCACTTATTCATCATTTCTCCATTTATCAGAGATTTAAGTTCCTGATTCACCTGGAAAAGAGGCTCCAGGGAATGATATGCACTGTAAATCCTGGGAAAGAGGAAGTAGGTCTGTTCCTTGTAATTCTCTGGACAGAAATGGAGCTTGTGGGTGAAGGTGACAAGGAAAGCATGTTGGGGTAATGGTAGAGAAAATGTTTTCCAGTTCTGGGTGCCACTGGATGAGGGGCCCAGATGAGGGGTCCAGCCATCCTGTGAGACTGATCTTTTGGGAGTGTGTGATCAGAGATGGGAGAAAGGGGATTTCCAGTATTGGATGGAGGGTTGGCTGAGGTTGGTCCTTCACCTTAGGTCCCCCTAGGGCTGCAGCCGCCACTTGGGCTGCTCTGCAGTTGGAGAGGGGACTATGTAGTTAGGGTTCTACAGCAGCTCCATTTCTGTTTTATACAGTGGGATTCTTTGGAATTTACTTTGGAGGGGAAAAAACAAAACAAAACAAAACAAATTCCACTGCTGCTAAAACATTTTTTTAAATACCTAAACTAGAAGCTCATTAAATCCCTGTGAGTCTCAGGCGCAATCATTTCTAGGATTCTGGGACTCTTTTTTTTTTTTTTCCTATAAAAACAAGTCCATTAAAATTACAGCATAAGCCTTTGTTTTGCACTCTTAAATCCAGACATAATTGAGAGCAAGTTAAAGAATTACAAGTGTGGCAAGAAAATGGATTGAGAGGTTATTTTGTGTTGGTGGTTTTTGTCCTCCATTCCAAGCAGTGAGCAGTGTCTTTGTGCTCCTTTGCCTGGGGGGGTATTGCTGAAGCTTTGCTGAAATCAGAAGTCCCCTGTAGACAACTGGTCTTTCAGGTTTCTGTTGTTTGAAAGCCTGAGTTTATCGGGAAGATTGTGCTGGGAGAAAGGAAAGGAAGAAGGAGATGGAGTTGGGTGGTTAGGTCCCAGGAAGAACTGGCAGGATCCCAGAGGATAGTGGTTGTGTGGTTACCCTCAGGGAGGCGGACTCCAAGCACCCAGGTACTTTTGATCCTCCAAAGCCACAGCACTGTCAGCCTCCTGGAGCATCTGGAGTTTAGAGATGACTATTCAAAGTTGAAATCGACAGTGTTTCTCAAACATTAATGTGTGCACAAGTACCTGGGAATCTTGATAAAACGCAGAGACTGAATCTGTAGGCCTGGGGTGGGGTCCCTGTATTTTTAACAACCTCCAAAGGACTCTGATATTTCTGCTCCTTAGACCACATTTTTTGAGTAGCAAGGAGCTCAAAGGGTTGGTTCCATGTCTTCTGGGGACAGCATAAGGCTTCCAGACTCTTGCATGTTTAGAGCAGGGAGGGACTTCTAATAGTAACAGAACTGACATTTCCCATCAGTCGCTCAGCTTAAAGGGATGCACCATCAGTTTTAATTTTATTTGAAAGAACTTGCACACTTGAGTTCGTGATTATAAACGTGATTATAACCATAGCTGCTGCCCAGGTTAAGTTGCATCTTTATGGGGATTTGAGGGTTATTAAACCCTGTTTTGCTCCAGGGTTGGATTTAGTAAACAGAATTCAACTGCTCTCCCTTACCTGGGTGAGAAATTCTCTAGGCTTTGTGTACATTATTTGGGGGTTTTGAGGAGCACTGGAGGTGGGAGTTAGAGGCCTCTTCTCCCACTTCTTTTCACCTCTGGGAGGGCTTAAGTCCCTTGGCCTGCTGCTTATCTTCTTTACCTGGAATGTTATCGGTTCCTTATCTTATCTTTGCCTGGGGGCACAAGATCTGCCTTCATGTACCCCTACCCCCACCTCCACCCTGGCCTAGGATAAGAGATAAACCAAGGAGTTATGAAAAAACTCAGAACACACCCACCTCCCCTTTGATGATCTCTCTTGTTTGGGAAGCAGTATGAGTGTCAACTCCTTTACATTTTCACCTCTATCTTGCTTAATGTTTTACCTGGGGGTTAAAGTTATTTTGTAAAGAGTAGTCAAAAGTCATCCATTTCCAGGCTTGACCTCCTGGTATTTACAGCCAACCTCAGGAAGTAATTTTAAAAAGGGTTCTTTTCTACAGAACACCTAAAAACACATTTGTAAATGAAGTAATCTGTAAATATTCCTTACCTATAAAGTAACAGTCTTCTATTTGCAAAGCATCTTACACATTTTTTTTTTTTTGAGTTGGAGTCTCACTCTGTCGCCCAGGCTGGAGTGTAGTGGCACACTCATGGCCACTGCAGCCTCGACCTGCTTGGTACAGATGATCCAAGTTCCACGTAGTGAGAACAGGTACACTGCCACACCTGGTTAATTTTTCTATTTCTTGTAGAGACGAGGTCTCACCATGTTGCCCAGGCTTATCTTGAACACCTGGGCTTAGGCAATCCTCTCGCCCTGCCTCCCAAAGTGCTGGGATTACAGGCTTGAGCCACCGTGCCCAGCTTGCACTTTACACTTTTCAAAGAGATCTAGTATTAATTCAGTATCTACACGTGCTAAGGGCAGCATCTCATTTAATCCTCCCAACAAGCTCCATGAGGAGGAATTACTATCGCTTCTCTATTTATTCGTTCACAAATATGTAAGTGAATGAGCCTCCCTAGTTCAAGCAAAAACTACAGAAACAAAAGCAGACATGCTGACAGCAAGGAAGGAAAAAAAAAAGAAGTTTAAAGGGAAAGAAAGGTGGAGCTCTGGCTCCCTTGGGCCATGGGGGTTGCCCCTTTCAGTATTTTGGAGAAGGAAGATGTGGTCCATGGGAAATGCTGAGGTGGTGGTGAGGAGGGAGCTTCTGAGCTCCTCAGCTGGGCAAAGCCATGGGAAGAATTTCTTTCCTTGGGTCTTCAGTGAGTCACTTCTCTGGAAAGTGGGTAAATGGGTGGGGAGCATTCCAGAATTTCATCAGTGGCAGGAGCCTAAATCTGCCGGGTCTTGTATCTGAAGAGGTAAGAGATTTAGAGCAAGGCTGTGCTTAAGCTTGGAAACCAGGCACTAGGTCTTGCCCAGTAGCATTGGCATCAGGAGTCCAGGAGTCTAGCTCAGTTTTTCCATTGACCAACCATGGGACTCTCATCAGAACCTTCCAGGATCTAAGCCTCAGTTTTCCCTTCAGGAAAATGGAGTGGTTGGATGGGTTGCTCTCATGGTCTGAGACTGCTCTGGGGTTGAGAAGGGAAATGGCTTCCTTGCCTTGGAGGTTCTGACTTGTTTCCTTTATGGGGTGTGGGGTGGGGAGTACATAGACATGTACAATCACACGCACTGGGGGCCATCCTGTGCTGGGATGCCACAATGACTGTAGATGCCGCAATGAACAGCACAGACACATTCTTAGTTCTTGTTCTCATGGAGCTGACGGAATGTCGAGAAGGGCACACACGGAACAAAGAACTAAACAGTTAATGCTTCATTGAGGTTAGAGTAGAGACTGAGATGATGGGAAGGAGCCTGCATGAGAGGGGCAGAAGAGTTCCAGGCAGAGGGAATGGCTTGTACACAGGCCATAGGCAAGAACATGACTGCCATGTTTGAGGGAGAGAGGAAGCCTGAGTGGCACAGTGGCAAGAGGAGGCGGAATGTCTTGTTCACAGTCTGGCTTGGGTGTGGAGTCCTGTTTGGAGGCTAGGTGACCCTCTGTTTCTTCCTCCCTATGCAGGGAGGACACACACACGCATACACCCACATGCGCGCACACACATCAGTCTTGGATATCGACAGGTAGGGACTGCCGCTCCTCAGCCTGAACTTTGTGGCAGATCATTCAAGTCAGGAAAAACTCTGTTCTTCTCCCCCCACTCTAACCGGTGGGGGGACCTCGGGGTCTCGCCCAAGGAAAGGAAGCACAGCTTCCTGGTTTATGTTGAGATGGGAAAGACTTGCCCAAGAACAATGGCGTTTTTGCAAAACACCACTTTGTTCTGGTGAGACCAGGAGGGGGTTTCCTTCGGGACTTAGCCTGGTCCCACTGCCCCAGACTTGCCAACCACAACAGCCACATGGCGTTCTCTCTCGGACCAACCTTTCATCTGAGATACTTGCTCACGCACAGTCCTGACTGCCTTAACCCTTTGGGCCCTGCCCTGCCCAGGCAGCAGCATCTTAGGGCTCACAGAGCTGTCCCTGAAGGTCCCAGGACATGCTGGCCAAGGGAGTCAAGACTGATGGGATAGGAGAACCAATCAGACTTGACATTCTCTGTTTGTCCGTGTGAAAGAACCTTCTGGAAAAAGGGTTCAGATCTATCCTGGGAGTGTCTCTGCTCAAAAAATCTTTAAAGAACAAGATTCGGAAGGTTATATTTTTCTAGGTGAGGAAACTGAGGTGGAGGAAAGAAGTGAATTTCTTAAGGTCACACATAAAATTTGCTGTGGAACTGAGGTTAGAATCCAGGCTCTCGGCGTTTAAGGCTAGAATCCAGGATTCTCAGCGTTTAAACACGTATATGTAAATTTGGGGATTAAAGGGGATAAAGTCTACATTAGAGGGGCAGACAAATCTGCAGGGGCCCAGAATGTCTGGGGGCAGGTGGAATGAAGAAGGGTATGTTGGGAACTGGGCTTATTGATGTCACAGGCAGTGGGGGGTGACTCCCATAACCACTCCCGTGTTTTCCAGGCATGCATGGCTGTTCCTCTATGAATCGCTAAATGGACCAATTTAGTGAAACAATCATGTCTGTCCAAAGGAGGGTATTAATGGAAAGTGAGTGGACATATCACTGTATAGTCAGAATCATAGCTTAGAACTTTTCTCCCACTGTTGTTTTCACATTCTGTCTGGCATAGAAATAGGCACAGGAAAACAGTAAGTTTCTCGTTTTGATGAGGAAGTAACTATGGCTGTGGTGACTGTGTTGGGGTTCATGAGGATGGAGTTATTGGTGACAACTACAACTATGTGGTTAGAGTGATGGCGGTGTTGGTTGTAGTTATGATGACATCAGTATTAGTTACAGTGATGGCAGTGGTCATGCTGATGGTGTTTAGTGGTATTGACTGTATCATATGATGGTGGGTAGTGTGACAATGATGATGGATTTTTGATTATGTTAGTAGTAATGGTGATTCTGATGGTGGAGGCACAGTGATGTTGAAATGGGTGATAGTGGTAAAGTAATTGTGGTGTTGGTAATGCAAATGATGGTTATAGTTTTGGAGGTAAAATGATAATCATTTTCAATGGTGGTGACGGTGATGGTGGGGTTGGTATAAGGATAGTATAGGTGTTGTTCAAAATGATCTATTTTTTTTTTTTTGAGTTGGAGTCTCACTCTTTGTTGCCCAGACTGGAGTGCAATGGCATGCTCACAGCCACCACAGCCTTGACCTGCTGGGCTTAGGTGATCCTTCCACCTTAGCCTTCCAAGTAGCTGAAACTACAGACACATGCCACCACACCTGGCTAGTTTTTTTGTGACTTATTGCAGAGACGAGGTCTCACCAAGTTGCCCAGGCTGGTCTTGAACCCCCAGGTTCAAGCAATCCTCTCGCCTTGGCTTCCCAAACTGCTGGGATTAGAGACTGAGTCACCATGCCTGGCCTAAAATGATCTTAATGTTGCTTTGTGTTGGTAGCGATGAGGGTGGTGTTGGTGTCAGGGCTGGTGGCAGTAATTTTTTTTTTTTGAGTTGAAGTTCTCACCCTGTCGCTCAGGTTGGAGTGCAGTGGCATGTTCATGGCCACCACAGTCTTGACTGCTGGGCTCAGGTGATCCTTCAGCCTCAGCCTTTCAAGTAGCAGGAACTATAGGCATGCACCACCATGCCCAGATAATTTTTTTTATTTATTGTAGAGATGAGGTCTCACCAAGTTGCCCAGGCTGGTCTCAAACCCGTGGGCTCAGGCAATCCTCTCATCTTGGCCTCCCAAAGTGCTGGGATTATAGGCGTGAGCCACTGCTCCTGGCCAACAGTAATGTTTTTGATAATATTGGTGACACCTGCTTGTCTTAGTAGGTGACACTGATGGAAATGGTAGTGGCATGGGTGCTGGCATCAGTGGTGAACTTGACAGTACCTTGTTATTGTGACTGATAGTAGTGTTACCAGTAGTGGTGTCATAGCAATAGTGGTAATAACAGGGAGGATGATGGGAAGTCCATGGTGGTGGTGGCAGCGGAGACGGAGATGATGACCAGGATGGTGGGGATTACACTGATTGTGGTTCCAGTTCTGGCAGTGACCCCTAGATACATGAACTGACCACAGGCTCTCCTCTCTGGAACTGACAGTGTGCTGGATGCAGGGAAAAAAGCTCCCCACATTCCCCTAAAGTCCCTTTCCTACTTGCTGTAATCCTGGCAAGGATTAGTTATCTGTGCAGAAAGAGAAGGCTGTTTTCTCGGGGTCTGTGGTAATGGTGCTGAGAAACAGATCTGTTGCTGGGAAAATGGACAGAGAGGGAGACTCAGGACTGCTGAGTTGGAGGGTGCTCTAGGGGCAGGTCAGCAGGAATGAGGCACGTGAGAGCATGCCAGTGGATCGTGGGGCCACGTGGGGGCTGGGTCGGCTGGGAGGCAGTGGTGGCGGGCATGCAGGGGCTCACGTAGCTGGCAGAACAAGGGTTGTACTTCCTGCTGACTCAGCAGAACAGGCGGGCACTGATTCTCTTGGGCTAATGTGTCTTCTCCCCGGGATTAGCTCACACAGATCTGGCTGGGAATGGGGGAGGGAGGCGGCCTCTCCCACCTCCCTAGGCTTAGGGGCCCTCTGTGGGGGAGGGCCCAGGCAGACCATGGGGCCCCAGCAGGGCTAGTGAATGACCCTGTGTGTCCTTAATCTCATTCCCAATGGGCTCCTATTTGGCTGACAGGGATCCAGGCTCCCCAGAAATCAGGGGACCTAGCTGCCCTACCCCCACCAAACCCATTCCACATGGCTGGTTTACCCTGCCCAGCTCTACTTCAAAAAAGGCAGCATAGCCTGAGGGTGAAGAGAGTGAAATGAAGTCAGACTGTCTTGCCTCAATTTCCAGGTCTCCTGCATGTTAACTGTGTGACTCTGCAATTTGGTTCACCGTGTGTGAGGTGGGACAGAGACTGTGCTGCTCATAGGCTGTTGTGAGGATAGAGAGAAAGACATTCACGGTGTTTATCGTGTCTGGCATGGAGCAGGTGCAAAGTGTGTGCTATTATTGTTACTACTGAGTGTTAAATAACTTTCAGCAAGATGCTTAAGCTCTCTCCGAACCTCAGTTTTCTCAAGTAAAATGGGGATAATTCTTAGTGTGCATACTTGAGGATACTCAATGGGTAAAAGCGCCCTCTACAAAGTAACAAATCAGTTGTCACTATCGTTGCTGTTAGTACCAGGGCCACCCGCCCCAGCATCCTTCCTGGAGCAGGGGGCTCAAGCGTCACATAAGAGGTTGGATCCTTAGAGTGCTATCTTGTGATTCCAGGATCTTGTGACAGCCTCTGTTGTATCTTGCCAAGGGAAGCAACTCCTCGTGAGTGGGGGGGGAATTCAGGAGATTAGAAGTCTGGTGTTTAGCCCCTTTCCGCCTTCTCCCTACTCCAATCCAGGACTCACGCTCTGGACAGGGGCAGCGAAAGGAAGAGACTGTTCTGGGAAAGTCTTCCCACACTGAGACTTCCATAGAATCTTTTTTTCTATTCCTCCATTCCTAGCTCACTCTTCCCTTCTGTCTCTCTCTTCTTTCCCTTTGTGGTTTACTCATTCATTCATTCGTCTACAGGGCATTGACATCACAGGATTTGTCCTGGAAAAGCTTCTAAATTCCCATTCTCAGAGAGAATATGGCTCAGACCCTACTCAGGGCTTCATGAAATGATTCTGTGCATGCATGCAACAGAGTAGGGAGGGTGGCACAGCGAAAAGAAAAGTCAACTTTTCTTTGCATCAGGGAAAACTATCAACAGTGATGCTGTTTAGATACCATCAAATCAACATCTAAATAAAAAAATGACTGTATCTCCCCAACTGTAAAAGAGATCAAGATAGTATACTTCCATAGATTTGATTTTTTGTTTTTGTTTGTTTGGACTTTGGGTGCATAGAGTTGAGTTTCTCATACTCCTCTTTGTTAATATAATTTCTCTCCTCCCCAGATTCTTACTCCCATTTACTCCTTTCTCCCTCTAGGAATCCACTCCAACCTGTTTTAAAATATGCCCTTAAAATGTGTTTGTCTTGCTGGGCGGGGTGGCTCATGCTTATAATCCCAGCACTTTGGGAAGCCGAGGTGAGAGGATTGCCTGAGCCCACGGGTTTGAGACAAGTCTGGGCAACTTGGTGAGATCTCATCTCTACAGTAAATAAATAAATAAATAAATTGACTGTGCATGGTGGTGTGTGCCTGTAGTTCCAGCTACTTGGAAGACTGAGATGGAGGGATCACCTGAGCCCAGTAGGTTGAGGCTGTAGTGGCTGTGAGCATGCCACTGCACTATAGCCTGGGCGACAGAGTGAGACTCCGACTCAAAAAAATGTTTGTCCTTATAAAATATCCTTTTGGAGGGGTTGAATTTATAGGGATGGTCTTGTGCTTTCCAGTCCTGGCTTTTCTTACTCAACACCTTGATCTTCAGACCCATCCATGCTACTGTGTGTCACCTGATCTGCTCCTTCTTGCTGCTTATAGTGTTCTATGGCCAGCATCCAACGTGCTTCACCCCTTTGTACCCCGAGTGGTAAGCACCTCTCCACCACAGCCTTGTTGTATTCCTGAGAGCATTACACAGAAAGCCCTTAATTCTGAACCTGCCCAAATTCCCTACATTATTGGTTATATGAAGGAGGAACCCCCCCACCAAAAAAAAACCCACCAGAATTATCTGTTGGAGGGTGGGCCCCTTGTAGTACACTCGAAATTTGTTCTCTGGATCAAATGGCCAACCAAAGTTTTTGTCTGGAAGTTTTGAGGTTGTGTCACAATTTGCGGAAAAAGTGTCCCAAGTTATGGCAAACAGGTGACTGGTTCTTCCACCATGACAATGCACCTGCCCATGCCGAGTTGCATGTTCAGTAGTTTTTGACCAAAAATGGCATGGCTTCTGTGCCCCACCCTCCCTTATTCACCCGATCTCGCCCTGAGTGACCCCCCCATGGAAAAAGTCCTCAAAGGGAAATGTTTTGCTGATGTGGAAGAGGTGAAACAAAAATGTCAGAAACACTAAAAGGCTTATAAACTGATGAGTTCAAAAACCGTTTTGAGCAGTGAAAACAGTGTCTCGATAGGTGTATTGCATCAAATGGAGAGTACTTTGAAGGTGACTGAAGTTTAAACACATAAGAATAAATACATAATTTTGTATACATAAATTCCATTTTTGGAGGGGTCCCCCCTTGTATTAGTACTTTAAACTATGGCATTTCTTTCTTTCTGTCTTTCTTTCTTTCTTTCTTTCTTTCTTTCTTTCTTTCTTTCTTTCTTTCTTTCTTTCTTCCCTCCCTCCCTCCCTCCCTCCCTCCCTCTCTCTCTCTCTCTCTCTTTCTTTCTCTCGAGTTGGAGTCTTACTCTGTCACCCAGGCTGGAGTGCAATGACATGCTCACAGCCACCGCAGCCTTGATAATGGGCTCAGGTGATCCTTCCTCCTCAGCCTTCCAAGTAGCTGGAACCACAGGCTTGTACCACCATGCCCGGCTAATTTTTTGATTTATTGTAGAGATGAGGTCTCACCATGTTGCTCAGGCTAGTTTCAAACCCTCAGGTAGCTCAGGCTATCCTCTCACCTCCGCCTCCCAAAATGCTAGGATTACAGGCTTGAGTTACTCTGCCCTGCCATAAATTATGGTGTTTCTATAACAGTTAACAATTAGTTACCCAAGTGCTTCTTGTTTATACCTCACCATGATGTAGCACAATTTACTCCCTCACATACCATGAATGTATGTTATGAGCCATGTCCAGTGTTGGGTACAGGATTCAAGAGATGAATTTCCTAAGGCCCCACATCCTTGAGGATCCCACAGGCTAGGGAAATAGACAATTCAGGACAGGAGTTGGGACACAAAGGAGTCGGTGATCAGTTTTTTTTTTTGGTAGGGAGAGGGAAGGCTTTCCAAGGGAGGCCTGAGCAGAGCTTTAAAAGTAAATAGGTGGATAGCAGGGAGGAAGCCGTGGGAAGGAGTGTTCTAGGTAGAGGGAGCTCAGGATGCAAAGGGCCCTGGAGCATATAGCAGTTTAGCATGTCTAGGAAACAATGATCTTGTTATGGCCGAGGCAAAGCATATGAAAGGGAATGGACAAGAGACAACTATGACATTTGCTGAGTTTTTATTATGTGCCAGGTGCTATCCTAAGTGATTAAGTGCAAAATCTCTTATTTATTTATTTAAGAGAAGAGGTCTCGAACTTGCAGGCTCTGGCGATCCACGCGCCCTGGCCTCCCAAAGTGCTGGAATTACAGGCTGAGCCACCGAGCCCAGCCCAGAACCTCTTTTAAGCCTATCAGTAACCCTTGGAAGGACTGCTATTATTTCCATTCTGCAGGAAAGGACACAGAGGCCCAGAGAGGTTAGTGACTTGCTCACAGTCACACGGCTTACAAATGAGGTGCCCCAAAACTGCGTCAGGCTGCTTGGTCACATGCTATCACCTCCAAAAGATGAGGAGGGTGAGGCAATCAGGGGTGACATTGCAGATGTCATTAAATGCCAACTGGGGGGTGAGGAAGAAGGCAGCAGGAGGCCCTGAATAAAAGTTTGGGTGCAGTCGGGCGAATGTGCACGACCACGAGCATGCATGAGGGTGCGTGTGCTGTAAGTGTTGTACATGGGTGTGTATGTGGGTGTGCTTGAGTGCATGTGAGTATGGCAGGGTGCACAGGTATGTGTGACAATGTAGGGCCCATGTGTGTTTGTGCGACCAGGTGAGTGTGTGTGTATGAGAGAACCTTTGGCTGTGCACGGGCCTGAGCATGTGTCCCTGTGGATGTGAGTGTGGGCCTTAGTGTTCTTGCCACCGTGGGGCCCCAGGGAAGCTGTCAGAGCCCATCAGCCTGGCCTGGCTTGAGAGGCCTAGTCTTGGCCTCAGAAGCTAGATGGGCACACATCAAAGGGAGTCTTAGCCTGGGGACCAGTGGGGCAGAATAATTTAATGAGACCCCAAAGGCAGGCTGCAACTGGTGGGGGGTGGAAAGGGATGCTGGTTTCTGCCCAGGGCAGCTCCCAGGCTCCACAGCCCAGCATTGGGGTCTGTATATGTGCTGGGCAGGGAGAAGGCTGTGTCGAGTGCCTAGCCATTACTCCCTCCTGCCACATGCGATGGGAGAACTGCAGCTGCATCTGGACCTGGGGAAACAGCACCCCTGCCTGGCCACCAGTCTAGTCCCCAAGTGTCCCAAGAGGCTTCAGGGAACCAGGATACCAAGTCTGGCATTTTCATCTCTAAAGCTGTTCCCACGTGTCCATGAGATGGAACTCACAGAAAATCATTCCTTGATCAACTAGTACAACCTCCTAGCTTTACAGAGAGGAAACTGAGACCTAGAGAGGGGCAGGGAATTCTCTAAGGCCATCCCCCAAAACAGCCTGGATCAGGCTTAGAATCCACAGTTCCCGAGTTCAGGTCCAGTGACCTTTCCTTATTTTTAGGCCAAGACTAACCCACATAAAAATCAGCAAATTGCAAGGTTGTTTATTTGGTGAACTCCAATTCCATGGCCTGGTCACTCCCTTCCTCCCAGGTCACCCTCCTCTGTAGGGTGGAGGGTGCTTCCCCAGTACCCACAGCCAGAGGGACTTTGCGAGACAGGCCAAAGGCAGGACAGATATTCTTCTCCTAAACAGAAGTGTGTGTGTGTGTGTGTGTGTGTGTGTGTGTGTGTGTGTCCTTTTGTGGGGGCCTTAGGCCAGAAAGAGAAAGGTAAGGGGACCCAATCTAGGCAGTTTTTCTATGTAAGATATGAGTAGAAATAGGAGGATTTTTGGTCCAGGGTAGAAGAAGGGGGTGAAGATGAAGAGTCATGTGAGAACACAGTGGCCCTTGCCAGGGCACAGTTGTGATGGGGCCCAACAAAAAGCTCTCCTTGTTCTCAGGGTCTTGGGCAACACACACACTGTCCTGTCATGTCCAATGATCCGTGTGAAAGCTTTCTCCTGGGAGGATCCTGCACCAGATATCTATTCATGGCAAGAAACTTCCATGGGTCTTAGGCCCGCCTACAGAATCAGGCTCAAATTCCCTGGCTCCACACGAAAGGCTTCCTTCAGATTCTAGGGTCTAGGTTCTGAATTTTAGAACCTGGGGTTGCAAATTCAGGTCTACTGCTAAACCCAGCCCACAGTTCAGTTTTTTCTGGCTGCCACAAAATTGACAAATATTCTTAAGCAGGAAAGCTTTAGACAAGGCTTAGACTCTCTGTTAGATACAAGCCCCACCACTCTCAATTGCTTATATTCTCCCTTTACAACATCTGCCAGTACAACATCTAAAAGTACTTGAATTCAGGACCCTTGAGCCTGAGCTCCTTGAGAGACCAAGCTCGTGTGTTTTCTGTGTCATAATCTAACACACAGTAGACACCTGATGTTTATTGAATGGTGGACTCTGATTGGCCCCATCTCCTGAACCTTCAACCCACTCTCTACTTCAATTCACTCTTAAGCTGTTCTTTGAAACTCTTTTCCCCTCTGCTTGGAAAGCTTCTTGGTGAACTCCTACTTATCTCTCAATGCGCAGCTCAAGTGTGCCACCTTGGACCAACTTCGCTGCTCCCTGCTCGGTGCTCATCTGTTAGAAGACTTTGGTAGCTATCACTATTCACAGACTAGGTTTAGAGATTAGTTTGTATTTGATATGTACACAGTGTTTCAGTCTGAGAAAGGCTTAATTGACTTAGTTGACCCATCTCTAAGTATCACTCAGAAGCCTGAGTTAGCTGGCTCAATAACTTTGATAACTCTCAGTAGCAGCTCTGTGTTCTCTGCCTTCAGATTCTAGCACCTCGATCCTCATCTTCATTGGGTGTAAGAAAAGGCATCATGACTCAGGGTCTGGCCCATTGAGGGAAGAGAGTCCCTGACAGGGCTCCAGGCAAAAGATAAATATCAGCGAACAAGCCGAGACCAGCCCCGCTACCAGCTTGGCCCAGACACCCTTGGCCCATGACTTGGCACTTTCTTGGGGTACCTGCTGGGCTTGGCCAAGGTGATGTGGGGCGAGTTGTCTGGGCCTGTGGGGGAGCTGCTGGCAGTGTGTGCTCCCCAGGGCTGCAGACAGCAATGCCAGGGTGCACCCACGCAATGCCACGCTGCTTCCAGGGCACCTCCTCTTAAAGGCTCAGTGTGTAGCTCCCACCCCAACATCTAGCCTTGGCTACACAGGGTCCCCAGTCAAAGTCAACTTATCGCCTGTGCATCAGGTGGGTCCATGTGAGTTGAGATGAGGGAACACGGGTGTGTGTTATATGTGCATGAGAGTAGAAACATGAGTGTTCCCACGCTTTGGGAGGCTGAGGTGAGTGGATTGCCTGAACCCGTGGGTTCAAGACCTGCCTGGGCAACTTGGCGAGACCTCATCTCTACAATAAATCAAAAAATCAGCCGGGCATGGTAGCGCATGCCTGTAATTCCAGCTACTCGGAAGGCTGAGGCAGAAGGATTGCCGGATCCCAGCAGGCGAGGCTGTGCACTCCAGTCTGGGCGACAGTGTGAGACTCCAACTCAAAAAAAAGAAACGAGTGTAAGGATTGTGAGTGTTGTATATGCATGGGGTGTGACTTTATGCCTGTGTTCATGTGTATGCCTGTGTGTGATGAGCACCTATGTACAATGGTGTGTGTATGCAGGCATACAAACATAAGTGGGTATGTGTGTGAAGGGTGAATGTCTATGGGTATAAATATATGTGTATGCTCACGGGTTTGTGTGTACAAGTCTAAGGGTGAGCTGTGTATATGTGGATGTGCACACATGTGGCTCTGTGTGATAACAAAATGTGAATTCTAGTTTGGTTCTGCCATTTCATAGCTGTTGGCAACTTAAGCGAAACCTTTCCCCTCTCTCTTACTGTAAAATAAAATGAATAGAATGAGATGATCGCTCTCTTTTTTTTTGAGTTGGAGTCTTGCTCCATTGTCCAGGCTGGAGTGCAGTGGCACACTCATGGCCACCCCAGTGTCAACCTGCTTGGCTCAGGTAATCCTTCTGCCTCAGCCTTCGAGTAGCTGGAACTACAGGCATGTGCCACCACACCTGGTTAATTTTTTGATTTATTGTAGAGATGAGGTCTCGCCAAGTTGCCCGGGCTGGTCTCAAACCCATGGGCTCAGGCAATCCTCTCACCCGGTCCTCCCAAAGTGCTGGAATTATAGGTGTGAGCCACCGTGCCAGGCCAGGTTGATCTCTTAAATCCCCTTCCAGCTTTGATATTCAAACACTGGTGTAGTGGTTGAGCACAAGTGTGTGAAAGTTGTGTGCGCACTTGTGTGTATGTATGTGTGTGTGTGTTTATGTATGTGAACAGCAGGGTGGTGCTGTGCAAAGGGGCATGACTTGGAATTCTCATTCTACACTTAACAGCTGTGTGGTTTCAGATAAGCCCCTTCCTCTCTTTGAGCCTCAGTTTCCTCCTATGCCCGGTGGGGCTTATGATTCCTACAAGGCTGCTTTGAGGACTGGGAAATGTTGTTTGTGAAGTGTGTAGCCCAGAACCTGGCTTGGTGCCCTTCTGTGAGGTGTGCACATGTGTGCGTGCACTTACACGTGGGTGCTCGTGTTCACATGCATGACTGTGCCTGTTGACCCAGAGAACAGGGTCAGCACTCTAGATCACTCCTGTCTTGTGAGGCTTCTGATTTCTGTCTGTGCTGGGTACACAGCCACCCAGGAGAGATAGACTTGGGCCGATAGTTCCCAGCTACCTGCCTGGACCCACGTGGTCCTGAAGACTCCCTGCTGTCCCAGACTGGCTGTCACATGGGTGCAGTGGCCTGGAAAGGAGGATTGGGGTGGGCAGGAGATAGGCTCTCAAATCCGATTAGTGCCCACCCCACCATCCGGGGTATTAGACTAAAGAGATTCTTCTTAAAGGGTCAGCTGCGAGCCTGGGATGGGGGCTAAGCCAAGCATGGGACCCCAGGCCCGTCTAGAAGGAGGCCTCAGAGTGGGAGCCAGGAGTGGGCAGGTCCTTGACCTCAGACAGCTCCCAGCAAAATGGAGAAAACCAGAAGGGCCAGGCTGGATCTGTGGCTGCCTGTGGTCTCAGGGCAGGAATGGCTCAAACCCTGGGCCTGGAAAAAGAAAAGGGGGAGGAATAAGGAAGATTTTCTGGAAGGGGAGGGGCTTGAGGGACTGGTAGACACGTGGAGGGAAGGGAGAGGCAAGGGCATTCTAGACAGGAGGATCAGTGTGGACAAAGTGTGAAGGCTGGACGAGTGTGTGTGTGTGTGTGTGGGTGTGTGTGTGTGTGTGTCCTGGGGAGAAGGTGGCATAGAGACCTTGGAAAAATCTCAAATCCAACTCTTCCATTTTATTGGTGAGGATTCTGAGGCTAGAGAAAGGAAGGTCAGAGCAAGGTCCTGACTGAATCCCAGATCACGTCTAGGATCTGTCCCCAACTCCTGGGTTCTAAGGAGGGGTGTCAAGCTGAGCATCCATGGACCCTTCCTGTGCTGGTCTCAAAGGGATCTTGGTGAGCCAGGGCAGGGTCGTAGCTGTGATGTCTGCCTTCAAGCTAATAGGAGAGTCTGGGGCTGGACACAATATGGCTGTCCAGGGGTTCTAAACAAATCTAGAGTGACTAGACCTGCTCCATCAGGTCAGGTCCCAAGCCCAGACTCTGGACACTCAGAGAAGCACCCAAAAGTGAACTATATACAGCACCCACTGGAGAGTCCCAAAAGCCAGACCTAGAGAAGGGCACACACCTGTACTTTGAACACCGAGAAGAGACCCCAACACCAGATGCATCTAGATGGGCTTCCATTGCAAACCTAGTACAGTCCTGGATCCTTAACCCCACCTGGAAACTCAGCGGGGGACCCAACATGCAGAGGAGAACGCCAGAGAGGGCCCGGCTCCCAAACCTTGAGCACTGAGAGAAGCTTCCAACACCGGGACCAGGCACACCCGGATTGGCTTCCAACCCAGACCCAGCACACCCCAACTGGATTCCTGCAACCTGACCCAGAACACCGAGAGCCGGTGCCCACATGGGGAATGGGCTCACCTGCGCTTCCCTCCCTCACCCCCTTCCAGCCTCAGATGCGCTCATCCTGAGAGGTCTCCCGAGCTCCAAGGCTTTTTCTGGAGAAATCTGTGATCATCCATCATCCATCATGCTTGGGATTGGGGAAGGGAATAGGAGACCAGGCCTGCGCCCTTGGGGAGAAAGGGGGAGGGTCTCGTTTGGGGGCTGGGGCGGGAGCGGGCTCTGCTCCCACCCCAGCAACCGTCGGGGGAGCGGGGGCCGGAAGCTGAGTGCCCTCGGAGGCCCCGCAGTCCCCGCACCGCGCGCCCCCAAACAGCCCGCGGGGCTCTGGGCGCGGGGCCAGGAAATCCGGCGCCGGCCCTTGAAGCGGACGCAGGGCGGGCAGGGGCGGGGAGGGTTGGGCGCTGGCACCGCAGTCGCCCGCCCGGCAACGTGACCGCGAGGCCTCGGGTCCCCACCGGGACAAGGCGGCCTCTGTGCCGACCCAGCTGATTCCTCCCGGGCTGCAAATCCCTTCCGGCTGACAGCCCGGGAACGGCCGGCGGCGTGGGAACGGGAGTGGCGAGGTGGGCGCAGAGCAGGGGAGCCCACCCGCCAGAGCCCCTCTGGAGGCCATCCGCTCTGCCCAGGACATTTCAATACTCCGCGGTAGCAAGGTTTACCATTCCCAGACAGGGAAACAGAGGTTAGGAGAGGTCTGAATCACTAGCTCGAGTCACACAGCCTGTTTCGTGGTTAAAGCCAGGGTTTTAACTTAGGCTCCATGGTGCTCTCTTTATATTTATTGTTGAGGTAGGTGACATTATAAGTCTCAATTTATACGTGAGAGAGCTGAGGCTGGAAGCGTTGAAGCCACCTGCTCAATGTCCTAGACAAGCAGGGAGTGAGGGCGGGATTGGAACCCAAGCTGCCCAGTCAAAACAGGGACGAGGGGGCATCCCTGTGCAGTGACCCAGTGGACCTCGCTACCTGGGTATTCACTGGACATCTGGTAGGAGGCTTTGCCATGGGTATAGGTCACAGGCCCCCCCCTGCTCAGGGTATTGTCTGCCTTGTTCGGTGCCGTGCCACCAGTGAGTGTATTCAGTTAATCCCTTGAAAGACAGATGTGGGGCTGAAGGGAGAAGATGGGGTGAGGGTAGAGGCACCAGCTAGTGGGGGAGGGGACTGGAAGGGCCATGAACCAGGGAAATGACTTTCCAGAAACCCCTCTGTCCTGCCCCTACAGCTGGGGATGAAACTGGAATCCCAGAGGCTGGAGTTGGGGACTGTAGGAGAGAGGGGTGGCATGATCCAGGATCCAACCTCACCAGGGGATCAGGGTGAGGCCTGTCCAGTGAAATCTGTGGAATTAAAAAATGGCGCCTTCTCAGTGGGGAGGGAGCTCAGCTGGCCTCTCGGTTTTGTCTAGCGTTGATCTACCTCCCAAGACTGGGGCAGCTCAGGAGGTTTTTCCCACTCCTTGACCAGTGTTTGACTTAGGGAGTGTGGGAGATCAAGGGAAGGAGGGACAATGGTGAAGGCACCGGGTGAGGGTGGTCTGCTGAGTGTACAAGTGACCTCTAGGTGTGTCGTGCCTGTGTGTGTCTGTGCACAGGACATCTCTGTCTGTGATGGTCTTATTTGCGTGTGCCACTGAGAACGGGTCTGGGATGTCTCTGACGGGGCGGATGCACTGTATCTGTAGGTGCCGTTTGAGTCTGGGCACCTTCGGCCTGATCAGGATCTGTGTTGTCTCTCTGGGACTGTGTGTTTGTGGCTGAACCTGTATCTGTGAGTCTTTGTGTGTCTGAGTTTCCACCCCCAACAGGGCCCCGAATGCCATTTTGCTGCCTGAATGTGCAGAGGAATGTGGGGGGCCGGGGGAGAGGGGAGCACGTGTCCTGGGCTGCTGGCCTGCTGGCTGCGGAAAACTACTGAGGCCTCCCGGAGCTGGGCAGGCCGAGCCGGCCCAGGGCCAGGCTCTGCAGCTTTTGCCCTTCCGTGCTCCTCCCACCCCCTCTCTCTGCGGGCTTGGGGACCTGCTGAGATGGGTTCTCTGTTAAGCAGAGAGCGCGACCTCTGTCCACCACTCCCTGGGTGGTTTGCCAGGCCTCTGGGGGAAAAGTGAGGGGGTGGGATTATTTTCCTCTGAAGTTCTTCCCAGCCCTGACATTCTCTCCATTCTATGAATGTTAAAGGGATTCAAAAAAAGGCAACTTCACCTCCATTTTGGAGACTCGTGAAAGTACAGGGTCTTGATCTGTTTGAGCAACAAGATGTCCTAAAGATGATCTAGTCCTACTCCCTCTATCCTGCAGATGGGGAAACTGAGGCCCGGCACGAGGGGTCTAGATCCCCCAATTATCTTCTGGAAGGTCAAAGGTAAAGTATGTTCTCAGGTCGGCTGTCTCTCAGTCATTGCAGTCTGGTCTCCTGTCATGGCTGCATGACTGGCTCTGCGTGAAGGGCCCACATGGAGGTGGGGTTGAGCTGACTGGTGCTCCAAGTGTCAAGAAGACCTGGAGGTGAAAGGGGCAAGTGAGGAACGCAGGGAAATGACTTTCCAGAAGCCCTTCTGCCCTGGGGATGAAACTGGAATCCCAAAAGCTGGAGTTGGGTCCGGGATCCAGCCTCACCCTGGCCTCCTGGGTGGGAGGGTAGCAATTGGGTACATCTTAGAAAAGATGAGCCTGAGCTATGCAGGAAGGTCTTCAGAGGCCAGGTGAAAGGCCGTGGACTTTATCCTATGGGTGATTCTGGTAAAAGGCAAAATTCTGATGGAGCAGAGTGGTTACAGGCAGATGCTCTGCAGTCACATCAGACTACTGTATTCAAGTCCTAGCTCTGAAACTTTGGTAATGACATCATTAGCCATATAATCCTGAGCGGGTGACTCAAACTCTCTACACCTCACTCTTCTCATCTTTGAAATGGAGATAATAAGAGTACTTCTCGGCCTGGCTCGGTGGCTCAGCCCGTAATCCCAGCACTTTGGGAGGCCGAGGTGAGAGAATTGCCTGAGCTCGCGGGTTTGAGACCAGCCTGGGCAACTGGGCAAGACCTTGTCTCTACAATAAATCAAAAAAATTAGCCGGCGTGGTAGCACACTACTTGGATGGCTGAGGTGGAAGGATCGCCAGAGCCCAGTAGGTTGTTGCTGGGGTGGCCATGAGCATGCCACTCTGCACTCCAGCCTGGGCAACAGAGTGAGACTCCAACTCAACAAAACAAAACAAAACAAAACAAACAAACAAAAAAAGAGTACTTCCCTGACGCGGTAGTGGTGAGGAATGAAGGAATGGTGAGAATACTCGACGCCAGACACATGGTCAGTGCTCTGCAATGATGACCCTGATGATGCAGCCTGTGCTTTAGGCTAGCCCCAAGAGAAGAGTAAAGGCAGGGAGACCAGTGGAGACTCCATGGGAGTTGTGCAGACGAGATGTGTGGGGGTTCATGGTGACGTCCCTGGATGAACAAGGAAACTGGGCAGAGTCCTCAGAAGGGCTTGGGCGCTGCCAGAAGGTGGGCACAGCACCGTCACTGAGTGACTGTGGATTTTGGTCTTGGGGGGCTCGCCCCTGGGGAGCCATTTTTGGAGCGCACAATGGAGGAAGACCGATACGGTTGAGGAGGAGACTGAGGAGCGAAGCAGCTCCGCTTTGGTGTGCTGAGTGTAGCGTGGGACCCATCAGATTCCACGGTCTGGCCTGGGGCTTGGGAGATGGACACTGGAGTGTGGCCACCCGTGTGCTTGGGGTGCTGGGAGTTGCAGTTTGGGTGAGGTCATCCAAGCGAGTCTAAAGAGAGAGGAAAGGGGCCCCACAACCCAGGGAACCCCTCTGAGGAGCCAGAGCCTCTGGAGAAACAGCAGCCAGAAGGGCTGAGGAAACCAAGGTGAGCTGTGGTCAGAGATGGGGAGGAAGAGTGTGCTTCAAGAAGGAAGGGACAATCAAGAGAGCCCCATGCTGGGGAAACTGGGAGGGACTTAGAGAGCGAAGAGGCAGAATGGAGGGAAAGACAGCACAGAGGCCATGGGTTTTGGCCATGAGGAGCCCGCCTCTGTAGAATCAAGTTTGCAGAAGAAGGGACAAAACCCCAGCTGCGGCCAGGTGAGGGATTAATGAATGGGATGCAGAAGTGGAGACAGAGCCAGATGTTCCACGACTGCCCAGAAGCTGGGCTGAGGAGAAGGGAACGACTTCAGGCACCAGACAAGGGAGGTTCTGAGCCTTCCAGGGAAGGGCAGACAGGGGTTATATTCTCTCTCTTTTTCAGAAGAAACTGAGACTCGTGGCGCTTAAGGAACTGTGTAAAGTTGCATTGTATCATTGCTGGAGGACAGCTCAAGATCCCAGCCACTGTGCCTGACTTTTTTTTTTTTTTTATTGAGTTGGAGTCTCACTCTGTGGCCCAGACTGGAGTGCAGTGGCCGCTCCCGGCCACCGCAGCCTCGACCTGCTGGGCTCCGGCGATCCTTCCGCCTCAGCCTTCCAAGCAGCCGGAATTACAGGCATGCGCTACCACGCCCGGCTGATTTTTTGATTTATTGTAGAGATGAGGTCTCGCCTGCCCAGGCGGATCTCGAACCCTCGGGCTCAGGCAATCCACTCACCTCAGCCTCCCAAAGGCGCGGGATTGCAGGCTGAGCCACTGAGCCCGGTTTGTGCCTGACTTTTCACATAGGAATTTTCTAAATGTACAGTTGAAATAGTGTAACACACACACACACACACACACACACACACACACACACGCCGACCATAGAAGTAAAGTATGTTCATTGGAGGAATTTAGAAATGTACACAAAAGTATAAGGGAAAAAATTTTTTTAAATCATCTTCAAATCTACCACACAGAGATAAGCATTTTTAACATTGTGTGTCATGTCTTGCATCAAGCAGTCAAAGCAGAGTAATGAGGCAGAGGAACAGCGGCTGGATCCCTGGGCTGGGAGCACAGTGGCTGACTCTGTGGCTCTGAACTGGCCATTGATTAGCTGTGTGGCCTTGGGCAAGACATTTGCCTTCTCTGGGCCTCAGAATCCCACCTATCTCGAGTAAGTTATAAGTGGGTCTCTCAAGGCCAGCTGCCATCACTGTGAAGTGGGAGAGTCTTACAATGTGAAACTACATTCTCGTCATGATTGCAAGTCACATAACTCCGTTTCTTCATTTGAAAAATGGAAAGGATGTTTATCTACTCTGCCTCCCAGGACTGGTGAGGATCAAATTAGATTAGTTATTGTGATGCCTAAGAGCAACTAATATTTGGACAATGTTTTGCTGTTTACCCACACTATCTCACTTCATCATTCCAACAGTCCTGTGGGGGTAGAAGCAATTTCATACTCTATTTTTCTAGATAAGGAAATAATGGCTTGGAGAGATGATGCTACCTGCTCGAGGTCAAAGGTAGTCGTACGATATGTGAGTTGGGATTCAAACCCACATCTCCCTGTTGCCAAAGTCTTGAATCTTTGCACTGCGCTACTCTGATGTGTGATGCAGGCCTGAAGAGAGGAGGGACATGGAAGAGGAGGGTTAGGAGACCGGCCCCCTTTATCCTTGGCTTCGTTGTTGTGGGCCCAGGTACCATCATCTGTGGGGAGTTGCTGCCCTCTGGTGTTCCATATGTGATATGTCTTGGAAGGGAGGAGAGCTAGCAGCTTGCCTGCCCTTCAAAAGTGGGGTAGGATGAGCTCAGAATAACCCCAACTCGTCCTTTGGAAATCAGAGGATTCAGGGAGAGTTGGTGCATATTTCACCCAACAGTTTGGGTAGAAGCTTGGTAGATTTAAGACCCCACTTGCTCTCAAGCTGGGTGGCCTAGTGCAGGGTTAGTGGCCACTTTCCCAATGTTATATTTCTGACTCAGGTGCTGGTTAGAAAGGTGTTGCATTATAATTATTCTTTAAACTCTACATCAGTGTTTCATATGCACTTCTCTATCTGTGATACAACTCAAGAGGAAAAAATAGAAATTTTGGCAATCCTTATGGGGAAACTTTGCTCTGGGCTGAAAAAAATGTCACCAGAGTAACATAAGATTGCAGAGTGGTACAGGCAACACCTGAAGATGTGTACTGCAAAGCACTTTATCCCTTGTTAGCTCAGTCTGTAGTCACCATAACATGATGAGGACAGTATTTGTTTTCATTTTACATATAAGAAAATAGGCTCAAGGTCACCCTGGGTTGCTTTCCAGGACCCCACACTGCTCCCTTGTGGCAGCCTTGTGGCTTATCTCAGTAAATAGGCCATACTGGCATGCCCAAATGAAATACATGTTGCCCCTCAAGTCCAATGTGTTGTACTTCTTTCTTTGTGATTGGTGATACCAGATGCCACACCTGTCCTTAACCTTGGAGGAGATATTTCCATGTTTACCCTGGAAAGGAAGTTTTGATGTTCTAGAGGCCACTGGAAGCAATAAATTTTGCTAAAGTGGAGGAGGGTACCTTGATTTCTGTGAGATTTCTTCCATCCCCTCTGGTACATATGTGTCTTACCAGAGTAGGTCTAGGGTATCAAGTATCGCTCACTTCATCCAACCAATATGCTGTGTTGTAGGTCAGCATAATCTCCTACAAAATGGTGGAACGATCACGTCCTGGCAGGCTAAATTTTGACAAAGGACAGGACAGTTGATATAGCTGTGAGTGAAGAAAGTGAAGGCATATTGTTAATTTTGCCAGGTGAAAGCACTCTGCTTTTGGAGGTCCTTACTGACTGGCATTCCTAGCTATCTAAGCCTTTGGATATCTTTGTTCTACAGTATCCCGAAGAACTCCTTTGGCAGCTCTCCTTAATGTAATCAAGGCCGCTGTTAAGTCCAAGTGTCAGTCAGCCAGTCTAGTAAACTGTCACAGCTGCTCTCAGTTTTTTTTTTGTATTTGCTAGTAAGATCACATTGTTTATTATATAGAATACATTTTTAAAAATTTTATTTTAGATTCAAAGAGAACATGTGCTGGTTCGTTTCATGGGTATATTGAGTGTGGGTGAGGTTTGGGCTTCTATGTCACCCAGGTGGTGAGCATGGTACCCAATGGGTGGTTTTTCGATCTATTTTTTTTTTGAGTTGGAGTCTCACTCTGTCGCCCAGACTGGAGTGCAGTGCCCACTCCTGGCCACCGCAGCCTCGACCTGCTGGGCTCCGGCGATCCTTCCGCCTCAGCCTTCCGAGTAGCTGGAACTACAGGTGTGCGCTACCATGCCCGGCTTATTTTTTGATTTACTGTAGAGATGAGGTCTCGCCAAGTTGCCCAGGCGGGTCTCGAACCCGTGGGTTCAGGCAATCCACTCACCTCAGCCTCCCAAAGTTGCAGGATTACAGGCTGAGCCACCGAGCCTGGCTGGTTTTTCAATCTTTTTGACCCTCCCTCATTCCCTTCTTTAGGAGTCCCCAGTGTCTGTCATTCCCATCCTTATAACGATGTGTATGCGGTGTTTAGTTCCTATTTATTTATTTATTTATTATTTATTTATTTTTTTGAGTTGAAGTCTCACTTTGTCACCCAGACTGGAGTGCAGTGGCCGCTCCCAGTCACTGCAGCCTCGACCTGCTGGGCTCTGGCAATCCTTCTGTCTCAGCCTTCCAAGTAGCTGGAACTACAGGCACACACTACCATGCCCGGCTAATTTTTGATTTATTGTAGAGATGAGGTCTCACCAAGTTGTCCAGGCGGGTCTTGAACCTGTGGGCTCAGACAATCCACTCACCTCAGCCTCCCAAAGCGCTGGGATTACAGGCTGAGCCACCAAGCCCGGTTTTAGTTCCTATTTCTAAGCAATATTCTGTTTTGTTTTGTTTTTTTGTGTGGGAGTCTCACTCTGTCCCCCAGACTGGAGCTCAGTGGCGTGCTCATGGCCACCCTAGCATTGACCTTCTGGACTTGGACAATCCTTCTGCTTCAGCCTTCTGAGTAGCCAGAACTACAGGCATGTGCTATTGCGCCTGGCTAATTTTTATTTTTATTTATTGTTTTTAATTTTTATTGTACAGACGAGGTCTCGTCAAGTTGCCTGGGCTGGTCTCAAACTCACGGGCTCAGGCCATCCACTTGCCTCGGCTTCCCAAAGTGCTGGGATTACTGTGGGAATCCCATGAGCCACTGAGCTCGGCCCATTCTTTTTCATGGATGCATAGTATCTCATGGTGTATGTGTACCACATTTTCTTTAGCCAATTCACTATGGATGGGCACGTTTTAGATATTGCAAATAGTGCTCCAATAAACATATGAGTGCAGGTGTCTTTTTTTTTTGAGTTGGAGTCTCACTCTGTCACCCAGACTGGAGTGCAGTGACTGCTCCTGGCCACCGCAGCCTCCACCTGCTGGGCTCCTGTGATCCTTCCGCCTCAGCCTTCCAAGTAGCTGGAACTACAGGCGGGTGCTACCACACCCGCCTAATTTTTTGATTTGTTGTAGAGATGAGGTCTCACCAAGTTGCCCAGGCAGGTCTCGAACCCACGGGCTCAGGCAATCCACTCACCTCAGCCTCCCAAGGCGTGGGATTACAGGCCGAGCCACCGAGCCTGGCTGCAGGTGTCTTTTTGATAAAGTGATTTTGGGCCATAGACCCAGTAGTGGGGTTGCTGGACTTAATGGTAAATCTATTTTTAGTTCTTTGAGAAATCTCCAAACTGCTTTCTGCAGGGGCTGAACTAGCTTACATTCCTACCAACAGCATATGAGCATTTCCTTTTCTCTGCAACCTTGCCAGCATCTGTGTGTGTGTGTGTGTGTGTGTGTGTGTGTGTGTGTGTGTGTGTGTGTGTGTGTAGTGATGGGGTCTCATTCTGTTGCCCAGGCTGAAGTGCAGTGGTATGATCCTAATTCATGGCAGCATCAAACACTTGGGTTCAAACCATCCTTCAACCTCAGCCTCCTAAGTAGCTGGTACTACAGGTGTGCACTGCCCCACCCAGCTAATTAAAAAAATTTTTTTTAGAGCTGAGGTCTTGCTATGTTGCCCAGGTTGCTCTCAAACTTCTGACTTCCAGTGAGCCTTCTGCCTTGGCCTCCCAAATTACTGGGAATACAGCTGTGAGCCACTGCACCTTGCCATTTGTTGTTGTTTTGATTTATTAATAATAGCCATTCTGACTGGTGTGAGATGGTATCTTGTTGTGGTTTTTATTTGCATTTCTCTGATGATCAGGGATGTAGAAATTTTTTCACATGTTGTTGGCCACTTGTATGTCTTCTTTAGAGAAGCATCTGTCCATGTCCTTTACTCACTTTTTAATGGGGTTATTTATGTTTTTTCATGTTGATTTATTTAAGCTTTTCACAGCTTCTGGACATTAGTCCTTTGCAGGATGCTTAGTTTGCAATTTTTGTCTCCTGTTCTGTAGGCTGTCTGTTTGCTCTGTTGATAGTTCCTTTTGCTGTGCAGAAGCTTTTTAGCTTAATTTACACTCCATTTATCAATTTTTATTTTTGCTGAATTTGATTTTGAGGACTTGGTTATGAATTTGTTACCTAGGCCGATGTCCAGAGGAGTGTTTCCTAGGCTTTTCCTAGGATTTTTATAGTATGAATTCTTGCATGTAAGTCTTGAATCCTTCTTGAGTTAATTTTTTGTATGTGGTGAGTGAAAGGAGTCCAGCTTTATTCTTCTGTGTATGGTTAGCCAGTTTTCCAGCACCGTTTATTGAATAAGGTGTCTTTTCCCCAGTGTTTATTTTTGTCAACTTTGTCAGAGATCAGTTGGTTGTAAGTCAGTAGTTTTATTTCTAGGTTTTCTATTTTTTCCATCAATCTATGTGTCTATTTTTGTACCAGTACCATTCTGTTTTGGTTACTATAACCTTGTCGTAAAGTTTATAAGTTCAGTAATATGATGCCTTCAGCTTTGTTCTTTTTGCTTAGGATTGCTTTGGCTATTCAGGTCTTTTTTTTTCCTTCCGTATGAATTTAAATATATTTTTTTCTAGATCTGCGAAAAATGATGCTGGTAATTTGGTAGGGGTGGCGCTGACTCTGTAGATTGCTTTGGGCAGCATGGGCATTTTGACAATATTGATTCTTCCAATCCATAAGCATGGAATGTTTTTTCATTTGTTTTGTGTCATTTTTTATTTCTTTTAGTGGTGTTTTGTAGTTCTCATTGTAGAAATTGTTCACCTCTTTGGTTAGATGTGTCCCAAGGGATTTTATTTGTGTGTGTGTGTGTGTGTGTGTGTGTGTGTGTGTGTGTGTGTGTGGTGGGGAGGCGGGGTATTGTAAATGGGATTATATTATTGATTTGGTTCTTAGCTTGAACATTGTTCGTGTATAGACATGCTACCGATTTTTTTTTTCTTTGAGTTGGAGTCTCATTCTGTTGTCCAGGCTGGAGGGCAGTAACACACTTCCAGCCTCTGCAGCCTCAACTTCCTGGGCTCAGGTGATCCTTCCGCCTCAGCCTTCCGAGTAGTTGGAACTACAGGCATGTGCCACCACGCCTGGCAAATTTTTTAATTTATTGTAGTGGTGAAGTCTCACCAACTTGCCCAGGCTGGTCTCGAATCCCTGGGCTCAGGCAATCCTCTCACCTCAGCCTCCGTAAGTACTGGGATCATAGGCGTGAGCCACAGCTCCCAGCCGCTACTGATTTTTGAATGTTTATTTTGTACTCTGAGACTTTACGGAAGTCACTTATCAGGTCTAGAAGTCTTTTGGCGAAACTCTTAGGGTTTTCTAAATATATAATCAAATAGTCTGTGAAGAGAGATAATTTGACTTCCTCCTTTCCTATTTGGATACTTTTATTTCTTTCTCTTGCCCAATTGCTCTGGCCAGGACTTCCAGTGCTATGTAAAATAGGAGTGGTGAACCTGAACACATTCTGAGTTTCTTTAGCTAACATATCTATTACTATTTCGATATATTCAGTATAGTAAAAAAAAAAATTACATTTCTCTTTCCCTAGCATAACACTCTTGGAATCCATTTCCATAAATATTCTCCAGATTTTTACAGATACAAATTGGCAAAACTTTGGAACTCTTTTGGTGTTTTTTGGCACTCATTTTAAAAAATTTGTATAAATGTAAGGGGCATAGGTGTAGTTTTGTTACACAAATATATCACACAGTGTGTGTTATATACACAAATATAACACATATATCCATCACCCAGATAATATACTTAGGTTTCATTAAATAATTTTTCATCTCCTAACTCCCCTCACTCTTCTACCCTTCGGAGTCTCCAATGTCTTATCATTCACACTGCATGTCCATGGGTATACATTATTTAGCTCCCACTTATAAGTGAGAATTTGTATTTGGCCTTCTGCTTTATAATTGTTTCACTTAGGATAAGGGTCTCCAGTTCCATCCATGTTGCTGCAAAATACACAATTTCATTCTTTTTCATGGCTGAATAGTATTCTATTGTGTATATATACCACATTTTCTTAACCAGTCATCTGTTGGGTACCTATTATTGAGTCACACTTTGTCCTACAGTCCTTCTATTTGGATCTATTAGGATTTGAGTATTGTTTGTTTGTTTGTTTGGTTGAGTTGGAGTCTCACTCTATAGCCCAGGCTGGAGTGCAGTGGCCGCTTCCAGTCACCGCAGCCTCGACCTGCTGGGCTCACGGCGATCCTTCCACCTCAGCCTTCCAAGTAGCTGGAACTACAGATGCGCACTACCACGCTCAGCTAATTTTTTGATTTATTGTAGAGATGAGGTCCTGCCAAGTTGCCCAGGCAGGTCTCGAACCCGTGGGCTCAGGCAACCCACTCACCTCGGCCTCCCAAAGCGCTAGGATTACAGGCTGAGCCACTGAGCCTGGCCCGGATTTGAGTATCGTTATGCGTCTGGAAGCAATGAAGGACCATGAGTGTGGGTTTGAGAACAATCAGTATCCTTCTTTCAGGTGACTTACCTCTGGCAAGTTAACTATAGAATCTTTAGGAAAGGGAATGCTAACATCTTCAGATGAGAGGAAGAGCTGCTTTGTGTGTGTGTGTGTGTGTGTGTGTGTGTGTGTGTGTGTGTGTGTGTGTGTTTGTGAGCTTGCCACTGCACTACAGCCTGGGCAACAAAGAGCTGCTTTTTATGGCAAAAGAGGATTGATATAATTTGGGAGTTGAAGGGGGTTGAAATCTACCCAAATGTCACAATTACAATTCTCAGAGTCTAAATCTTCCTATCAATATAACTTTAATTATGATTAAGGCCAGGTGCAGTGGCTCACACCTCTAATTCCAACACTTTGGGAGACTAAGGCAGGAGGATTGCTTGAGTCCAGGAGTTCAAGACCAGCCTAAGCAACATAGCAAGACCTCATCTCTGTAAAAAAATAAGCTGGGCTTGATGGCTCAGCTTGTAATCCCTCGCTTTGGGAGGCTGAGGTGAGTGGATTGCCTGAGCCCGCAGGTTTGAGACCCAACTGGGCAACTTGGTGAGACCTCATTTCTACAATAAATCAAAAAATTAGCTGGGTGTGGTAGCGCCCGCCTGTAATTCCGGCTACTCGGAAGGCTGAGGCGGAAGGATCGTCGGGGCCCAGCAGGTTGAGGCTGCAGTGGCCGGGAGTGTGCCACTGCACTCCAGTCTGGGTGACAGACTGAGACTCCAACTCAAAAAAATAAATAAAATAAAATAAATAAATAAATAAAATTAACTGAGTGTGGTGATGTGTGCTTGTCATTCTAGCTACTCAGGAGACTAAGGTGGAAGAATCACCTGAGCCCAGGAGGTTGAGGCTGTGGTGAGCCACAATCACGCCATTGCACTCCAACCGGGGTGACAGAGTGAGAATCCAAATCAAGAAATATATTTAAAAAGCAAGGTTATAAATTTAATTTAATGAAATTTGTCACTCTCAGGAACAGATTCTGTTTTTCAGAAATCTAGACTTTTCACTACAAGAAATAAGGGATTCCCTCAAGGCATTCATGTTTTCTGGCTTTTTACCCATGTATTCAGTTGAGGATTTAAATCTGTGACCTTGCATATTCTTTCACCAAGTTCTCCAGCACACGCAGAAGAAGCTAGCTCACCCTGTGGTTCTTGTATTCTGTATTTTTATCATAATTTTTTTTTTTTTGAGTCGGAGCCTCATTCTGTCGCTCAAGCTGGGGTCAGCGTCAACCTGCTGGGCTCTGACGAACCTTCCACCTCAGCCTTCCAAGTAGCCGGAACTACAGGTGTGCGTTACCATGCCTGGCTAATTTTTTGATTTATTGTAGAGACGAGGTCTCGCCACATTGCCTGGGCTGGTCTCCACCCTGCAAGCTCAGACAATCCACTTGCCTCAGCCTCCCAAAATGCTGGGATTACAGGCTGAGCCACTGAGCCTGGCCCATAATGTTCTTTTTAAAAAAGTCTTTTTTTTTTTTTTACATTTTTTTCCAACCAAGAAGCAACACTGAAATTTCTTTTTCTTTCTTTCTTTCTTTTTTTTTGTTTTGAGTTGGAGTCTCACTCTGTCGCCCAGACTGGAGTGTAGTGGCCGCTCCCGGCCACCGCAGCCTCGACTTGCTGGGCTCCAGCCATCCTTCCGCCTCAGCCTTCCGAATAGCTGGAATTACAGGCATGCACTACCATGCCCGGCTGATTTTTTGATTTATTGTAGAGATGAGGTCTCGCCAAGTTGCTCAGACGGGTCTCGAACCTGCGGGCTCAGGCAGTCCACTCACCTCGGCCTCCCAAAGGCACGGGATTACAGGCTGAGCCACCGAGCGCGACCTTTCTTTTTTAATTTTCATTGTCAGACAGGTAATGTGTCCATGTCATAACAAGGTTTAAGGGTGGCACATCTCATACGTGTGTGTGTGTGTGTGTGTGTGTGTGTGTGTGTGTGTGTGTGTGTATGAATATTCAATCATCACACTAAACGAACTACAAAAGGATCAGCACTGAAATTTCTTTTTCTCTTTTTCTTTTTTGAGTTGGAGTCTCACTCTGTCGCCCAGACTGGAGTGCAGTGGCCACTCCCGGCCACCGCAGCCTCGACCTGCTGGGCTCCGGTGATCTTTTGCCTCTGCCTTCCAAGTAGCTGGAACCACAGGCACGCACTACCACACCCGGTTAATAGCACTGAAGTTTCTATCATGATATTCTATTACTATAGCTACTTGGTTTTCAAAGCCTTGCTTTCTACAGGCCTTTGATTATATCCAATTATAGGTAACAATTTAAGTAACTATTGCCATTGCATGCCATGAGCTAGCATTGTCCCCTTTTCCAATATGGATATGAGACCAACATTTCATAAGAGGGCATGAATAAATTTGAGTGAAGCAAGGGTTGAATTGTATCAAACCCAGTTTATGTGCCCACTCAGATTTGCTCATGTGCTCTGCTGCAAGCTCCAACCTTGTGTTCAATGGAGAGGACTGTTAGCCATGGCCGCGTCTCATCTCCTGTCACTACCAAGGTGTGTGTTAGGGTGTGACATTCCGTACAAGCTATCAGTAAGGTGTTCTACATCAGTGGTCCCCAACCTTTTTGCATCAGGGACTGGGTTTATGGAAGACAGCTTTTTTGGGTTTTGTTTTTTTTGAGTTGGAGTCTCACTCTGTCGCCCAGACTGGAGTGCGGTGGCCGCTCCCAGCCACCGCAGCCTCGCCTGCTGGGCTCTGGCGATCCTTCCGCCTCAGCCTTAGGAGTAGTCGGAATTACAGGCATGCGCTACCACGCCCGGCTGATTTTTTGATTTATTGTAGAGATGAGGTCTTGCTGCCCAGGCGGGTCTCAAACCCGCGGGCTCAGGCAATCCACTCGCCTCAGCCTCCCAAGGCGCGGGATTACAGTCTGAGCCACTGAGCCCGGCTGGAAGACAGTTTTTCCATGGATCAGGGGTCGGGTTGGGGGGATGGTTTGGGGATGATTCAAGTACATTACATTTATTGTACACTTTATTTCTGTGATTGTTACATTGTGATATATAATGAAACATATACTATCACTGCCTCAGCTCCACTTCAAATCATCAGGCATTAGGTTCTCATAAGGAGCATACAACCTAGATCTCTTGCACACACAATTTACAATAGGGTTTGTGCTCCTATGAGAATTGAATGCCACTGGTGATCTGACAGAGGACAGAGCTCAGGTGGTAATGCAAGTGATGGGAGTGGCTGTAAATACAGATGAAGCTTCACTCACTCACCTGCTGCTTATCTCCTGCTGTGCAACTGGGGCTGGGAGGGATTGGGAACCCTTGTTCTATGTGACCAGTAGCTGCCCATGCTTTCTTATGAAGTTTGGTGTTGCACCATCTTGTATTTGCTTTCTTTTCTCCCTGGTTTACTTTCCTTTTCTCCCTTATTTTTGCTGCTGTGGAATTGTACTTTCCAAGAAAGATGTGGGATGTAAACTTTGCCTCAGGTTCTGTTTTACAGAGGACCTAGGCTAAGTCAAGAGAACTCCAAAAGTGCAGTGACTAAACCAGAAGTGTTTTAATTTTTTTTTCATTTTTGTTGTAATTGAAAACAACAGAAATGGCTTAAGATCAAAAGGAAATAATTTTTTAGAGAAATGTAATTCAAAGAATCAAAGAAAAGACTAAACAAATCCATAGAATAGACAAAAACCAAGGGAAATCTGCTGATCAATGAAACAGAACTAATGGATGGTATTTGAGCTCTGATTTGACAAGACAAGTAGAAAATTTTACACCTGACTTCATGTGATGGAATGCATAGATTATTAAAAATATAGTATGAAATTACCTTCAGACTATGTGTATAAGGTGTATATGAAGCAAGTGGACCGGGCTCGGTGGCTCAGCCTGTAATCCAGCACTTTGGGAGGCTGAGGTGAGTGGATTGCCTGAGCCCGCGGGTTTGAGACCCGCCTGGGCAACTTGGCGAGATCTCATCTCTACAATAAATCAAAAAGTTAGCTGGGTGTGGGGGCGTGCGCCTGTAGTTCCAGCTACTTGGAAGGCTGAGGCGGAAGGATTGCCGGAGCCCAACAGGTGAGGCTGCGGTGGCCAGGAGCGGCCACTGCACTCCAGTCTGAGCAACAGAGTGAGACTCCAACTCAAAAAAAAAAAAAAAAAAAAGAAAGCAACAAGTGAATTTTGCATTTAGACTTGGGTCCTATCCCCAAAATATCTCATTATGTATATGCAAATATTCCAAAATTAAAAAAAAAAAAACCGAGACACTTCTGGTTTCAAGCATTGTACTACTCAACCTGTAGTTTTAAAAGATATCCACAAATTTTTTAATGTTCCTTCCTTCATGAGGTGAAGCCAGAACCTAATTCCCTTCTAGCTGAGTGTGGGCTGTACCTTAGTGACTTATTTCTAATGAATAAATGTTCCAGATATGATGGTGTGTCTGTGTTTCAACCATAGAAAACATTGTGGCTTTCACATTCCTCTGTCTTTGCGCACCTGCTCCTGCCACATCATGAAGACAGTCAAGCAATCCTATGGGGAGACCTAGGTAGTGGGGAACTGAGTCCACCTGCCACAAGCCACGTGAATGGACTGTCTTGTATGTAATCCTTAAGTGCTAATCAAGCTGGGACTGCAGATGACTACCACTTGGCTGACATCTTGACTACAACCTCATGAGCCAAAACTGCCAAATAAGAAGCTCCAGAATTCATGACCCATAGAAACTGTGAAATAATAGATGTTTGTCATTTTAAGCCACTAAATTCTGGTGTAATTTGTTTTGGAGAAGTAGATTACTAACCTATTATCTTTAAAATATTCCAGTGGCTGGGCGTGGTGGCTCATGCCTATAATCCCAACACTTTGGGAGGCCGAGGTGAGAGGATTGCCTGAACCCTCGGGTTTGAAACCAGCCTGGACAACTTGGTGAAACCTCATCTCTACAATAAATCAAGAAAAATTCACTGGGCTTGATGGCGCGTGCCTATAGTTCCAGCTACTTGGAAGGCTGAGGCAGAAGGATCAACTGAGCCCAGCAGGTTGAGGCTGCGGTGGCTGGAAGTGTGTCACTGCCCTCCAGCCTGGGCAACAGAGTGAGACTCCAACTAAAATAAAATAAAATAAAATATTCTGAATGACTATTGATTTTTGTTGTTAGCATTATTATCCCCATCTATGAAATAGGGATAACAGTACCTTCTTATAGAGCTGTTTATAAGGCTATAAAATGCTCAAAATAGTGCCTTTGTAATCTCAAGAGTCAAATTCTCAGGAAAGAGAATATGATTAATTTGTCTTGGGTTATGTGTCCTTCTCTCAGACAAGAGAACAGGGCACTTTTTAAATACCACCAGTCTGTCTTTCCTCAAAGGAAATGAAGATACTGTTGCGAGATTAAAGGACAATTGTTGCAAGGTAGGCAAAAACAATACCCACTACAAAGGGTGTACATGCTTTTAAGGATTTTTATACATAAAGCCAAATTGCTCTCCCAAAATGTATTAATCTATGCTCCTTGCCAACAACATATGAGAGCATCTGTCTCATTCCACCTTTGCCAACGTTGCTATCCTGAAGAAGATGAAAAGAGCGAGTGCATCTGTTTATTTTAAAAATAGGCTTTATTTTCACACCAAAATTGAGCAGAAGGTGCACAGATTTCTCATATACCCTCTACGCCTCCCCCTCAAAACCTCTCCTCTCATTATCAACATCCCTCACCCAAGTGGTCCATTTGTTACAGTTGATGCACTTATACATCATTATCACCCAAAGTCCATAGTTTAGGGTTCATTCTTGGTGTTGTACATTCTATGGGTTTGGAAAACTTTATAACATGCATCCACCCTTATAGTATAACAAGTAGTTTCAAGAGCCAGTTTAATAGGACATAATATCTTATTGTTGTTTCAGTTTGCATTTATTTACTTGTAAAGTTGGACATGTATCTATGTTTTTATTGGCCATTTATATTTCTTCTTTTGTGAATTAAGGGAAACTCATCTAAAAAGTTAGATTTAGAGTTATTCATTCTTTTTTTTTTGAGTTGGAGTCTCACTCCGTCGCCCAGACTGGAGTGCAGTGTCACATTCCTGTCCACCACAGCCTCGACCTGCTGGGCTGCAGGGCTCTGGCGATCCTTCTGCCTCGGCCTTCCAAGTAGCTGGGACTACAGGCGCCCACTACCACACCCGTCTAATTTTTGATTTATTGTAGAGATTAGGTCTCACTAAGTTGCCCGGGCGGGTCTCGAACCCGCGGGCTCAGGAATCCACTCACCTCGGCCTCCCCAAGCACTGGGATTACAGGCTGAGCCACCGATCCCGGACGGGTTATTTATTCCTATAGATTTATGTGCTAATGCTGTCTATTTTCTGACATATAGTACAAATATTTCCTCAGTGTGTGTTGTTTGTTCTAATTTTGTTTATAAAACTTTTTGCTTACAATGTTACAATTTTATTAAGGGAAATTGATCATGCTTTTCATTTGTTTGTTCTATTCCATCATGTTCTAGAAGGTAGATAAATATTTACCTTTATTGTTTGGGTGAACGGTTAGAGTTATTACTTACATTTGATTTGAATTTATTTTGACATGTGGTATAAAAAGTGGGTCTTCAAATGAGATTTTTTGGGTGGATTTTTACATTTTAATGTCTGATGGGGGAAAAAACCACAAGTTGGGGGTGGTTTGGAAGATTACCACTTACATGCATGTTCTCATACCCCTTTGCATCCTAGTTCCCACTCTGAAGTTTCACAGCAACCAAAGTGAGCTCATCGGTGGAGCCTGTGGAGTGTGTCTAATGCCACAGATTTTCATGAGTCCTCTGAGAGTGGCAGTAAGCTAGAGGAGTTCTTTGTGGAAATGGGTATGGAAAAAGGATAAATGACAGAGTAAAGGGTACCTCTTTCCTTAAATCTTTTGTGACCCCAGCTTACAAATGCTGGTGATCTCTTTAAAGGGAGAATGCACTAGCCCCCTTGCTTCCACCCTCATCCTGTAATATAACAATAATACATCAGCTTGGAACTCAGCCTGTAATCCTGCGCCTTGGGAGGCTGAGGTGAGTGGATTGTCTGAGCCCGTGGGTTCGAGATCCGCCTGGGCAACTTGGCGAGACCTCATCTCTATAATAAATCAAAAAATTAGCCGGGTGTGGTAGCACACACTAATTAAGTAGTTCCAGCTACTTGGAAGGCTGAGGCGGAAGGATCACCGGAGCTCAGCAGGTTGAGGCTGTGGTGGCCGGGAGTGGCCACTGCATTCCAGCCTGGGCGACAGAGTGAGACTCCAACTCAAAAAACAAAAAACAAAACAAAAACAATAATACATCTTTTTTTTTTTTTTTAGCCCTCTTGTGTGTGGTCATTGGTGGGACCACCAAGAGAGGAAACTGATCTTGCTGGCAGTCTTGGAAAGTGGGTGATGCCTATGAGTTTAGCTGGGAGATGAACACTGGTCTCAGCTTATACCCCAAAAGGCCAAAAAGCAAAGGAGTGATCACTGTTTGCCAGTCCATGTACCACTGGCTTTCCAGAACAAAAACTTTCATGATTCACCTGCTGCTGGATTGCTACTGTGTGGGGGTTATCAACTTGCACAAACTTATGGGGATGGTGTCTTAGAAGAGGGAGACCAAGCTGAGCAACCATCAAAGGTGGGTCCTGCTGAGGCTGAGTGGTGGATAATTAAGGAGATAAATGTAACGAAAGCATGGCAAGAGCTCCAAGGATGATGCCACTTAAGCTCAAACAGGCTTTCCAAAAGTGCAAGTTGTGATCTCTGAATTTAAAGACTTGGTGGGTTAATTTAAAAGTATGGCCAGAACTGAGAACTGAATTGACACATGGATTAATGTTAACATAAAAATAGAAAATAGTTGACTCAAATGATAGATCTAGGAGACTGAACATGCGAATGAATGAAGTTACAGAGGATAAAAAAGGAAACTAGTTAGAGAAGGAATAATTAAAGCACAATTTTAAAATGCAGCTTTGTCTAGTTGATTGTGGGCTTATTTGAAAAACCTAGGCAAATTCCAATCCTTGGGCCTACTTATGACAAACACACATGAGTATAAATAATTAAAAGAAAAGGAAAAAGATAGACTAGAGATTAAAAACCTTCTAGAGTAAAAGAAATGTAAGTCCCCAGATTGAAAATGCTCAAATAATTCCAGGAATGAGAAAAAAGATTTTTGATTGAAATTTCTCAACTTCAAAGATAAAGAGAAAATTTATAATCTTCTCTTATAAAGAGAGAACAGGTTGCTTACAAAGGAAAAATAATCTAACAAAAGTTGGATATTTTATTTACAACAAAGAAATATAAAAGAATTGAACAATATCAAACTTTCAAGGGAAAGGGGCGAGGTGATTCAATAATCCTAAATCCAGCAGGAACATAATTCATCTGACAGCACGAAAGAAGATATTTTCAGACATATAAGGATTCAGAGAAGCTACCACATAGAGATTCTACCTGACGAAATGGTTTAACTAGTCAAAAATTGAATCAGAATTGAGATTCTCAAGATAGAGAAGCTGAATAGTACATGAAACAGAGGTGAACAATGAATCTTACAACATACATGATTAAAATTCAACGGATGACTGGGTGTGGTGGCTCATGCCTATAATCCCTGCATTTTGGGAGGCTAAGGTGAAAGAATTGCCTGAGCCAATGGGTTTGAGACCAACCTGGGCAACTTAGCAAGACCTCATCTCTACGATAAAATAAAAAAATTAGCTGGGCATGGAGGTGTGTGCCTGTAGTTTCAGTTACTTGGAAGAATGAGGCAGAAGAATTGCCTGAGCCTAGCAGGTCGAGACTGTGATGGCCACAAGCATGCCACTGCATTCCAGCGTGGGCAACAGAGTAAGACTCTGACTCAAAACATAAAAAAATTAAAAAATTCAATGAATGATGAGGACATGCCTGGGAATCGCTAGTATTATGTGTGAAGAATCCTTGTAACAGAAGACATACACAACTAGGCAAAATCTAATAACAGACTGTAATTTTCGGAAATTGTCTTGCTACTCTGTGATTACATGTTTAGATTAAAATTGGCATGAGATTTTATAGCCAGATACAAGAATGACTGGCAAAACCTGAAATAGAAAGCAAACTGTTTCTGTGTAAAAGTCAAACATAGCACTGATATCTGGAAATGTTTGTATGAACAACTTGACCTCTAAAATTTAACTGACCTTAGATTACCATAGTCAATATTTAGTATAAAGGCTTTGGAATTCTATCAAAAGAGGGCATTCCTCTGACTAGAAATATACCAAAAAATATAGAAATATACCAAAAAATCAAGGTATCTGCAAATCTGAGTATTCTAGGGTTTTTTGTTTGTTTTGCTACAATTGGAACTAAAAGCTTTTTCTTTTCTTTTTCTTTTTGAGTTGGACTGTTACTCAGACTGTTACCTAGACTGGAGTGCAGTGGCCGCTCCTGGCCACCGCAGCCTCGACCTGCTGGGCTCCGGCGATCCTTCCGCCTCAGCCTTCCAAGTAGCTGGAACTACAGGCGCGCGCTACCACGCTCGGCTGATTTTTTGATTTATTGTAGAGATGAGGTCTCGCCAAGTTGCCCAGGCGGTTCTCGAACCCGTGGGCTCAGGCAATCCACTCACCTCAGCCTCCCAAAGTGCAGGATTACAAGCTGAGCCACCGAGCCCGGCAACTTTTTCTTTTAACATTATTTTGACATAATTTTAAATTTACAGTAAAGTTGCAACAAAGTCACAGCAATAATTCAATGAACCAATGAATAATTAACACATTTCTCTCTCTCTCTCTATATATATATCTCTCTCTGTGTGTGTGTATAAATTTTCTGAGTTTTCAAGAGTAAGTTGCAGAAATGATGCTCTTTTACTCTGAAATATTTCTTTTCTTTAAAAATTTTTTTATTTTAAAGATGTGAGGTATAAATCAGGTTAGGTATACAAATGTTCATTATGTGGGTACCCTTGTTGATGAGGTGTGCCCTCCCTCCCGTGGCAGTTTCCCTCAACTGCCAATCCCTCCCCCCACCGGCAGTCTCCCACTACTGCCAATCCCTTTCTTATACTATTATGATAATTGTTCACAGTCCACTTATGAGTGAGAACATATGGTATCCTGTTCTTTGTTTCTGAGATAGATCACTGAGTATGATAGATTCTAAATCCATCCAAGTTGCTACAAAGTTCATATGTTTGTCCTTCTTTATGGCTGCATAATATTCCAGTGTGTATATGTACCACATTTTCTTTATCCAGTCCATCTTCGATAGGCAGTATGGTTGGTTCCATGTTTTTGCTATTGTGAATATAGCTGCAACAAGCATGCGTGTGCAGGTATCTTTATGGTAGAATGATTTGAGTTCCTCTGGGTATATTCCCAATAGGGGAATTGCTGGGTCATATGGAAGGTCAATTTCTATTCTTTCAAAAATGGACTCACTGTCTTCCAAAGAGGTTGCACTAGTTTGCATTCCCACCAGCAGTGTAGAAGCGTTCCCTTTTCTTCACATCCACATCAACATCTGTTGTTTGTTTTATTATTGATGGCCATTCTTACTGGAGTTAGGTGGTATCTCAATGTGGTTTTGATTTGCATTTCTCTGATGATAAGTGAGGTTGAGCATTTTTTTATGTGTCAGTTGACTGCCCATACATCTTCTTTTGAGAAGTATCTATTCATTCTTTTGCCCATTTTTTAATGGGACTGTTTGTTTTTTTCCTTTTGGCTCGTTTGAGTTCCTTGTAGGTCCTAGATGTTAGGCCTTTATCAGATACACAGTTGGCAATTTTTTTTCCCCATTCTGTGGGCTGTCTCCCACTCTCTTGATGGCTTCTTTTGCTTTGCAGAAGCTTGTCAGTTTGATGAGGTCCCACTTGTCTATCTTATCTCTTATGATATGGGCACTTGGCAAGTTGCAGAAATGATGCTCTTTTATTCCTAAATATTTCAGTGTATATATGTGTATATATACATATATATGTATATGTATATATACACCCCCAATATTGAGGTTATAATCTCTTTTTTTTGAGTTGGAGTCTCATTCTGTCACCCAGGCTGAAGTGCAATGGTACGCTCCTGGCCACCGCAGCCTCAACCTGCTGGGCTCAGGCGATCCTTCTGCCTCAGCCTTCCTAGTAGCCAGAACTACAGGCACGTACTACCATGCCCAGCTAATTTTTTGATTTATTGTAGAGATGAGGTCTCACCAAGTTGCCCAGGCTGGTCTCGAACCCCTGAGCTTAGGTAATCCTCTCGCTTCGGCCTCCCATATTTCTGGAATTACAGGTCTGAGACGCTGCACCTGGCCTACTATTTTCTAATCTACAGATCTTATTTGGATTTTTTCTAATTGTTCTGATAGCAAAAGAAGATCCTTTTTTAAAAATTGTATTTTAGAGTTGTGGGGTACAAGTGAGGATTTACTATATAAGTAAGTTGCATGCAAGCAAAGTTTGGGCTTCTGGCTGGCCCTCTCTTCTCCTCAAGAGTGGACTAGGTACCCAGTGTATTGCCACATGTGCTCCTTTCTCCTCCTTTCCTTCCCTCCTAGCAGTGCCCAGCGTCAGCTGATCCTACCCTTGTGCTTGTGTAGCAAGTGATCAGGCCCGCCTATACGTAACAATGTGCAGTTTTTGGTTCTTTGTTTCTGTGATAATTCCCTTAGTTTGATGGTCTCCAACTGCATCCATGTTGCTGTGAAGGCCATGATTTTGTTCTTTTTCCATGTCTGAATAATATTCCATTGTGTATATGTACCACATTTTCTTTACCCAGCCCGCTTTCAGTGGCCATGTGGGTTGTTTCCATGTTTCTGCTATTGTGAATAGTGCTGCAATAAATATGTGTGTGAAGGGGTCTTTTTGGTAGAACGATTTATGCTCCTCTGGGTATATTCCCGGAAGAGGGCTTGCTGATTCGTCTGGAAGGCTTAGTTTCAGTTACTTGAAAAATTGCCACATTGCTTTCCACAGAGGTTGAACTAGCTTATGTTCCCACCAACAGTGTAGAAGTGTTCCCTTTTCTCTCCAACTGTGCCAGCAACTGTTGTTTTTGACTTATTAATGATAGCCATTCTTACCAGTATTAGGTGGTATCTCATTGTAATTTTGATTTGCATTTCTCTGATGATTAGTGAGGATGAGGATTTTTTTCAGGTGTTTGTTAGCTGCTTGTATGTCTGCCTTTGAGAAGTGTCTGCTCATGTTCTTTACTTACTTTTTAATGTTTTTTTTCTTTCCTTTAAATTCCTTTGAGTTCCCTGTAGATCCTGGATGTTAGGCCTTTGCAATATGTATGGCTTGCAAATATTTTTTTCCCATTCCATGGGTTGCCTCTTTACTCTCTTGATGGTTTCTTTTTCTGTGCAAAAGCTTTTCAGTTTAATAAGTTTTCATCTGTCAATTTTAGCTTTTGTTGCATATGTTTTTAAGAACTTGGTCATGAATTCATTGCCTACTCTGATGTCTAGGAGGGTGTTCCCTAAGTTTTCTTCAAAATTCTTATAGTTTGAGGTTTTACATTTAAGTCCTTGATCCATCTTGAGTTAATATTTGTATATGGTGATAGGGGTTCAGTTTAATTCTTCTGCATGTGCCTAGCCAGTTTTCCTAGCACCATTTCCTAAATGTCGTTTCCTTACCCCAATGTTCGTTATTGATGGATTTGTCGAAGATGAGTTGGTTGAGAAGTGTGATTTTATTTCTGGATTCTCTGTCCTGTTCCATTGGTCTATGTGTCTATTCCTGTACCGATATGCTGTCTTGGTTATCGTAACCTTGTAGTAAAGTCTGAAAGTGTGGTGCCTCCAGCTTTGTTCCTTTCGTAGAGGACTGTATTGTCTTTTCTAGGTTCATGAAAAATGATATTGGCAACTTAATAGGAATTTCATTGAATCTGTAGATTGCCTTGGGTAGGAAGGACATCTTGACAATATTGATTCTTCCAAACTTTTAGCACGAGATGTTTTTCTATTTGTTTGTATCATCCTTTATTTATTTATTTATTTATTTTTTGAGTTGTCGCCCAGACTGGAGTGCAGTGGCATGCTCCCGGCCATTGCAGCCTTGACCTGCTGGACTCCAACAATCCTTCCGCCTCAGCCTTCCAAGTAGCTGAAACTACAGGCACATGCTACCACGCCCGGCTAGTTTTTGTGATTTATTGTAGAGACAAGGTCTCGCCAAGTTGCCTGGGTGGGTCTTGAACCTGTGGGCTCAGGCAATACACTTGCTTCAGCTGCCCAAAGTGCTGGGATTATAGACTGAGCCTCCGAGCCCAGCTCATCCTTGATTTCTTTGAGGAGTGTTTTGTAGTTCTCATTTCTCATTTAAAGGTCTTTCACTTCTTTGATTAGGTGAATGCCGAGGTATTTCATTTTTTTGTGGCTTCCATGAATGGAATTGCATTTTTTGTTTCTCAGTCTGCTTATTGTTTGTATATAGAAATGCAACTGTCCCCGGGCTAGGTGGCTCAGCCTGTAATCCCGTGCCTTTGGGAGGCTGAGGTGAGTGAATTGCCTGAGCCCACAGGTTTGAGACCCGCCTGGGCAACTTGGCAAGACCTCATCTCTACAATAAATCAAAAATGAGCCAGGCGTGGTAGCATGCGCCTGTAGTTCCAGCTACTTGGAAGGCTGAGGTAGAAGGTTTGCCGGAGCCCAGCAGGTTGAGGTTGCGGTGGCCGGGAGCGGCCACTGCACTCCAGTCTGGGTGACCGAGTGAGACTCCAACTAAAAAAAAAAAAGAAATGCAACTGTCTTTAGTGTGTTGATTTTGTATCCTGAGACTTTACCAAAGTCTTTTACCAAAGTGCATGGAAGTTTTTGACAGATTCTCTAGGGTTTTCTAGGTATAGAATTATGTTATCTGCAAGAGGGATCACTTAACTTCCTCTTTTCCTATTTTGATACTCCTGATTTTCTTCTCCTGCCTGATTGCTCTGACTAGGACTTCCAGTACTATGTTGAATAGGAGAGGTGAGAGTGGGCATCATTGTCTTGTTCCAGTTCTTGGGGGGGGGAATGCTTCTAGCTTCTCCTTATTAAGCATGACGTTGGTTACATGTTTGTCATATATGGCTTTTATTGTTTTGAGGAATGTTTCTTCCGTATCTAGGTGTTTGAGAGTTTCTATCAAGAAGGGATGCTGGATTTTATCGATTACTTTTTCTGTGTCAAATGAGATAATCATGTGGTTCTTAGTTTTATACCCATTAATGTGGCGAATTGCATTTATAGTCTTATGAATACTGAACCAGCCCTACATCCTGGAAATGAAGCCCACCTGGTTATGATGGATGATCCTTGAAATGTATTTTTGTATATGATTTGCTAGAATCTTGTTGCAAATGTTTACTTCTATGTTCATCAGGGAAATTGGCTTGTAATTATCTTTTCTTGTTGAATCTTTGCCAATTTTGGGTATCAAGATGATACTGGCTTCATAATATGAGCTAGGGAGAATTTCTCAATTCCTTCTCAATTGCCTGGAATACTTTTAGTAGGATTGGTATCAACTTTTCCTTGTATGTCTTGTAGAATTCACCTGAGAAAACATCTGGCCCAGGACTTTTCTTTTCAGTAGTGGTGGTGGGGTTCTTATAACTGAGTCAATGTCTTAGTTTGTTATTGGTCTCTTAGGGTTTTAATTTCTTCCCATTTCAACTTTGGGATGTTGTGTGATGCCAGATATTCCTCCATCTCCTCTAGATTTTCTAGTTTATTTGTATACAGATGTTCATAGTAATCTCTAGTAATCTTTTGTGTTTCTTCAGGGCCAGTTGTGGCATTGTTTTTTTCATTTCTAATTGTGTTTATTCAGACTCTCTTGCTTTTTTTTTTTTAGTCAATCTGACCAGGGTATTTATCCTTCAAAAAGAACCAGCTTTTCATCTTGTTGATCCTTTCTATGATATTTTTGGCTTCTATTTCCTGCAATTGTGACTTTACCTTTGTAGTTTAAATCTTTCTCCTGAATTTAGGATTTGATTGTTCTTGCCTTTCCAGCTCCCTTAGGTGTGATATTAGGCTATTTACTTAAGACCCCTCTATTTTCTTGATATGTACATGTAACACTATGACCCTCCCTGTCAGCACGGATTTCATGGTATCCCAGAGATTTTGATATGGTGTGTTTTTGTTCACATTTGTTTCCAGAAATCTTTTTATTTCTGTCTTGATTTCTGTGTTTACCCAAGAGTCATTCAGAAGCATGTTGTTTAATTTCCATGTATTTGTGTGTTTGGGGGGATCTTATTGGTGATATTTTTATTCCACTGTGGTCCAAGAAGAGGCTTGATATTATTTCAAACTTTTGAAATTTGTTCACACTTGATTTATGCTCAAGAATGTGACCAATCTTGGAGTAGTTTCATGGCTAATCAATAAAATGTATACTCTGATTGTTGGGTGAAGTGTTCTATAGATGTCTATTAGGTCCAATTGGTCAAGTGTTGAGTTAAGGTTCTGGATCTTTTTGTTGATTTTTTGTCTTGATGATCTGTCTAGGTTTGTTAGTGGGGTATTAATGTTTCCAATCACAATTGTATGAGTATCTATGTTTTTTCTTGGTTTACATAGCAATTGTTTTATAAATCTGGATGCTCCTGTGTTGGGTGCATATATATTTAAGATAGATATTTCTTGCTGGTAGATTGAGCCTTTTATTATTATGTAGTGTCCTTCTTAACTTTTGTTTTGAAGACTGTTTTTTCTGATATAGGAATATGTACCCCTGCTCCTTTTTGTTTTCGATTTTCATGGAAGATCTTTCTCCAGCTCTTTACTTTGAACCTGTGGGTGTCTTTTGCAGTGAGATGGGTTTCTTGGAGGTAGCAGATGTTGGATCATGTTTCTTTATCCAGCTTGCTACTCTGTGCCTTTTTAGTGGTACATTCAATCCATTCATATTCAAGTTAACTATTGATTTGTGGAAGTTTATCCCTGTCCTAATGCTATTAAGAGGTTGTTGTTTTTCGTCTTCTTCTTCTCTGTCTCCTTCTCTTCCTTCTCCTCCTCCTCCCCCATCTCCTTCTCCCCCGCCTCCTCCTCCTCTGCCTCCTCTTCCTCCTTCTTCTTCTTCCTGTTGGGGTCTCACTCTGTTGCCCAGGCTGGAGTGCAGTGGGATGATCATGGTTCATGGCAGTCTTGAACTCCTGAGCTCAGACTATCCTTCTGCCTCAGTCTTGCAAGCAGCTGAGACTACAGGTGCATGCCACCATACCCGGCTAAGTTTTTTTTTTTTGGTAGAGACTAGGTCTCACTATGTTGCCTAGGTTGTTCTCAGACTCCTGGGTTTAAGCAATCCTCCCATCTCAGCCTTCCAAAGTGTTGAGATTACAGGTGTGAGCCACTGCACCCAGCCCAAAAGATCTTTAATTAGGCATTGATTCCAATTATCATATCTCTTTTAGTCTTTTAAAATTAAGAGTTCCTCAGTCTTTTTTTTCATTAAAAATTTGATATTTTTGAAGGTTCTGACATATTAGTTTCCTGTTGCTGCTGTAGCAAATTAATACAAAGTTAGTGGATTAAAACAGCACAATTTTTCTGTGTATATTTGTGTCATCTGTGAATAGCAATGGTACATTTTTTCCCTTCCTATTTCTACACTTATTTCTTTTTATTGTATTGGTCAGGGCCTCTAGTATCATGTTAAACACTAACTGATATAGCAGGCTTTTCCCCTTGTTCTTGATCTTGCTGGGAATGCAACTAAAATTCTGTGCTATGCACTGTATAATGTTTGCTACAGGCTTTTAAAAAATTTATAACTGTTATCAAATTAAGAGAAATTCCTTCTATTTCTAGAGTTCTGAAATTTTTTTTATTAAAAGAAGTTTAACTTTTTGGGATTCGTCTCTTACCCTCTGAAGCACATGTCTTACCAGGACATTCAGGGTTCTTGTCACTTCTTGCTCATTAGGTCCAATTAACATGATGTCATCAAAGTGATGTTCTGTGGGTGGTCAAACAGTCCAGGACCCTTTGAATTCTATTGTAGCAGAAAGAAGAATTAACATAACCCTGAAAAAATGTGAATTTTCTGAATGTGAAGTCTATGAATGCATAATAATATCTGTTCCATGGGAATGTAAACTGCTATGGGTCCTCCTAAACAAGATAAAACATCCAAATACCTTTAACTTTTCTTTACCAAAAAGCATATCTTTCATATCTCATAGCTTTACTTACCAAAAACATCTTATTTTTCTTACATGTGGAGTTGTTTTCCTTTTTATTTTTAGTTTTTTTTTAGATTGAAAAATATAATTGGCAGTTGAGGGAAACTGCTAGGGTAGGGAGGGGCATACCTCATCAACAAGGGTACTTGCATGATTAATGTTTGTATACCTAACCCTGAATTGTACCCCACATCTTTACAATAACTTAATTAATTAAAAAAAAGAAAAATATAGTTTGCTTAGAAAGTAATTTAGAAAGAGAGAGAAAGAGAGAAACTTCACTTCTCCAAGGTATGGAAAAGGGCCAAAGCCAGGAAACACAGTGATCATAGTTCAAAGAGCTATGTGAGCACACTGGAGTTTAACAAAGCAATAACCTATTTTTAATTACCATATAGTGATTAAAAATTTTAAACTCTTAGTAATCTTAATTTGAAATAAAACTAGCAAGCATTGTAAAGAATCTTATGTTAACATTTATCATTTTATAATTTCTAGGAACATGTGCTTCCTCATAGAACAATTTTTTCATGTTTGCTAACAGACCCAAATATATTGTTTTTCTATAAAATTTAAAATGCCAAAATAAAATTAAGGTTATGTCCAACAATTTATGTTTTAATATTTTATCTTAATTAAAAATGATCTAGGTAATCAGTGAATATCCATCACTTAATTTAACTTAGCAAAACTCTAAGGATGTAGTTTCTAAAAAAATTTGGGAAATTTTTTTAAGCAGATATATCATAAAACATTGGTAAAAAGTTCGTTTATAAACTCTATTCCAGGCACATCAACTTAATTCACTTGTTCTTAACAGTTATGTTTCTAGTATTCATGGAAATTAAATGAGCCATTAGACAAAGTTAGCCACTAGCTCAAATTATTTCCTCATTAACCATTTTACAGCATGTGCATATCAGGCAGCCATCACCAAAACAAGAGCCCTAAAGTTAAATACAAGTATATTTTGCTGATAGCCTGGAAGACTCAGCTGTGTTCATTAAACCAATAATATTATTCAAGTCTTGTTTACCAAAGATTGATCTAAATCAAATGAATGTGACAAGCATTTTGGGTTCTTTCCTATATTTCTGACAGTTTGGAGTATGCTTATTTATCTCTAAGCCAATTTAAAAAAGCTTTTTACTAATATTAGTGGAAAAGACCTTTAATACATTTTTTCATCTGCTCAATTTTTATATAGCCAAAAATCATGCACACAAGAGAGAAGGGATACAGAATGACAGAGCATATAGTTAGTGAGGGTTCAAGAAGAGGCGTTCTGTGAACTTAGAAGTTTCCATGGGAGAATGGGAGAAGCAGGAGCCAACAGAGAGAACAGAGAAACCAAAAAAAAAAAAAAAAAAAGATCATAACCTGAATATCAGCTTCCAATTAAGCTGGCTTATGATGATAAAATCCTTTAAAAAAAAATGCTTTAAGAGTATTTTATGATTAGATTTCAGCTGGAACACATAGAAAATATTTCTGGCAGTATTGAACTCTTTCCTTTTGTCTGAGCATATGATTTCATTTTAGCTTAGGAGAAAAGGCCAAACAGACAGAGGGCTGAACACAGTGGCTCAGGCCTGTAATCCCAGCACTTTGGGAAGTGGAGCTGGGAGATCCCTCGAGCCCAGGAGTTTGAAACAAGCCAGGGCAACAACAGAGAGAGACCTCAACTCTACAAAAAATTGTTTTGAAAAATTAGCTGACTGTGGTGGCATGCACCTGTAGTCCCGGCTACTTGGGAGGCTGACGTAGGAGGATCACCTGAGTCCAGGAGTTGGAGGTTGCAGTGAGCTATGATCATGCCACTGTATTCCAGCCTGAGTGACAGAGTGAGATCCTGAAGCAAACAAGCACACAAACAAACCCACAAGAGGTTCTTAGCAAGGTACAGATACACAAATAATTCAAACTAATATTTGCTTGTTTCTTCATGTTTCTTTCCAAAGCTAAATGAATTTACTGAAGAAAGAATTTATGGTGCATTTAAAGGAATCAAACTTCATTCTGACTTTTGTTTTTAATCTTGTTGAGTCCCTAATTTTAGAAAAAGACTTCATGTCTTTTTCTTTCTTTTTTTTTTTTTTAAATAGTCATTTAAGCTTTTTTCTTGGTCTTCTGTGAAGAGTCTTTTAAAAGAGGCAATGAATGTTTTCGAAAACTTTTTAGAAGCTTCTGTACATCAATAGATATCCTTGGCCTAATTCAGGAGCTCTATCTTTAAATGCCCTCTTTAAAGTGAAGTGTTGTTCATTTGTAATGTTCCACATAAAGACCATTGTAATTTAAATTATCTTTGGTATAATTTTTCCATCATCTTAAAAGTGTGTGAGAATGGGCCATAATGTTTGAACATGTAGCCAGCTGGAGTCTTTGAAGGGACACTACCTTTGAATGCCTTAGAATTTTGGGATCTCGTTTCATTTCTTATAAATTCTCTCAAGAACAAAAGGAACACACAATGTGTATATATATGCTGCAAATGGGATGAGACCCACTTTTCTACCTGGCCATTTTTTTGGGGGTACTGCCAACATTTTGGTTGGATGCCTGCACACACAAGCCTGGCAACCTGTGTGTGTCCCCAACACACTGTTAAAATAGTGTTGTCCCATGCTTGTTAGAATGTTATCTTGCTCTCAGAAGATGTTTAGCAACAAGAAAAATCGAACTCTTCCAAATTTTAAATTAGGCACACAGAAAACAAAAGAGTACTCACCAGAAGGATAATGTCCTTTAGGCCTTTATAAAACTAGATTCTAAGTAAACTCAGAGCTCAACCAAAAGAAGAGAGCCCAAAATCTGAGAGGAGACTCACTGAGGCCAAAAGAAGATTCATGAAAGTGAAGAGCACAAGGGGCTCAGGTGAGTATCACATGCTGTTCCAGGAGCCACTGACCTACTGATCTGTCCAAGGTGAGCTTGCTTCAATCCCACTTCTGACACCAGATTATGTTAATCTAAAATGAGCAGCAGAGAGACTGACTCTCCAAAGCAAAGAATTTCACTGGGAATAGCAAAGGTATTGCAATCCTGGATACATTCGCTATGGTGACTATATGCATATTTGGATAGGCTGGGATTGAGGGAAACTTTTTTCTTTTTGAGTCGGGATCTCATACTGTTGCCCAGGCACCTCCTGGGCTCAGGTGATCCTTCCATCTCAGTCCCCCAAGTAGCTGGGACTACAGGCACATACCACCACACCTGGCTAATTTTTTTATTTTTTGTAGAGATAAGGTCTCACTATGCTTTCCAGACTGGTCTTTGACTACTGGGCTCAAGCAATCCTCTCACCTTAGCCTCCCAAAGTGCTGGGATTATAGATGTGAACCATCATGACTGGCCCATAGAGGAAGACTTTTAAAGACATAAAAAGAAGTACACATAAGCTGTTTTGTATAACAAAGGCCATTGGTTACAGGGGCCTGTTGCAGGAGCTGACATTAGTTCATTGGTGGAGACACTTGTTGCTAGATAAATGTCCTTGTGCAAGTGTCTTACCTGGAATACTGCAATCTTGCGGAAGTTCTTGTGATAAACCCTGTTACTGGTCTATGAGCTGAATGTCTTGTGGTAAGTGTTGTTCCAGGCATGTGTGCATAAGGGCTTCTTTTTCATGACCTCCTACAATTCCATTTTGTTAGAATTTGACATAAGTGACTCCATATTGGTTCTGGCAAGTTTCATAGCTTCTTTAAAGAAATGCTCTATTCCAGTGCTCATGATGGCACAGACAGCAATATTGTAAATTGACAACTCTGAATCAAAATATGGTTTGGAAGAGACAGACTCTGTATTTGGAGACTTTTGGGACTACTTTTACACTTTTCAGCTAGTTAATCACAGTTGTCAAGGACTTTCCAGCTATCTGAACACAATGCGTAAGCAAGCATATTTACAGAAGCAGATTTAGCTTGTTATGCCTACATAAGCAGATGAGTCTCCAGTTTCTTTGGGAGCTTGGGGTCTGGGTCAGTTTGTCCCTTTCACACTCCCCCCTCTGAGTTGTTCCTGGAGTTAAATCTTTGACTCACATAAGGGGTTATTGTGAGATTTGAGGACCATCATTTTAACAGGCATGATGCTATTTTTGACATAGTTAAGTAAACTTTTAATGATGCAGGGCCCCACAGTAATACCTATTAAGAGGAGGGAGCCGGCAATTGCTGAAATTAGGGTGGTTAGCCAGGGGGACCAAGAGAAGAGGGATTGATACCAATTTCCTGAGACCTGATTTTGTAACTCTCGCTGCCTGATGTTTTCCCTTACTTGGGCGAGAGTTTCCCGTATTATCCCAGACTTATTGGCATAGAAGCAACAGGCTTCCCCTAAAACCATGCAGAGGCCTCCTTGTTTTATGAAGAGGAGGTCTAAGCCTCTCCTGTTTTGGAGCACTATCTCAATCAGGGAGTTTACCTGCTCTTTTAATCGGGAGATGCTAGATTCTAGTAAGCTTAGGTCTGCATTGACTTGTGTGCTTAGTTGTTTGAGGTTTTGGTCCCCACAACCAAGGAGGCTATACCTAGGGCTGTAGACCCTGCAACACCCAGGCTTACAAGAAGAGGCACTAGTATGGGGATGGCGCATTTAGCTCACGGAAAACCTGGGAGCTGAAGATGCTCCCTTCTCTCTGTTCCTTGATATATATACACTTGGGGTAAAAGATGTACCAGGACGCAGAGTTCCGGGGTGGTCTGAAGGTGCTGCAGGGCAACACATGGGGTGATGCCCTGCGTGCAGGCAAACCAAGAGGTGGGGGGAGCTACAGCCAACTAGGGCCTTTCAGAGTTTGAGAGGTCTGCAGCATTAATTCGAGAGATGACGTTGCAGGATGCCTGAAGGGGAGAATTTGTCAATGGAAACTGTGGAGAATATAGGCAAGTTCCCTGCCCCTGGAGGTCCCCCAAAGTTAAAGCTAGGTGGGTACCCCAAGGGCACAGTCCTCGAGATTGAACCGTGGTTAGATTGAGGATCTGTATACTTTTCTCCTAGAGGGGAGACAGCCCCAATTCCCACGTAATACAGGGGACAGGGATCCAGGCATAGCCAGCAGTCCTTGGCCAGAACAGGGCGAGTTGCATTAATGAACCAGTAAACTGCCGATAGCATAGAAAGAAACTGATTACTAGGTGGTGGAGATGGCACAGGGGTGTTCCCAGTGGAGGGAGATGGCATAGAGATGCTCCCAGCAGAGGGAGTGGTTAATTTGGGACCTAGTTCCCTTATAACAGGATTAGGAGGTTTGGGTACATGTAGAATGATATTGCGGATAGGTCCTACTGGGTTGAGAGTGTGGGGGGTATGTTTTTTTTGTATGATGAATAGCATTCCGTGGTCATGTCCTGTGACTTACATTCTGAGCCCCCACGTTTTACCCGCTTCCCATACCTTCTGAATGCTAAAAGCGTCCCAGTGGGTTACAGTTAGTCTTAGTGGGTTATAAGTTTTTAATTGACTACATGGGGTTGGGGACGCAATAGTTTCACATCCCCATGCAGTGCAGTGGAATTGTTGGGGTTTATGACAATGGTAGGGGCCAGCAGCCGGGCAGGCATACAACTCAACATCTGCGAGGAGCTCCTCAGATTTTAGGTCCCACAGTTGTGGGAAAGACATATGTCTTTCCCCTTACCATTATCCTTACAAAATGTTGACTCCTGTGCTAACAAGCTCGGCCATAGCTTACAAAGACTAAAACTAAAAGCCAGCTGGTCGCTCCCGTGATAGGAGGTGACTACTGCCCTGGTGACGGTGTCTATTGGGTCTCAAGTGTAATTGCCAGGGGCATAGTGATACTGGGAATGAGGCTGGTATGCAATGCTCCCAGGGATATAGAGGGAGATTAAGGTTAAGAGTCCAAAACATGCAAAAGTCTTATCTTTAGGGGTTCTCTCCGGTGGCGGGCTTGACAACCTTCCATTTCTCCGGGTGTGAGCCTGTGGCTGCCTTTACTTGCGAGTGATGAATCCAAGGGCGGATACCACTGACTTTAACAGCAGTCAGTGTTGTCAGGATGACTGCTTGGAGGCCCTTCCACCTGGGGGTGAGAGCCTCGGTCTTATGCCGTTTTATCCTGACCTGGTCACACCGGGCTGGAATGGGTGAGGGATTTCTGGGGCTGGTTTTCAGAGAGCTACTTGCACGGTTTTAGCCACAGCCTGCTGAACTTTTTGGAGTGCCTGCAGTGACTGAAGCAGATTATGATTAGAAAGTTCTGACATATTTTCTAATCCTACTTTTGGAAGCATGGGCGGGGGCCGTCCAAAGAGAATTTCAAAGGGGGTTAGGCCCTTAATATAGGGGGTACATCTTGCCCTTAGGAGGGCATAGGGAAGGAGTGTTACCCATCCCTCGCCGGTCTCCAGGGTTAATTTAGTTAAAGTCTCCTTGAGTGTTCAATTCATTCTTTCTACCTGACCTGAACTTTGAGGATGATATGCACAGTGTAAATTTCAATTTATTCCCAGAGTTTTTGCAGTACTTTCAGTGAGTTTTGAGATAAATCCTGGGCCTATTGAGATGGGCAGACCATATCTCGAGATGATGTCGTTTAAAAGCTTTTTAACAGTAACCGAGGAAGTTTCGGTTTTTGTGGGAAAAGCCTCTAGCCATTCCGGAAAAGTGTCTATCAATACCAACAGGTATTTATATCCATATTGCCCGGGCTTTACTTTTGTAAAATCTATTTCCCAATGTCTCCTGGGGGTTAATTCCCTGGCTCGGATTCCTTGGGTAGATACACTGACCTTAGTGCTGTTGGTTTGTTGACAGGGCACGCAACCTTGAATAAGCTCCTGCACCAGCTGATCTAGGCGGGGAAGGAAGAACTCCTTCCATATGAGTTCAGTTAGTTTTGTTTTTCCTAAACGAGTTTCCTCGTGGAGCTGGCACAGAAGTTGCCGTCCCAAGGCTTATGGGAGGAAGATTCTGCCATCCTGGAGTTGCAGCCATCTCCCAGGGTTTTTGGTTCCACCCAGTTTTTGTGTGGTCAGGAGGTCTTCATCTGAATATTTTGGTGACTCGCTCAGCACCAGAGGCTACAATGTTAGCAAGCAAGTGGTTCTGCAGTAAGCAGTGTCTTTGGCCGCCTGGTCTACCTTTCTGTTTCCATTGCTTTCTTTGAGTTCCCTTTTTGGTGGCCTGGGCAGTGAATAATGGCCACCCTTGTAGGGGCCCAGATTGCCGCTAGTAAGTCTAGGATTTCTGTTTTATTTTTAGTAGTTTTCCCCTCCTCTGTGAGCAGCCCCCTTTCCCTGTAGATTGCCCCGCGGACATGTGCAGTAGCAAAGGCATACCTGCTATCAGTGTAGATGTTTACAGTTTTCCCGGCGCCCGCTTTTAGGGCTTCTGTCAGAGAATTTCGTTCTGCTTTCTGGGCTGATGTCCCTGGAGGGAGGGACTCAGCCCAGACAGTTCCCTGCAGAGTGACCACCGCCGCCCCCGCATACCTGACTGCATCCTGCACGAAGCTGCTGCCACCCGAGAAAAGGGTTAGATTAGGACTTGCTCTTGGGACATCTGTTAAATCCCACTGCAACTTCTGGAGAGACTCAGTGACTTCGAAACAGCAGTGGTCCAGTAGCATTTTCTTCTGGCAACAGGGTTGCAGGGTTTAAACTGGTGGTGTGCTGAAACTTGATACGAGGCTGATCTAGGAGCAGCGCTTGATAATGAGTTATTTGGGCATTGGATATTCATTTGTCGGGGTCCCCTCGGAGTAAGAACTCCACCTTAGGAGTGGCCGTAATGGTTAGATTTTGCCCCATTGTTAATTTGTCTGAGTCCTTTACCAACATAGCAATGGCTGCTATGACCCACAAGCAAGGTGGCCAGCCTGAAGCCACTGGGTCCAATTTTTGATAAGTAGGCAACCAGCCTATTCCATGGGTCAAACTTTTGGGTTAGGACTCCCCTGGTGACACCACGCCTCTCGTCCACATAAAGGTGGAAAGGTTTTTCAATATCCGGCAGGACCAGGGCTGGGGCG